>MUAA02000097.1:0-600000 GCA_014180765.2 Marchantia paleacea
CGTTGGATCTACTTTGTAGGTCGGGGATGTTGAAAAGGCTCCAAGAGATATTATCTTGGACCTTATCGGATATAAAGCAATCGAGGATGGAAAGGGTATGGGAGAGTACTAGACACATCACTTTGTCGACTAAGAAGCATATCGATCAAGTGGAGCCGGCGAGGACATGGATAGAGGACAACATGATCCTCGGATGTACCGATGCCTAATCCATTTGTGATCAACATCCGGTGTCTTCATCGTGATCATTTTTCGGGCGTGGTTAGTGTATCATTTTGGAGATAACTTTTCGCAACAAGTGATAAACTCTCCGGACCGATTATTCTTCCAGCTTGTTTCCCTACGGCGCGATTTGGGACGTAGCGATTAAGACGTTTTGATTTAGTTTGGGCGTTATGGATTTGAACTTACCAGTAGTGGTGGCTTTCAACACATGGGTTCCAATCCATCACTATTGCTTACCGAAAACAAGCCATAGGGAGTTGATTGTTAGGAACTTTGGCGAGGAGTATTATTCTCAAGTTATAAACTCCCCGATTCCGTTTGTAGTTCCGTTCATACTTAGCCGGTTTCGAGTTGTCATTTTGACTCTTTATTAGTGGCAACTCGTATTGTGTATAGGATGGCTAAGTAGTGTGTTTAGGATAGTTGTAAAGCTCTAAGTTAAAATGGAGCTAATTTGGCCACACTAGAGGTCAAAATAACACTCTTCATTCTCATTGGTCTTGGAGTTTGGGCCAATGAGGACTCTTGGGCAACTTCTTCGAGGTTTTGAGGAGTTTTGGAGACCTTCTAGGGAAACATTCGGAGATCTGAGGATTGGGTTGGAGAGCTGACGGGACGAGCTACGACGTGGGCTCAAGAATGGATGGATTTGAAGGATTTGTTACTCTGAAGTGATGATTCAAAGTTAGAGTAAGAAATTTAGACCTTTGAGTGTATTTGGAGAGTTTCTGAGAACCTTACAAGGGTTTTGGGAGATCTGAGTCAATAGAGATATAGTTTTCGACTCTGGCTTGTGTTTTGATTGAAGTTTTGACTCGATTGAACGAGTTTTGAGTATGGAGTGATAGCTTGAAGTTTGTGTATACAGTCAGAATTGTAGGAGTGCACTGACTGTCACGAAGTTAGTACAGAGATCATATCTTTTGATATCAAAAATTTCTGTCAATAAAACTTTGCACAATTCAAGTTCTGATGATGAGTGACCTTCTCATAAAATCTGGAAGCAATTGAAGTCAAGGATTGGGATGTGTGACGGGTTTTGTACACAGGGGTCTGCATATCGCCTTGTGTTACAGTGGATAAATCACCAATTGTTTTGAGAGATCTAGAAACGAAAAACATGTAAAACTTTTCTGAGTGATAGTAAGGGTTGTGGAGCAATTTTCTGTAAAGTTTGAGCGAAAGTTATCGGTCGAATCATTAGATATCATAGTCTTCTTCCGCTGAAGTTTTACCGGCTATAATGTGGAGTGCTGAGGAGAAGAAGAAGAGATTGTCAACTCACACGAGGTTCTAGAAGGTTCTTCTACAGCCAGGCGCTCGGGCGTTCTCAAAGCAAAGAAATGTCCATGGGACAACGGGCCCTTCATCCTTTGTCCATGGCTAGTCTTACTGAGGAGACGATTTCCTCTTTACGCCTTCTACATCCATCCATGGGCGAGGAGATACCATTAGAGGTCTGTGAGTATCAGCCAGAGGAGCCATTATGTCTTGATAGATCATTATTTGTCCATTCTCTATGCACAGCCCCACGGTTATCCTCAGGAGGTTTGTTAGGGATGGTATATGAGCATCTTCAAGATTCTTTTCAGGCGGATGATCCCTCTAGTGGTTTCACGGAGTTGTTCTAGATGGTTGCATTTGTTGCGAAAGGGAAGATTCCGTTGTTAGTTAGTCAGGTTCTGGTGCTAGTTGGCTTTTCGCGATGGAGAAGTACATTGAGGGCATCAGACCGATTGCTATTGAAGAGGTCTTATTCTGATAAGTGAGTCATACTTGTTGTCTTGTAGTATCGTTCACACTTCCAAGAGCATCTTTGTCCACATCAGTTTGGAGATGCCACACCATGAGGTTGTGAGGTGGTATCGTTGGGCATTAGAGCACTTCTAGATATCCATCCGAATTGGGTTGTCTTGCAGGTGGACGTTGAGAACACTTTTAACAGTGTATTGTATGCATCCATTCTTAGAGAGCTTAGAGAGGCTAGTGGACCTCTATCAAGCCTTATTCCTTTCGTTCGGTCTTTCTATGAGTCACATTCTTCTCTTTTTTATCAACATGGCTTTTCTGAGGGGGGGGGATCACCATTCTACAGTCCGCCGCTAGCACTCGACAGGGAGATCTTTTGGGAGGATCCCTATTTTTCATTGCTCATTATAGAACTCTTTTGTCTATTGCTTTGGCCATGTCAGGTTGTGTGTTCCCCTCCTTAACGGATGATACACACATTGTGGGCCATGTAGACAACATTAGGCAAGCCTTTGATTACTTGACTACCGAGCTTCATCTTGTAGGCTTGAGAGTCAAGGTGTCAAAGTGTAGGGCTTGATCTCCTTTGGGCATTCCGGCTCATCTCCAGCTTCTAGAGTGATGTATGACCTCGATAGACGGTTTATATATTCAAGGAGTGCCAGTAGGATATGAGGATTTTGGTTCACGCTATCTTGACGTTGCACTTGCCAAGGATGTTTTGCATGTAGATGACCTTCCTCTACTAGGGGATCCGCATGTGGTGTTTGATATACTTTCATCTAGTTTTGCTCGTCGACCCACCTACCTTCTTCGCACATTTCCTCCTTCATCTACATTCATATAGTGTTTGGGAGCCTTTGATAGGAGGATCATGGGCGTCTTTGGTGACATTATCAGACCATGGACATTCGAGTGTGTGACAGGAGATTTACCAAGGAAACAAACATCTTTGCCAATTTCGTGTGGAGGGGTAAGCTTATTATCGATGGAGGAGATGGCACCTACGTCATTCTTGACGAGTTGGGCACTCGTTACACCTTTGTTATCTTCTCGATTTGTGATCGCAAATAGACCTATCTTGGAGAAATATGCAAGGGACGTGGATACAGGATCATTTTCATTACAAGTATTATTACAACATACGAGAGATGCTTTATCACAGGAGGTACGACATGAGTTCCCATCTTTTTCCTCTTTGGCTACCGATTAGACTAGATGTCTATAGTCTATCTTGATGGACCGACAATTTCAAGAGGCTCTACATTCACTCCTAGTGGATCCGGCCATTCCTTGTACTACTAGAGCTCGTCTACGCTCTTGCTCGGGCAAGGGTGCAGGCTCGTGGATTTTGGCTCGACCATGCATCAGGACTTTCCGACTCGCACCAGCTACTTTCTCCACAACAATGAGGTTCCGTCTTGGCTTTGTTCATCCATCTACATCTTCATTACTCACATGTGAATGTGGTATCAGTTTAGATGCAACAGGTGTTCATATGACTCGTTGCTCATTCGGAGGGCATATGATAGCTACCCATGATGCCATTAGGAATGTGGTGTTTGCTATGGTACGAGAGGGTGAATACCTCACATGGAGAGAGCGTTGATATACCTTGAAGTCGACTAGGGTTAGGGCAGACCTGTACTTGGTTCGGGAGGACCAAGTCACTGTGGCGGATGTGGTGGTTACTGATCCTACTAGAGACACATTTTCAAGGGGGTGATCATCCATCCTCCAGGATGGGTGGCAAGTGAAGCGGTATGCAGAGAGGTCACCTCTTTGTTCCTCTAACTTTGGAGTTATATGGAGCTATGGACATTGACTTCAACATATTCGTGAGTGAGGGAGTGCGTGAGAGCCTACCATACTAGGCGACATGGGGTATCACTTTCTTTAGCTTACTGTATAGCCTATTTTAGACAACGTGTTTCCATTGCTCTACGAAGAGCACTAACTGGTGCAATCCATAGAAGAGCAATCACGTTAGGTGATGCTTCTTTGGATGCTCCTTTTGTTTGTAGACCATTTGACCTAGATAGTTTGGATATCTTGGGTGTTGTAGGACATATTTGCCAGTCTAATAATATTGGGACCTAGCCCTATGTTACCAGTTTGGTTCCATCTTTGTACGCTTTGATGGAGTCTTCCCATCCCTTTTGTTATTATACTTTGTCCCTTGTTGACCTTTTTGGTACAAAAAGGATGGGAATATCCCATCAAGTTCCACATGGATAAAATCAAGCGGATAGCATGGGCTTGACCCAAATAGCATTACAATGGGAAATTTGTCATACCCCAACTAAGATATCTTACCTATCTAGGCCAAACAATCTACATCCAACAATAGCATCAAAAGAAACATCACATAATGTTTTTTGTTATCATATTGATTGCACCATCTCGGACTTTCTATAGAGAGATGAAAACGAGTTATCTAAAATAGGCTATACAATTAGTTAAATAGAGTGATACCATGTATTCAAAACATATTCTAATGATAATATAGTAAACTTATAAAAGAGTAAGTTTTTAGATTACACAAAATTCATGTCATGACCGAGCCAGAAATTAGCACCTAGAGAGTAGAACTCATCATACATTTGTAGTAGATGAGTATAGTAACCAAAATAAGGAAGTTGCATATTTGATTTATTCTTACTATTCTTCTACGGTTCATATTATACTCTCTACGTTGTGATTAGAGATCTTACACGTGACATGGTTTTAGAGGGATTGATTACATATCCTCAAGGGTGGCGAGTTGGGTGGTAGCAATCAAGGTCTCCAAGTATAGAGGTATGTAAAGAGGTCGCCTCTTTGTTCCTCTAGCCTTGGATTTATATGGAGCAATGGAGTTTGACATGTTCATGAGAGAGTGTGTGAGCACCTACCATACTAGACGATAGGGGTATCACTTTCTTTATCATATTATATAGCTTTTTTTAGGATTGAGTAATCCAGCATTCCCCATGAACATGATCCATAATTGCATTGTCTCAATGTATGTCTTCATATCCTTACACCTCAAGAGTAATCACATTCAATTGAAGTTCCTCAAAAATTTCATGATGTTGACCTCGTGTAATTATGTGATAAAGATTTTTTCATATTTATTTTCATAAAAAAGTCAATTTGCAAATGCATGGTATTCTACATGTAAACCAATACTTGTCATGATTTCATTAATAATGTTATGATGGCATAGCATGTATTTTTGCATCATAAGTTCTTCCATATTTGACTGCATCTTTGATATTGATGTAACTAAAAGTAATTACATTAACAGCTGTCACCTCCATCTGAATAATTCTTCCAACTTTTGACACAAAAATATCATACTTTCAATTTCTCAAATAAAAAGAATAATATCCTTTTGATCAAAAATTTATTCATTTTATGGTTAATATGAAAGTATGCAAATCACTTTCATGTTGACTTTTGAAAAGCTTAACTAGATTTAGTTTACTTTTCATGTCATTACTAATTCCACATGACTGTAGAAAACATATGAGAAAATGCATCAGAGATAACAAATAAAAAAAAATCTCACCTTGATTCCTCTTTTATAAAACAATTTATGCTTGTAAAATTTGGCCTTATAATTTGACCTTATAATCTTGGGCATACTAAATTCCTTCCCAAATATATTGGATCACTCCTAACATCCTCTATGTTACAAGTATCAAATTTAGAAAAAATCTAAGTTATTTTAATACTTAAAACTCATACTTGAAAACAATTCTCTCTTTCCTTTGATCATTTGCCAATTGGTCTTTCAACAATTGTTCACATAATAAGAAGGTTTAGACTTCAAATAGGCTTTCACAAAAAAATCTGGTAATCAAGTGCAACACCTTGCAATAAACAAAAATTATATAGTGTATTTTTGAACAAATATCAATCAACAAAATTTTACATAATTAATATACAGCCCTTATCACATTAAAACCAACAAGTGATTTTTTTTTACAATTGGCGTCATTTTATCAAAGGTTTGTTATAAAAATAATGATAAATTAAACATGATAATGCACGATTGCATCTCATTCCTCAAGATTTATTTATCATCACAAGACATTCATGAACAAGCAAATACCTAGTTTGAATACATTTCTAGAATTTTCTGTTGGTCCGAATTATGAAAACTCAAAGAAACACTCATGCAATCAAGAGACGAGACATGAAATACGTGGTTCAACTCAGTCAGGCTACGCCCACGGAACACACAGAGTCACTTTATTGAATATCTTGATTTGTGTTACAGAGAGCTTCTGCCAACCCTCTTATATAGTAGTACTAGCCCTAGCCCTAGTCTAACTAAATATAGTCAAACTAGCCAGAGTTACTCAAGACCTGAGTTAACTCCTAACAATCTCCCCCTTAACTCATGTCTTGGGATCTCTTACTCTTGTTATCCATATACATACTCCGCGGGAAGTCCTAAAAGGAAACTTGAAGCATAGGCCCTCTTGTAAACAAGGATTAACTAGAACTAAGCCGTAGCCTATTTAGGAAGGAGTAAAGCATATACAAGAATCAAACAATTGCTAGAGTAACTCTACTAGTGCTCCTTGTGCAAAGTCTACATAGCAGCACAATGCCTCCTGAAATTCTCTAAAGAAATAACTTTGGTCAAAGCATCAGTTGGATTGAGTTTACCATCAATCTTGACTAGCTCAACCTTCCTATGAGAAACTGCATCTCTGATAAAGCGATATCTGATGTTGATGTGCTTCACATTTATCCATCACTTGATTTGCTACAAGATGTAAGACACTCTGACTATCACAATGGAGATTTACAACATCTTATTTCAATTCCATCTCAATGCATAAGTATGTTCAATCAAATAGCCTCCTTTGCTGCTTCCGCTGCTGCTACATATTCGGCTTCTGTAGTTGACTTAGCTATGCACTTCTGCAAGGTAGATCTCCAACTAACGCATCCACCTCCAAGTGTAAACACATAACCAGTTCTAGACTTCCTCTTGTCGAGATTTTGTCCATGGTTAGCATCAACGTAACCCAACAAGGATTTGGCATTGTCCGATAAACCATCAAACAAAAGACCAAAATCCTTAATACTCTTGAGGTACCTGAGAATCCACTTCACAGCTTCCCAATGCACCTTCCCTGGATTTGACATATACCTATTCACCTTGTCCATAGCTAGAGTGATATCAGGTCTAGTGCACACCATCAAATACATGAGGCTGCCCACTGCCTTGTCATAGGGAATTGACGACATCTTTCCTCTCTCAGTTGCATCAATTGGACATTGAGCTGTTGAGAGCTTAAAACGTGCCGCCAAAGGAATCCACACTTCTTTAGAATCTACCATGTTAAACCTGTCAAGCACACGCTGAATGTACTTACCCTGACTTAACCATAACTTCCTCTTCTTCAAATCCATGTGAACATCTATACCTAATATTCTCTTGGACTCACCCAAATCCTTCATCTTGAATGCAAATTTCAGTTGCCTCTTGCATCTATTTGTTAATATCTCAAGCTCATCTAGTTGATATAGGTCGATTAGTGCCTGATGACTACAGGCCGCTGATCTGTCGTTGTTATGTACCGATGGTACAGATCTGTTTAGGGTTTATCCAAGATTAGGGCTAACGCGAAATTAGGGTTTCCCTATACTCACCCTATATATACAGGGGAAGGCAAAGCCTTCTTCATCTCATTCCTGTACACTCTCTCTCTTGTCCCTTTGGAATGCTCTCCTCTTCTTGGAGTGATTCCTGAAGAGTCGATTTCTCAACATGGTATCAGAGCGAGGTTTGGCACAAGTGAATTGGGCACATGAACTTTCAGAAACTAAAGACTCTTCCGAGTTTAGATCTAGTCACAAGTTTGCCCAACTTCACTTTTGCGCAGCCCACTGTAGTATGTCCCGCTTGTCAGTTCGGCAAGCAAGCTAGACAACCCTTTCAAGGGATCAGGTAGGAGAGCGACCAAGCTTCTAGAGCTGGTGCACACAGATGTATGGACTTCTTCTCAACCAAGTTTATCTGGTTTTGAGTACTTTGTGTCCTTCATTGATGATTTCTCTCGCTACACTGGGTTTACTTTCTCAAGAGCAAGAGCTCTTCAGATGTGTTGTCAGCTTTCCAGACTTTCCACACCTTGGTGGAGAAACAGTCTGGACAATCTATCCTTTGTTTACGTTCCGATGGAGGAGTCGAGTTTCTATCTGGAGAATTCACCGCTACCTCACGTAAGCATGGCATACAACGCCAGAAGACTTGCAGTTATACTCCACAACAGAATGGCGTTGCGGAGAGGAAGAATCGTCACATAGCAGAAATTGTTCATGCTATGTTGAACGAGAAGAACTTGCCTAGACCGCTCGGGCGTAGGTCGCTTTCCGTTGCGGTGTACTTGATGAATCGATTTCCGACTGCAGCAGTTCATAACAAGATCCCGATGAAGGTATTCACAGGCCACAAGCCAGATTACTCATCTCTGAAAGTTTTCGGTTGCATCAGTTATGTACACATTCCGGATGAGAAGCGCAAGAAGCTAGATCCGAAAGCTGAGAAGTGTATCTTCCTTGGATATGCCTTAGATACAAAAGGATATAGATTCTATAATCCTTCCTCTAGACAATTCTATATCAGTAGAGATGTTGTATTTGAAGAGTTGCAATCTTGGTATGCACATGCGATTGTTCTGGTCATACCCACTCTTCCTGCTGAAACTACACCAAGGAGTCCATCCACTGTACCTTTACAGAGTGGAGTTTCTGGTGTCACACGCCTAGAGTCGAGTCTATCGTACCTAGAGCTGCTACGGATGAAGTTCACCGAGCACCATCCAGACCGACTCCTAGTCTTTAGGATCATCTTATTTTGCAACATATGATGTCCTCACCATGGATTACAGATATTCATCCGTTGGATGAAGCGTCCCAGAACGACGCTGCAAGTACCTCAGATCCGAAGCAAGGGGAGACAAACAATACATCTGATTTTGCCCTATGAAAATGTGAGAGAGTTCTGCATCATGTTCAGCGATTTATGCATGAAAGTTTCCTTGCTGATCATCATGCATACATGACTCACGTTCTTGCTGAGCCAAAACCGAGTACGCTTGAGGAGGCGATGCACAAAAATGAGTGGATTGAAGCCATGGAGACAGAACTTGCTACACTTCGTCACCAACAAACATGGGAATTGGTGGACTTACCTCAAGGTAAGAAAGCGATTGGTTGCAGATGGATCTTCAAGGTCAAGCGCAACTCGGATGGCAATCAATCTCGATACAAGGCATTGGTAGCCAAGGGCTACGCACAACAAAGATGGAGTGGACTATGAAGAGACGTTTAGTCCAGTTGCCAAGATGGCAACAATTCGTACGGTGGTTGCTATTGCTGTCAACAAGGGATGGCGATTGCATCAAATGGACTTCAAGAACGCCTTTCTCAATGGAGATCTCGGCGAGGAAGTCTACATGCAACAACCACCTAGTTACGAAGATCCAAAGTTTCTTTCCCGCGTTTGTAAGTTAAGGAAATCCCTCTATGGTTTGAATCAGGCTCCGAGAGCATGGTATGAGAAGATCAATTCCTTTCTCATGTCTCTTGGATTTGTAGTCTGTAATTCTGACTCATCACTATACTGCATGAGATAAGGAGTTCATGTAGTGATGATTTCCATCTACGTAGATGATCTTATTATCACTAGGAACCATGAGGAGATGATTTCCCGCATCAAGAGTATCTTATGTTTCGAATTTGAGATACAAGACTTAGGATATCTTAAATTCTTTCTTGGTGTGGAGTTTATCACAGAGGGAAAGGATATGTGGCTAATACAACGCCAATATGCTTTAGATAAGCTTAAGGAGTTCAAGATGTCACGATTGTAAACCAATAGACACTCCTCTACAACAAGGTGGGCCAAAGCTAGAGTTAGACAATGGAGAGTTACTTGCAGATCCCGCTTTGCATGCAGACAGATGGTTGGGAGTTTGATTTATCCGACTATCACTAGACCGGATTTGAGCTATCTTTGTTGGTCTAGTCGGGCGGCCTCGCATGCTCCACGGGCACCTGATGACCTCGGCCGACTCTCACTCGAGTTTACCTCCGATGGCTTTTTGGAAGCTCATCATGAATCTAAAAGGACTTAGTCCCACCCTTTGCCCATGATCCTATTGCTCACTCTTACACAAACTCTCAAAGTCCAAGCTCTATTATGCACATTATCACCAAGAGTAAGATATCACTCAAAAGGAAAGGGATACTTTGGTAATCAAAGTCTTCATTGAATCAAGGTTCCACTCCGAACATGACATCTCCAAGAACCAAGCTCCCTAAAACTAAGATCACCACACCTATCTCCTCCCAAAACTAACTTCCATTGAAAAACTACTTGAGAGGTGCTTCTCAACCTCTCTATTTATACTACTTAGAATCTTACCCTAGTAACTACAAGTAATCACCATGTAACTTCCTCTTACCAAGTTTAAACGAGGTAGAGATCACAAACCCCAATGAAAAGGGTACATGGCAACATGCAATTGGTCCACTTGGATCTTCTAGAAGCCCAACTACTCCCCTAATTGACTTCTAGTGTACCAAGTCAATCTCCCTAGATTTAAGGGTCTTCACCAAGTCCAACCAATGAAAACTAGTCCAAGTCAAGGGAAGTCAAGATACCCATGTGATGGAATCTATTCCTTGACTCATACTAAACAACAAAATAGTAGTTCTCATCTACCACACCAAAAGTTACTCTATATTTTCCTCCAACTTAACCATAACTAGCTAAACATAGTCATGACTAAGATAAACTTAGGCACAATTTAGATATACTTTCATTTTATCCTATATGTACAACCCCGGGTCTTACATTTACCCCCGGACCAAGATTTCCTCCGTCCTCGGAGTGAAAGAATCTGATCGTCGATGAAACGGCTTCAACTTGTCGTGATTCACCCGGTCAAAATGTCGTCCTCCCAACTCCTTCAAATCGTAAGTAAAGTTTCCCACACCTTGTGAACTATGAAAGGACCAAAGTACTTTGGAAGAAATTTCTTTCTTGCTCTCTTATATCTAATGGAATCGTAAAGCATTACCCAATCACCTTCTTTGAAAATCTTCATCTTCTTCGTCCCAAATCGATTATCATGATACTTCTTACGCAATTGTTGAGCCCGCTCCACACGTACCATGGCCACGGCTCGAGCCTCCTCCGGCTCCAACAGTTGTTGACATCTTGATTTGATAGCTTCTACTCCATTCTTCCTCTTTAACTTCCGTTGGATAGTTAAGAAGGTCGTCAAATCAAATTGAATTGGAAGCTTTGACTCGACACCATATACCATACGGAAAGGTGAGTACCCCTGTTGATGTCTTCCAAGTCGTCCGATACTCCCACAAGATAGCATGCAGCCTTTTGTCCCAATTTTGCTTGCTCCGTCCATATGCGCATCCTTGGCCAACATCATGCAAAGCGTATAGTTGGTTCGCTCCGCCAACCCATTAGCATTTGGTTTGTAGGAAGTAGTCACCCGTGCCTTGATGGAGAAATGACCTAGCATGGCTTGTATAATGCTTCCAACAAACTCACCACCTCTATCGGATACAATTTCTAGAGGGCATCGAATCTAGTTATTATCCTCTCATATAGAAATCTACCCACTTCTTCCTCACTAGTAGATTTTAGAGGTCTAGCTTCTACCCACTTGGTTAGATAATGCGTAGCTACCACAATGAACTTGTTACCCCGAGGAGTAAGATTCAAGGGTCCTACAAAATCTATTCCCCACTTTTCAAAAGGACCTAAAATAGGAACTGATGTCAAAGGAGGGGTTTTCATGGACTTTTAGCAAAAGCTTGACACACATCACAACTCTTGCAAAATTCCACACAATCTTTGAAAATGCCCTTCCAATGATAGCCTGCATCTAGGATCTTAAATGCGATTACCTTTTTCACGCAAAGTGTCCTCCACATACCGAGCCTTCATGAAACTCCTTCATAAGTTGAATTGACTCCTCCCTTCCAACAACCCATACGAGTAGTCCATCGCTTTCCTTGATGAAACAACACGCCCTCTATGATGGTATAAGGTTCACATCGCTTCACCAATGCATTCCTCTCCCGTGAATGCATGCCTTGGGGAAACTCTCCCTCCGAGATGAAATCCCATATCCCCTTGTATTCAGCCGGTACCTTTGTTATGGTGTCCATCATCGGCAAATCCTCATCTGGAAATGTATCATCCATGGTTGATCTCCTTCCTCATCGTATGCTCGAGACATCAAATGAGCATTGGCATGTTTCTTACCGGCCGATCCTCAATGATGTAATCAAACTCATGATAACAACTTCCATCCGGCTATCCTACCCTCGGCATTAGGCTTGTTGAAAATGTACTTCAAAGCCTTGTGGTCGAGAACGATAGTAAACTTCCCTCCCAAAAGATAGTGTCGAAACTTCTTGAGTGAGAAGATCACGACTAAAGCCTCCCTTTTTCGATCCTTGAATAATTTCTCCGCACCATCCGTCTACTAGCATAAGCAATTGGATGATCATGGCTATCTTCATCTAAGCGGCTTAGAGTGCATCCTATAGCAATGTTTGATGCATCCGTGTAGAGAATGAAAGGTTTACCCCAATTTGGTTTGGCTAAAATAGGAGCCGTTACCAACGCCTTCTTAAGAAGTTCGAACGCCACAACTGCCTCTCCATCCTTGAGGATTAAATCATAATCCGTCCCCTTCTTCATGTAAACCGTCAAGGCATAAGCTTTGTTGGAGAAGGAAAAGATGAACCGTCGATAGTATCCCACCATTCCAAGGAACTGCCTCAACTTGGTCAACGTCACGGAAAAGGTAAAGTCGAGGATGCGTTTCACCTTTTCGGATCCACCGCTATACCATCTTTGGAGATGATGTGCCCTAACAACAAACCTTCCTCACATCCAAAATGCATTTTTCTGGATTGAGCGAGGCCTTGGCTTTCTCCAACCGTTGTAGAATTTTGATCAAATGATCAAAATGATCCTCCTTCTTCCGTATACACAAAAATCATCTATGAAATCTCGCACAAATTTCCCAATAAAAGGTTCAAACACCTTGTTCATGAACCTCTGAAAAGTTCTTTGGAGCATTACATAGACCAAAGGGCATTACCCTAAAGGCAAAAAGTTCCCCATGGCGTGGTAAAAGTGGTTTTGAGTGATCTTCGGGAGCAATTTGAATTTGGTTATAACCACTATAACCATCTCCAAAACTATACCACTCATGACCTGCCACCTCCTCTAGAATCTCATCTATGAAAGGTAAAGGATAGTAATCCTTCTTTGTGACAAACATTCAACTTCTTGTAATCTACGCATACACGTAGCTTACCATTCTTCTTCTTGACTATCACAATAGGAGAAACCCATCAGAATTCTCTACCTCATAGATGAAACCCGCATCCTTTAGCTTGTCGATCTCCTCCTTGACCACCACGGCCGTTGGTGGATTTATCCGACGTTGCTTCGGACGTCTTTGGGCGAGCCTTCTCCTCTAACTCAATGCGATGAGTTTCTAAGGTTACTTCCTTCAAATCCTTGTAGCTAAAGGCAAAGACATGGATATATTTTGAAATATATCCAAGAACCTTGACTTCTCCTCCATAGTAACCTTGGGACCAAACTTGAGAGTGGAGAGCCGTCGAGTTATCTCATCTTTACTCATCTTCATCTTGTCGGGATCTTTCACCACCCCGGCCTAGGAAGTAAATCCATTGCGGCAAGAACTTGAACTTGAACATCATCGTCCGAGGTATCTTCGGATGATGTCTCCTCATCGATCGACATGTTGGTGTCAACCTCCGAAAAACTACCACTTTCTTCACTCTCGGACTACGAGTAATCACTCGTAGGTCTATCAGTGCGAGGACCGCTCCTCCGCCACTTGTGAGAGGGACCTTCACTCGATGGTTTTTTCGGCCCTATCTGAAGGTAACCCTTATGCCACCGATCGGTTGTCCTCACGACCCTCAACCAAGGTCTTCCTAACAACAAGTCGTAGCTAGCCTCCTCAAGCACTTGAAAGGACAACAAGGTTTGAACTCCCATCACACTTACCACCACCTTGTCCACCACTCCAATGGGTCGCACCTTTTGCTTGTTGGCCATCCCAACAATGATGTTGGAAGGTCTTGAAAGCTTCATCCCCAACTTCTTCAACAAACGTTCGACATGGCATTCACCGCAGATCCACCATCCACTAGTACATCCGAAACATCCGTCCATTAATGCGTACTTCAATCTTGGCTTTGAGTGCATACCTCCGAGGCGGCGGCATCCACCACTCCTACTCCAACATTCGTCATGGAAGCTTTCCCCTTGGATCGTAAACTTCTTGGTCCTTTTGGAGCTTAGGCCTCCCCTCAACTCCTTTCTTATCGTAGGATTTAGAGCAATCAATTGTATGATTATATTGGCTTTTGATTCCCCACATCCTCCACCACGTCGTATTTGAGTTGGGTAGATGAAATGGAGAAATCATCCATTCCCAACTTCTTTCTCGGTGCTCTCGGTTGACTCACACCCTTTGGATCGAGTGCTCCGGCTTGGTTGATCTTCCATTGAGATGGACTCCTCGCAAATCTTGCTCTCTTCTTCTCGTGTGCAAGAATATCAACTCTGGAACTTATAGAGCTCTCTCCCTTCTCAAGCGTGCGATGATGGAAACACATCAATAGGCGCTACTACCCCTTATCCTTCGATTGACTTGGAGCGGGGAGTAGAATTGTTGTGTCTAACTCCATCATGTTGTCGAGGATTAGGACAATTTCGTTGGAAATGAGGGCCTCCACAACTAAAGCATGAAGCTGTGAAGTTCCCTTGTGGTGGATTTCCTTTTGGAGGATAATTCCCATACCCTCTAGATCCTCCCCCTACATTCGATTCCTCCTCTCCCATACTTGTACTACGTTAATCTTGAGATCAGCGAGTGTTTACGTGATAGATTTCAACTCATGGTGCAAGTCTACCTTTGGAGAATTTACTACTTGGCGCGGCAACAACAGTGGGAGTTGCCATTCTAACCACAACGGTGGTGATGCTTCTCTAGCCACCAAGCTAGAATCATCGTCTTCTAGGCTCTCCTCCATTCGAATAGCAATGCGAATAGCCTCAACCTTAGAAGAGGGCTTTTCATATCTCACCTTGCTTGAATCTGAGGCTTCAAACCTCAATGAAGTTCTTTGTCAACATCGCCACAATCCCCACCATGGTTGGCTCGACCTCGTCTCCACTCTTTCTCAACACCACACGAAAGCGTGACTCCGGCTTCTCCGTTCTCTCTCACGTATGATCTCACCTTCTCACTCTCTCCTTGCTTCAAAAGGTGACTTCACACATCGACTTCTCGTAACTTTCATCCGGAAGAAAGTTTTCAACAAGATTCTCCGTCAAACTCTCCCAAGTGTCTTCCTCCACATGCTCCTTCTTGTACTCATTGTACCACTTCAATGCAGAATCCTCCAAGAAGTCGGGCAAAGGATAGCCCATTCGGGTTTCCTTCTCTCATTGTTTCCTATGCATGCCCTCTTGAAGTCTCTCACAAAAGATTCTACATCTTCTTTCTCTCTCCCATAGAACACCGGAAGCTTCCCCATTTCCAACTCCTTTTGTCGTTGTTGTTGGAAATTTATACGGGACTCCCTAATACAACACAAACAAAACTAGCTCCATTCTAGAGTAATTCATCAATGGCAAAATGAACGGAATTGGTTGGTCCAAGATTGCCATGGCTCTCTCCTCTCCTAAACACACTATGAGCCTTACCCTCATCGACATCTTCTCGATCATTCTGAAAATGATCTCCATCTTGATTAGAACTTGAGCCACATGGAGATTTCAACTTTTCGCATATCGCACTCAATTTATCTTCAAAGCCCTCCACTAGTGACTCCAACAGAGCTTTCACGCCACTACACTCGTGTCCTAAGGGAAGTCCGGTCACTCCACAATTTTCACAATAGTTTCCACTCTTGGATTCATGGGGAGATGACGGTCCCGGATGAAGGTTTAGCTCTCCCACGTTTCGTCTCTCTCTCAACCTCCGATCTTTGGTCCTCAAAGGACAACTCACAAGCTTATGTCCCTCCTCTCCACAATAGAAGCAACTCTCACGTTTCGCTCTCGGGAACTTTTTTAGTGTCCTCTCTTCAAACTCCACTCTGAACTCCCTCGTGTTCGAATCCGCTGAAACAATCACGTCCAGCCCTTGAGGTATCTTAGATAACCGGATCTTCCAAAGAGGTTGATCTCCCATTTTCCAATGAGTGTCAAGTCATCCTCACTATGCAAAAACTCATGCACTCACTCTCTCTCGGAATGACCATAAACAAGGAAAAAGTAAATCTGAAAAGTAAAGCAGTTTTGCTCACTTTTATACCCCCTATACTTCAGGTATCATAACTTTCTTTATAAAATGATCTCAACGAAATTTAAACCCACATGTAGCTTAGCTCTTGATATACAATCGTGCAAAGTTTCAAATCCTGATTCAATTCTTGCACGAATTGATAAACTCTGTACACTTTTTCCCGAGAGCTATCTTTCAAAACCCGTCAAGACCCTAGCAAATTCTAAACATCATAACTTTTGATCTAGACATGATATGACTGTTATTTCAAGTGCAAAACGTATCCCATCTACTAATCTAAAATCAATAAAATTATCGGAAAAACTTTGGAAAATAAAGTTTTTCCTCCCAAATACATACTATAGCACTCTCGCCTCATCCCAAACAACACTTAAGTAAACAAAATGTACAAAATAACTTCCAGGCTATCATATAACACTACGGATACACAAATGGTACATTACTATGCATCATGATCTCGGTTCGCTCTTCCCCCACAGTCCTCTCCATATGAGTTCTCATCGTTGCGCTCTCACGGGCAATAAACTGGATTCGAACATCTCTTCTCCTTCTAGGCGAGGTCCCGGCAACGGAACCAAAAATGTGACCTCCGGGCTGACTCTCACTCAGGTTTACCTCCGATGGCTTTTTGGAAGCTCATCATGAATCTAAAAGGACTTAGTCCCACCCTTTGCCCATGATCCTATTGCTCACTCTTACACAAACTCTCAAAGTCCAAGCTCTATTATGCACATTATCACCAAGAGTAAGATATCACTCAAAGGAAAGGGATACTTTGGTAATCAAAGTCTTCATTGAATCAAGGTTCCACTCCGAACATGACATCTCCAAGAACCAAGCTCCCTAAAACTAAGATCACCACACTATCTCCTCCCAAAACTAACTTCCATTGAAAAACTACTTGAGAGGTGCTTCTCAACCTCTCTATTTATACTACTTAGAATCTACCCTAGTAACTACAAGTAATCACCATGTAACTTCCTCTTACCAAGTTTTAAACGAGGTAGAGATCACAAACCCCAATGAAAAGGGTACATGGCAACATGCAATTGGTCCACTTGGATCTTCTAGAAGCCCAACTACTCCCTAATTGACTTCTAGTGTACCAAGTCAATCTCGCCCCTAGATTTAAGGGTCTTCACCAAGTCCAACCAATGAAAACTAGTCCAAGTCAAGGGAAGTCAAGATACCCATGTGATGGAATCTATTCCTTGACTCATACTAAACAACAAAATAGTAGTTCTCATCTACCACACCAAAAGTTACTCTATATTTTCCTCCAACTTAACCATAACTAGCTAAACATAGTCATGACTAAGATAAACTTAGGCACAATTTAGATATACTTTCATTTTATCCTATATGTACAACCCTGGGTCTTACAACACAGGGAGCCTGAGATATCTCCCCCTCTTTCAATGATTTGGGCTCATTGAAAGATACATCCCTACTGACAATCACCTTACAAGCTACAGGATCCCATAGCCTATAACCTTTCACACCACTTGCATATCCAAGAAAACGACATTTCTTGGATGTAGGATCCAACTTGGTCCTATTCTCTTTAGGTATGAGAGGATAAGCCGTACAACCAAAAATTCTCAAACGACTATAATCAGCCCTCCGTTTGTGTCTCAATTCAAACGGTGTCAAGAAATCGATTGCACTTGAAGAAGACAGATTTACCAAAATCGTATTTGACTTGACCTAGAATTCATATGGTAAACCAGATTGGCTCAACATACTACGCACCTTCTCCAATACTGTTCGGTTGAGCCTCTCAAAAACATCATTTTGTTGCGGAGTATAAACCGTGGTGAGATGACAAGTGATCCCCTCCTCTTTGCAGTTTCTTCTAAACTCCTCTGAAGTATACTCCTTGCCGTTATCCGAACATAGATATCTCACCTTGTGACCAGTCTGAGTCTCAACTTGGGCTCTCCAACTTTTGAAAGTTGCAAAAACTTCAGACTTGTGTGTGAGAAAATAGACCCACACAAATCTTGAATAATCATCAATAAACGATACATAGTACCACTTCCCACAATGTGAGGCTTTAGGAGAGGATCCCCACACGTCACTATGTACATACTCAAGTAACTCTTTGGAACTAAGAGTTCCAACACCAAAGGCTTTTCTATGTTGCTTGCCCATAACACAATGCTCACAAAATTCCATGTCAACTTCACGTAAACCAGGTAACATGCCCCTATCTCGAAGGAAGGTCAAGTACCTGTTACTCAAGTGTCCTACTCTAGAATGCCAAACATGAGTCATCTCATACCAAGATTTGGTAAGATTGACTTCACCATAGATGGTATTGCCCTCTAGCACATACAGATTCCTATGCTTGTGTCCTTTTAAGATAATCTTATCACATATTCTCACCTCAAGTACTCCTTGTTTAGAACTCCATTCAAAACCTTTTGAATCTAACATTCCAAGAGAGATAAGATTCTTTCTCATTTCAGGTATAAACCTGACGTGAGTCAACGTACGTTTGACTCCATCAAACATGTGAATCTGTACAGATCCAACACGTTCAATTCTACAGGGTTGATCATTTCCGATAAGAACTAAACCGTTTGATATTGAGAAAGTATGAAAAAACTCTCTAATATAATAAATGTGATAAGAACAAGCACTATCCAGAATCCATACATCACCAACGCCCTTTGGTGAGTTGCATAGGGCATACCTCTGGCTTCATAGTCCATCTTCGAGCAAATCATCCTCCTCATCAAAATCTTGAGCCACATTGGTCAAAGGAGGATCAATAGCCTTGGTCTTCACACGGCAGTCCTTCTTAAAGTGATCACTTTTGCCACATTTCCAACAGACCACCGTCTTCCTGTCTTGGGATTTACTCCTAGACATGGATCTACCTCTAGATCCAAACTTCTTCCCATTCTTCTCAATCCTTGATTGTGACCGTCCACGGGTCACATTCAGTGTCGTACCAGATGAAGAGCATGGAGTAGAGGGCATTATCATCTTCTGTTGTAGGTCATCAATTAGGAGAACACTTACAACCTCATTGTTAGTGTAGGAGCATAGTTCTTAGGATAAGTAGGATTTTTTTTTGGTTTTTGTGAATAAAGAGTTATATTCGGGTTCTCTTGAAGGTATTCGTCCGAATATATGTTTGTTAGCTAGGAATACCATTGGGGAGTTCACACAGTGAATTCATGGGAATTTAAGCGCGCGTTTGGGCGGTGGATTGAGGAATTGTCGAGAGAAAGTCGATGCCAAGAACTTGCCGAGCGGCCGGAGAGAAGAAAAGCTAGCTGCAATGTCGAAGCGTCGAACCGGAGGAGTCCCAGCATGAAGAAGTGCGACGATGGGGAGAATTCGACCGCTCATTCTGATGGCGGATTGGACTCCAGCGGAGTTGCTGAGGTTGAAGAACCTTGGTGGAGCGTTTCTGTCATGGCGCTGGGACTATGTGTGCCCGGAGCTGTGCAATGAAGTCCGAAGAGAAGGACAAAGAATTGAAGCAGAGCGCATCTGGAGAAGTGGGATGCGAAGTTATGGGCGAAAGCTTTGGGGCGCAACCACGAAGAGGACAAAAGCGGAGTCGATTGGGAGGGATCGGCAGTGCATACGGCGTTCACTTTTGACGAGCGGAAGTGGTTCAACCCTAGGGAGAGGAAGGGGACGAATGGCTACAAGCTCGACTAAATCAAAGACGTCTTTAGGAGAAAGGTGGCACTTACCTTGAATCAGTTTTTCTCACCGCAGCGGACAACGTACGTGAGTATGCATAAAGTGAGGATCGTGGAAGGGTTCATCGGAGGAACTATTCGGGTGAATTAGGGAGAGATCTTTGCGAGAAATATGCAGGCCATGGCGACTAAGTTACGGGAAGACGATAAGAGTGTAGTCTATCTCTCGTCTTTCTTAGTACACTTGTATGCAAAGTTGGGTGGTGACGCAGCCTGGGAGAGGCGGTTTGTATCGGTTGGAGAGTGGGTTGTCGGATTTGGATGCGGACATCGACAGTGCTAGCAGTGGGTTGACGAGGAGTCTAGGCACGAGTGTGCCTCCTGAGCCGAAGAGAACGGGAGGAGTGAGACCGGCGGTGCAGAGCAAGCCTGATTCGGACTCAGACCTGGAGGTGATTGGGACATCGAGGAAGAGGAAGAGAGTAGTGGAAGACAGTCCCCCTGCCACTCTAGCGGTACGAAAAGATGTAGGCAAGAAGAAGATGGAAGAAGTAGGACCGGCAAAGTCCTCTCGACCGAAGATGATGGCGGTGAAGCCAAATGAAAGCCTCGAATGAGATTGCGTAACCCATGGCATCGCATTACTACAGCCTATCGCAGAAGTTGGAGGTTGTGGTGGTCCCAGTATTGCTGGAGTTGAACAAGATGGGACCGATGTATATGCCAGGGTGGGACCCTCAAGCAGACGGGTATATGGAGTTGATTCAAATGATGAACCGTCTTGCATTGGGGAAGGAAGGTCAGTCCATCACAGTGAAGGAGTTGACAGAGAATATGGACAAGCTGTTCAAGGAGAAAGCTGAGATGGAGAAGCAGGTTGAAGAGGCAAAGAAGGCCTACGATTCGTAGGCCTTCTTTGTCGTATTCGGGGTGCGGAGATCCATTTTGTGGAGAAGGAGAATGCTCATCTTCGGGAGACAGTGCAGGAACTAAAACGAAGATTGATTCAGGTGGATGTGGAGGCACTTGCGAAGCTGGAGAACCTCGCCAACAGATGTGCACAATATCTGTTCACACGGTGTGATCGTGTGGAGACGCAACGGTTAGAGCAGTTGGTGGCAGCGATGGAAAATCCTGGAGACACGAAAGACCGGAGGAAGGAGATGTACAAAGCATTGGGTCGGGATTTCCGGGAAGCCATGGCTCTTCATCGACAGGAGATTGCTGCAGATGTACAGGAGATGCAGTTAGGAATCAACGCATTCACGCAAGCAGCGGAAGTGCGATCGAGCGGCTTAAATCAGAGTAGAAGACTTAGGAAAGAGCGATCCGTGTAGGAGACGGTTAGCTTGGCAGTTAGGAGTAGCAGTTAGAACATTCATTATAAATAGTCGTAGGAAATAAAGTGGTGGATCTTTTTTCATCTTTGCAAGTGTCCAAACTATTGGATTGCAAATTGTAGTCAGGGTAGAACGAGCACTCGAGGAGCCGGGTGTCCGCAGTCGACATTGTGACGACTGAAGCGTGTATCCGTGAAGTTACCTAGATATTCGTCCACGAGCTGAGCCTGTCTGTAGCATCAGAAGTACTCTAGAAGATGTTTCACCAAGACGCAAACTTGAACTGAGAGAGATCCCCATCCCGAAGTAAAGCAAATTGTTGCACTGTATTTGCTGTGTCTGTGGAATTGTTGATGTGATGGGTTTGTGAAGGAATTGAGTTTGTACCGATTACCTTCTCTGTGAATGCTCTTCGGACTTTGCAGTCTAGAGTTAGAAAGAAGTCTAAACGCTTATTTCCCTTCTTCGCTACTGTGGTTTGATCCCTCATTCCCTTGGGAACGAATCAATCTATACGAATTTGGACTGAATAGTGCTTACCGTGCTTTTACAGTAAGTGATCGTTTGTCTATCACAATGGAGCAACACTCGTGACTGTTAAGCTCATTACCTGCTTCATATCAGTGACTGATATGAAGCATGTAATGAGCTTAACAGATGAAGGCCTTCCTCTCATCAGTTATCTCCTCTCCCAAATTCTGAAGATCAATAACAAGATCACCAAAGGCATCAATATGATCTTGGATCTTCGTATCTGTCTCTTTCATCTTGAAGCTCATTAGCTTCAAGGAGGTGTACAACCTATTTGATAACTCTTTGTGATGAAACCGTCGCTGAAGAACCTCAAACAATAACATACAGTTGTCATACTCATCAACTTGCTTCAGAATTAAAGGTTGTAGATGGAGTATAACAATACTCACTGCTTGCTCCTGAAGGTCCTTCTAGTCTTCATCATCGAATGTAGAGGGTTTAGGCCTCAATGACTTGCCCAAACCGGAAGCCTTCAACTTGCCTTTGACTTGCCTCTCCCATAGAAGATAGTCACCATGCCCATCGTATTTGACAATGTCAAATCCGGCTCCTCTTGTCTTCATGACTGTCATCTCGCTTCGTCTAGGCGTTGAACTCATCCCTTGTGTCGATCAATTGTCAACCGTCTAGTACCGTAGCTTGCTCCTTCCTTGATCCAGCAAACATAAAATCGCCTCTCCTCATCTCGTATGACCACCTTTTCCTCGTAGTCAGATAGTTTGATCGACCATTCAATGGGGCAAAAAATCAAATAACCACAGCAAATAGACAGACACTCACGAACTCACAATGGTGCCGACAGTGGTTGAATGAAGCCAAGCCCATGCTCACTCAGCTCATGTTCACAGTGAAAGCCGTCGTCATGTTGTTGGTACTCATCCTCGTCGTTCCTTGCCTTCTTATATCATATCATATCCTTCCCGTCACACACTGATCGCTAGTACGCCAGTACACCTCCCCCTCGATCCAATCCCTCCCCGTTGTCTAGTGATGCTTCCAGCTCCTTAGCTCCTCCATCCGCTGCTGCAAGCTCGAGAGTGGTCCCCTTTGTTGTACCCGGTCGCTGTTGTCGCCTTGTTGCTCAACCATGTACGATTCTGACCTGCTGCTGGAGGAGGGCATTTTCCTCTATTCAATCTTTGATCTGTGCGTCTGTTTCTCTCTCGATCTGGCTGCATGGCTGGGGGGTGATTATACCCAGAGTTCTGACGACCTGCCTTCGCTCCGCAAGCACTAAAACCTTAACCGTTGGATCAATCTGAAATGCGAGCGCACGAGCAACCACTGTTACAGCGATGCCATGCATTGCGTTGCGTTTCGTCCGTGATGGAGACGAGTGATGAAAATTCGGCCTCGGAAGCCAATGCTTCCTACAAGCCCGCCGGTACTTGCATTTGACAAATCATTGTAAACGTTTGGACTGATCGCTTGCCGTTCTTTTCATAACATCCGACGTCAGAATTTGCTCTCCCTTCTACTCTTGTCGCTCTCGTTTGGTGATCTTCTTATCTTCATAATCACCATAACCAAAACTGAACACACAAGCAACGAGCGAGCCCTTTTTCAATGTACTTGTAGCTTCCGCAAGACGGCCGTGATTGCAAATCTATTTTCTCCTCCTGATACCTGGCTCTGATACCAATTGTTGGTCCAAATTATGAATACACAGAGAAACACTCATGCAATCAAGAGACGAGACAAGAAGTACGTGGTTCATCTCACTTAGGCTACATCCACGGAACACACAGAGTCACTTTACTGAATACCCTGATTTGTGTTACATAGAGCTTCTACCAGCCCTCTTATATAGTAGTACTAGCCCTAGCCCTAGTCTAACTAAATATAGTCAAACTAGCTAGAGTTACTCAAGACTTGAGTTAACTCCTAACATTTTCTTCTTATAATATTTTTCATTGTACAAGTCATTTCAATAATGTAATTTTTTTGAAATTTATCAATTATTTCAGTTTTTTTTATTAAGTTTAATAATTATGAAAAATTTCAAATTCAAATTTTTTTAATTAATAAAAATTTAAGGCCTCACAAGGTAATGATGACGTTGTCAAATACAATTGTTGGGTATTAATCTATTGTACATGAGTTTCATTTGCGAATGTTGATGGAAACTATGTAAATATTTATAAATTTGTTGAAAATGTATTTTAGAGGCTATAATTGGATGTTATTTGAATGACCTTACTGAAATTTTTTGGCTGCAAAGGTTATATATCTAAACTTAGATAGTTACCAAAGCCAAAAAAGAAATTAATTTTTTTTTAGTTGGATTCTTTCGTACTTTATGCTCATTTATATGACTAGTTAATATTGTGTGATGTCTGGACGTTGTGATTAGAATTTTTTTTAGTGGAGATGTTGCAAGTTTTTCATATGGTGAGTTTAAAAATAATGATCAATAGACCTTGAAGCGTAAGTTTTGATGACCAATGCAAATTATCTAATTTAATTCCTTGAAACCTTTTGTAGAAGATTTTTTGACTTAAAGTAAGGTTAAACCAAACATATCAAAGCGATTCTTAAACCTTTTTTTAAAAGCATGTACTCATTATACTCCTAGATTAGATTGATAGACTCGCAATTATCAATAACATTATATTTTTTTCTCCATATCCTTAGTTTTATTAAAGAGATAACAAAAGATTTTTATAATCTTTGTTTCCAATTATTATGTAGAATTGATTGACACTATACATGAGATAGTAAATAAAATGACTAATGATTCTCAAATCATCTACCTTGTATTTTTTAGTAATTCAATCTTTGTCTATGCCTTGAAGACAATGTTACAACTATTAAAAAAAATAATTCTTGCTAGTGTGTGTTGGACTTTTTTTTTATGATGTTAGTTGGAATGATGTTTTTCACTTAACACATGATGTGGATGACAAAAGAAAACTTTTGCATGTGAATCATCGAGTAAAGAGTGGAGAACATTAGTTCCAATGAGATTATTGTGATATACACATGGTACAAAAAGGAAAAAATACAGAATCTTCAAGAGAAAATATTGAGGAACAATGTGGAGGTTGAGAATAACACCTAAACGTTTAACATGGATAGCTAAATACTAGACTAAAATGAAGAAAATTCATAATTTGTCATATTGAGTAATTTTTTCACAAGGATGATACAATTGGTAAATTTTTTTCTTATGGTAGTGTATTGTTGGAGTGTCTCCTCATGCAAAGGAAGTGAGTTAGCTTTTCCTTCTATTGAAAGGAAAGGGATTTCATTTCTAAGTATGCCAAGTGTAATTTATGACAATGAAAATTATTTACAATAAATTTTATCTTCGCTACGAGGTCAAAGAGGTCAAACTATTTTGGACTTACCTAGGAGCAAATGTTATCCTTGTCCCATTATCCTTGAAATCTATTCTTCATATTGTAGTAGAAGCAAAAACTGCTAACTTGATGCTAGATGGTATTGCAATCCCACAAATCAAGAGATAAATGTGTTACTGAAATAGATGAGGATGCACTTGTCAAATCTTATTTCAACATATGTAATTATTTCATCATATTCGAATAGTTTAGAAGGAAATTTCTTGAGAAAAATGAAAAAATACTGAAGTTGATGATATTTTAATGAATGCTTGGTATCAACCAACTGAAATTAACGATTTTGTTGTTTCAATGGAAGCACATCACATCAAGAATAAAGGGGAAGATACATTTGATGATTTTCTTGAGGATCTTCATGCAGATGGAAGATATGCAAAAGGTTTTAGTAGACTGCATTTTGTTTGTCTTACAAGGCTCCAAACGGTCAGACAAGCAAAGTATTGGCAAAACGTCAAACAATTTTATTTAATATTTATAATACACTATCTAACTTTAATGTATTTATGTACACATAATCTAGTGATGTTAATTGATTCATGTGCAACTTTGATGAAACATGAATTAATCTAGGATATTATTCTATTTTTAATAAATTATATTTATTGTTAGGAGTTAACTTAGGTCTTGAGTAACTCTGGCTAGTTTGACTATATTAAGTTAGACTAGGGCTAGGGCTGGTACTACTATATAAGAGGGATGGCATAAGCTCTCTGTAACACAAATCAAAGTATTCATTAAAGTGACTTAGTGTGTTCCGTGGACGTAGCCTCAGTGAGGTGAACCACATTTTTTGTCTTGTCTGTTGATTGCATGTTGCTTCTCAATGTATTTCCTGTCTTTCGGACCAACAATTGGTATCAGAGCAAAGATTTGGAGTAGTGGCGGAGTGTTGCTGTTTGTGAAAATAACTCGGACAGAGGGCGTTTTGCACACAAGGAGCTCCCGACGCAGTGTAGCGTATTTTGGACAGATCGCGCAAGTGTTGTTTCGGAGTTTGGGAATGTCCGGGTGCACATCTAGGAGCCTGAGTCATTACGGAAGTGCAGACGTTCAGGGAATGAAGGATGGGTTGGAATGATAGGATATGATCGGAGAGTGGACGAGTGGAGTTGTGACGTGGATCCAGGAAGGCGAGCCAAGCAAAGCCGAGGGTTGCCCTATTCGAGCACTCGTCGCTGCAAATTTGATCATTCAAGTGAGACGAATTGACAAATTTGGTCGGCCATCCATCCACCTGTAAATGATGTGGAGGGTTTTGTGATTGAATGTACCAAGATTTTTTGTGGGTTTAGGACGTTAGTGTCGATAGTATGTTTGGAAGCAATCGAGTTCTGGAAGGAAAAGTCGGTGAGGATTTCAGTATTGTCTATTCGCCTTGTTCCTGGATCTGAGACTGTTTTCACTGGTTTTGCTAGAGATTCGAAAGGGAGGAAATTGCCATTCGAGGTCTGGGAGGTATCGAATTAGGAGGGGTTGTGCAGGAGAGAACTCTTAGTCGATAGTTGACCAATGGTGTCTGTCTGGACTGGACTTTGAGCACGACCGGTGTGTTACGACAATGATTGATCACATACCTTGGGTGCAAGATTTAGTAGTTGTGCCTTTTAGAAAGGTATTTTTTCTCCAGGGCGTGAGAAAGAAGCAAGCGACAGGTCCTGCAATCCAATCTTAGACTTCCAAGGCTACTACATCTAACAATGTGTTGAATGCATTGAAATCATCCTAGCCCTCAGATAATGTTTGTTTATGTGGGACAAGGTCCGATTGATAGGAGTGACAAATGGTGCAAACATGCAATAATGAAGTTGCAGAAATGTTGCAAGAAGCATGACTATAAGTCCAAGGATCGTGGATCGTTGACAGCAATTTTGGGTCCCATTAAACAAAAAGCTTGACTTTTAATCAGTGTGAAGCATGTGATATACGTTCATTTAAGAGAGTAGTAATGTAGGCAGCACCAGCCACTCCGAGGACACAAATGTGGTAGGAGGATCTGTTTTTCTGATCAGCGAAGAAAAGGATATGTTTTGAAAAAGATCAGCGAGGATCTGTTTTTCTGATTAGCGATCAATAAATGCCGTAAGTTCCTTAGAACCTCCTGAACTCATAGAGCAGAAATCTCTTCGACTGAGGCCAAGAACACCTATTACAAAAAGGGGAACCACATCGTCAAAGATTGTCAGGTTGATCAAGGAAGCTGGAGTGACGGAGGTGTACCGGCGTACTTGCGATCAGTGTGTGACGGGAAGGATATGAAATGATAGAAGAAGGCAGGGAATAACAACGATGAGTACCAACAACACAATGACGGCTTTCACCGCGAACATGAGCTGAGTGAGCGTGGACTGGGCTTTGTCTGACCACTGTCAGCGCCATTGTGTGTTCGTGAGTGTTTGTTTATTTGCTATGGTTATTTGATTTTTTGCCGAATGGTCGATTGAACTACCTGACCACGAGGGAGAGGTGGTCCTACGAGATGAGGAGAGACGATTTTATGTTTGCTGGATCAAGGAAGGAGTGAGTTATGGTACTGGGCGGCAGACCGTTCACTGAGATTAGGCTGTCACATTCGTGGGGAAAGCAATTTTCATAAGCATCTTTTGTCGGAGTGGATTGGAGGCGGGACGGTGTGTTTGAGGACTCAAGAGCAGGAGGATCTCTTGTGGTTTGGGGATATTTTGACCCAGGATAAATTTCCTTTTAACTCATATGAGTGGAAAGAAGTCAAGTTTGGAGGTTTCATCTGACAATCAAGCGACACAAGGGACGAGTTCAACGTCTAGACGAAACGAGATGAGAGTCATCAAGACAAGAGGAGCCGGATTTGACATTGTCAAATAAGATGGGCGTGGCGACTATCTTCTATGGAAGAGGCAAGTCAAAGGCAAGTTGAAGGCTTCCGGTTTGGGCAAGTCATTGAGGCCTAAACCCTCTACGTTTGATGATGAAGACTGGAAGCACCTTCAAGGGCAAGCAGTGAGTATTGTTATATTCCATCTACAACCTTCACTTCTGAAGCAAGTTCATGAGTATGACAATTGTACGTTATTGTTTGAGGCTCTTCAGCGACGGTTTCATCGCAAAGAGTTATCAAACAGGCTGTACACCTCCTTGAAGCTAATGAGCCTCAAGATGAAAGAGACAGGTACTGTGACCTCCGGGCTGGCTCTCACTCAAGTTTGCCTCCGATGGCTTTTTGGAAGCTCATCATGAATCTAGAAGAACTTAGTCCCACCCTATGACCATGACCCTATTGCTCACTCTTACACAAACTCTCAATGTCCAAGCTCCATTATGCACATTATCACCATGAGTAAGATATCACTCAAAAGGAAAGGGATACTTTGGTAATCAAAGTCTTCATTGAATCAAGGCTCCACTCCGAACATGACGTCTCCAAGAACCAAGCTCCCCAAAACTAAGATCACCACACTATCTTCTCCCAAAACTAACTTCCATTGAAAAACTACTTGAGAGGTGCTTCTCAACCTCTCTATTTATACTACTTAGAATCTTACCCTAGTAACTACAAGTAATCACCATGTAACTTCCTCTTACCAAGTTTAAACGAGGTAGAGATCACAAACCCCAATGAAAAGGGTACATGGCAACATGCAATTGGTCCACTTGGATCTTCTAGAAGCCCAAGTACTCCCTAGTTGACTTCTAGTGTACCAAGTCAATCTCGCCCCTAGATTTAAGGGTCGTCACCAAGTCCAACCAATGAAAACTAGTCCAAGTCAAGGGAAGTCAAGATACCCATGTGATGGAATCTATTCCTTGATTCCTACTAAATAACAAAATAGTAGTTCTCATCTACCACATCAAAAGTTACTCTATATTTTCCTCCAACTTAACCATAACTAGCTAAACATAGTCATGACTAAGATAAACTTAGGCACAATTTAGATATACTTACATTTTATCCTATATGTACAACCATGGGTCTTACATTTACCCCCGGACCAAGATTTCACTCCGTCCTCGGAGTGAAAGAATCTGATCGGCGAACAAACAGCTTCAACTTGTCGTGATTCACCCGGTCAAAATGTCGTCCTCCCAACTCCTTCAAATCGTAAGTAAAGTTTCCCCACACCTTGTGAACTATGAAAGGACCAAAGTACTTTGGAAGAAATTTCTTTCTTGCTCTCTTATATCTAATGGAGTCGTAAAGCATTACCCAATCACCTTCTTTGAAAATCTTCATCTTCTTCGTCCCAAGTCGATTATCATGATACTTCTTCTGCAATTGTTGAGCCCGCTCCACACGCACCATGGTTACGACTAGAGCCTCCTCCAACTCCAACAGTTGTTGACGTCTTGATTTGATAGCTTCTACTCCATTCGTCCTCTTTAACTTCCATTGGATAGTTAAGAAGGTCGTCAAATCAAATTGAATTGGAAGCTTTGACTCGACACCATATACCATACAGAAAGGTGAGTACCTTGTTGATGTCTTCCAAGTCGTCCGATACTCCCACAAGATAGCATGACCTCTTGTCCCAATTTTGCTTACTCCCATCTATGCCGCATCCTTGGCCAACATCATGCAAAGCGTATAGTTGGTTATTTCGCCAACCCATTAGCATTTGATTTGTAGGAAGTAGTCACCCGTGCCTTGATGGAGAAATGACCTAGCATGGCTTGTATAATGCTTCCAACAAACTCAGCACCTCTATCAGATACAATTTCTAGAGGGCATCCGAATCTAGTTATTATCCTCTCATGCGTAAATCTACCCACTTCTTCCTCACTAGTAGATTTTAGAGGTCTAGCTTCTACCCACTTGGTTAGATAACTGTAGCTACCACAATGAACTTGTTACCCCGAGGAGTAAGATTCAAGGGTCCTACAAAATCTATTCCCCATTTCTCAAAAGGACCTAAAATAGGAACTGATGTCAAAGGAGGGGTTTTCATGGACTTTTTAGCAAAAGCTTGACACACATCACAACTCTTGCAAAATTCCACACAATCTTTGAAAATGCCCTTCCAATGATAGTCTGCATCTAGGATTTTAAATGCAGTTACCTTTCCTGCAAAGTGTCCTCCACATACCGAGCCTTCATGAAACTCCTTCATAAGTTGAATTGACTCCTCCCTTCTAACAGCCCTTCTGAGTAGTCCATATGCTCCTTGATGAAACAACACGTCCTCTATGATGGTATAAGGTTCACATCGCTTCACCAATGCATTCCTCTCCCGTGAATGCATGCCTTGGAGAAACTCTCCCTCCGAGATGAAATCCCATATCCCCTTGTATTTAGCCGGTACCTTTGTTATGGTGTCCATCATCAAACAAATCCTCATCCGGGGAAATGTATCATCCCTTTGGTTGATCTCCTTCCTCATCGTATGCTCGAGACATCAAATCAGCATTGGCATGTTTCTTACCAGGTCAATCCTCAATGATGTAATCAAACTCCGCTAGTAACAACTTCCATCTGGCTATCCTACCCTCAGCATTAGGCTTGTTGAAAATGTACTTCAAAGCCTTGTGGTCGAGAACGATAGTAAACTTCTCTCCCAACGGATAGTGTCGAAACTTCTTGAGTGAGAAGATCACGACTAAAGCCTCCCCTTCGATCCTTTGAATAGTTTCTCTCACCGCACCATACGTCTACTAGCATAAGCAATTGGATGATCATGGCTATCTTCATCTAAGCGGCTTAGAGTGCATCCTATAGCAATGTTTGATGCATCCGTGTAGAGAATGAAAGGTTTACCCCAATTTGGTTTGGCTAAAATAGGAGCCGTTACCAACGCCCTTCTTAAGAAGTTCGAACGCCACATTTGCCTCTCCATCCTTGAGGATTAAATCATAATCCGTCCCCTTCTTCATGTAAACCGTCAAGGCATAAGCTTTGTTGGAGAAGAAAAAGATGAACCGTCGATAGTATCCCACCATTCCAAGGAACTGCCTCACCTTGGTTAACGTCACCGGAAAAGGTAAGTCGAGGATGCGTTTCACTTTTTCCGGATCCACCGCTATCCCATCCTTGGAGATGATGTGCCCTAACAACAAACCTTCCTCACATCAAAAAATGCATTTTTCTGGATTGAGCGAGGCCTTGGCTTTCTCCAACCGTTGTAGAATTTTGATCAAATGATCAAAATGATCCTCCTTCTTCCCGTAAACACAAAAATTATCTATGAAATCTCGCACAAATTTCCCAATAAAAGGTTCAAACACCTTGTTCATGAACCTCTGAAAAGTTGATGGGGCATTACATAGACCAAAGGGCATTACCCTAAAGCCAAAAGTTCCCCATGGCGTGGTAAAAGTGGTTTTGAGTGATCTTGAGAGCAATTTGAATTTGGTTATAACCACTATAACCATCTCCAAAACTATACCACTCATGACCTGCCACCTCCTCTAGAATCTCATCTATGAAAGGTAAAGGATAGTAATCCTTCTTTGTGACAACATTCAACTTCTTGTAATCTACGCATACACGTAGCTTACCATTCTTCTTCTTGACTATCACAATAGGAGAAACCCATTGAAATTCTCTACCTCATAGATGAAACCCGCATCCTTTAGCTTGTCGATCTCCTCCTTGACCACCACAGCCGTTGGTGGATTTATCCAACGTTGCTTCTGACGTCTTGGGCAGGCCTTCTCCTCTAACTCAATGCGATGAGTTTCTAAGGTTACTTCCTTCAAATCCTTGTAGCTAAAAGCAAAGACATGGATATATTTTCAAAATATATCCAAGAACCTTGACTTCTCCTCCATAGTAACCTTGGGACCAAACTTGAGAGTGGAGAGCCGTCGAGTTATCTCATCTTCACTCATCTTCATCTTGTCGGGATCTTTCACCACCCCTGGCTTAGGAAGTAAATCCATTGCAGCAAGAACTTGAACTTGAACATCATCGTCCGAGGTATCTTCAAATGATGTCTCCTAATCGGTCGACATGTTGGTGTCAACCTCTGAAAAACTGCCACTTTCTTCACTCTCAGACTCTACGTAATCACTCGTAGCTCTATCCGAGTCTGAGACCGCTCCTCCGCCACTTGTGAGAGGGACCTTCACTCGATGGTTTTTCGGCCCTATACGAAGGTAACCCTTACGCCACCGATCGGTTGTCCTCACGACCCTCAACCAAGGTCTTCCTAACAACAAGTCGTAGCTAGCCTCCTCAAGCACTTGAAAGGACAACAAGGTTTGAACTCCCATCACACTTACCACCACCTTGTCCACCACTCCAATGGGTCGCACCTTTTGCTTGTTGGCCATCCCAACAATGATGTTGGAAGGTCTTGAAAGCTTCATCCCCAACTTCTTCAACAAACGTTCTGACATGGCATTCACCGCAGATCCACCAGCCATTAATACATCCAAAACATCACGTCCATTAATGTGTACTTCAATCTTTGAAGCCTGAGTGCATACCTCCGAGGCAGCGGCATCCACCACTCATACTCCAACATTCGCCATGGAAGCTTTCCCTTTGGATCGTCGCTTCTTGGTCCTTTTGGAGCTTAGGCCTCCCCTCAACTCCTTTCTTATCATAGGATTTAGAGCAATCAATTGGCCACTTGATTATATTGGCTTTTGATTCCCCACATCCTCCACCACGTCGTCTTTGAGCTGGGTAGATGAAATGGAGAAATCATCCATTTCCAACTTCTTCCTCGGTGCTCTCGGTTGACTCACACCACTTTGGATCGAGTGCTCGGCTTGGTTGATCTTCCATTGAGATGGACTCCTACGCAAATCTTGCTCTCTTCTTCTCGTGTGCAAGAATATCAACTCGAACTTATAGAGTTCTTTCCCTTCTCAAACGTGCTGAGATGAGGAAACACATCAATAGACCTTACTCCCTTATCCTTCGATTGACTTGGAGGGGAGTAGAATTGTTGTGTCTAACTCCATCATGTTGTCGAGGATTAGGACAATTTCGTTGGAAATGAGGGCCTCCACAACTAAAGCATGAAACTGTGAAGTTTCCTTGTGGTGGATTTCCTTTTGGAGGATAATTCCCATACCCTCTAGATCCTCCCCCTACATTCTGATTCCTCCTCTCCCATAGTTGTACTACGTTAATCTTGAGATCAGCAAGTGTTTATGTGATAGATTTCAACTCATGGTGCAAGTCTACCATGGAGAATTTACTCAAAAGAACAACAAAGTAGGAGTTGCCATTCTAACCACAACAGGTGGTGATGCTTCTCTAGCCACCAAGCTAGAATCATCGTCTTCTAGGCTCTCCTCCATTAGAATAGCAATGTGAACAACCTCAACCTTAGAAGAGGGCTTTTAATATCTCACCTTGCTTCGAATCTGAGGCTTCAAACCTCCAATAAAGTTCTTTGTCAACATCGCCACAATCCCCACCATGGTTGGCTCGACCTCGTCTCCACTCTTTCCCAACACCACACGAAAATGTGACTCCAGCTTCTCTGTTCTCTCCACGTATGATCTCACCTTCTCACTCTCTCCTTGCTTCAAAAAGGTGACTTCACACATCAGCTTCTTGTAACTTTCATATCGGAAGAAAGTTTTCAACAAGATTCTCCGTCAAACTCTCCCAAGTGTCTTCCTCCACATGCTCCTTCTTGTACTCATTGTACCACTTCAATGCAGAATCCTCCAAGAAGTCGGGCAAAAGGATAGCCCATTCGGGTTTCCTTCTCTCATTGTTTCCTATACATGCCCTCTTGAAGTCTCTCACAAAAGATTCTACATCTTCTTTCTCTCTCCCATAGAACACCGGAAGCTTCCCCATTTCCAACTCCTTTTGTCGTTGTTGTTGGAAATTTATACGGGACTCCCTAATACAACACAAACAAAACTAGCTCCATTCTAGAGTAATTCATCAATGGAAAAATGAACGGAATTGGTTGGTCCAAGATTGCCATGACTCTCTCCTCTCCTAAACACACTATGAGCCTTATTCTCATCGACATCTTCTCGATCATTCTGAAAATGATCTCCATCTTCAGTTAGAACTTGAGCCACCTGGATCCGAGGACGACGTAAGAGCGTGTCTTGGACAAGTCCCTCCGGAATAGGCGTCGACATTAGCTACGACCAGTTTGGTGTGAGAACTTTAGTGCAAAATGAGACGTGCAACTTTTCGGTATCTGCACTCAATTTATCTTCAAAGACCTCCACTAGTGACTCCAACAGAGCTTTCACGCCACTACACTCGTGTCCTAAGGGAAGTCTGGTCACTCCACAATTTTCACAATAGGTTCCACTCTTGGATTCATGGGGAGATGATGGTCCCAGATGAAGGTTTAGCCCTCCCACGTTTCGTCTCTCTCTCAACCTCTGATCTTTGGTCCTCAAAGGACAACTCACAAGCTTATGTCCCTCCTCTCCACAATAGAAGCAACTCTCACGTTTTGCTCTCGGGGAACTTTTTAGTGTCCTCTCTTCAAACTCCACTCTGAACTCCATTGTGTTTGAATCCACTGAAACAATCACGTCCAGCCCTTGAGGTATCTAAGACAACTGGATCTTCCAAAGAGGTTGATCTCCCATTTTCCAATGAGTGTGAAGTCATCCTCACTATGCAAAACACCCATGCACTAACTCTCTCGAAATGACCATAAACAAGGAAAAAGCAAATCTAAAAAGTAAAGAGGTTTTGCTCACTTTTATACCCCCCTATACTTCAGATATCATAACTTTCTCTATAAGAATGATCTCTCAACGAAATTTAGACCCACATGTAGCTTAGCTCCTGATAAACAATCGTGCAAAGTTTCAAATACTGATTCAATTCTTGCACGAATTGATAAGCTCTGTATACTTTTTCCGGATAGCTATCTTTCAAAGCCCGTCAGGACCCTAGCAAATTCTAAACATCATAACTTTTGATCTAGACATGATATGACTGTTATTTCAAGAGAAAAACGTATCCTATCTACTACTCTAAAATCAATAAAATTCTCAGAAAAACTTTGGAAAATAAAGTGTTCCTCCCAAATACGCACTATAGCACTCTCCCCTCATCCCAAACAACACTTAAGTAAACAAAATGTACAAAATAACTTCCAAGCTATCATATAACACTACCGGATACACAAATGGTACATTACTATGCATCATGATCTCGGTTCGCTCTTCCCCCACAGTCCTCTCCATATGAGTTCTCATCGTTGCGCTCTCACGGGCAAGAAACCGGATTCAAACATCTCTGCTCCTTCTAGATTGAGGTCTCGGCAACAGAACCAAAAATGTGACCTCCGGGCTGACTCTCACTCAAGTTTGCCTCCGATGGCTTTTTGGAAGCTCATCATGAATCTAGAAGAACTTAGTCCCACCCTATGACCATGACCCTATTGCTCACTCTTACACAAACTCTCAATGTCCAAGCTCCATTATGCACATTATCACCATGAGTAAGATATCACTCAAAAGGAAAGGGATACTTTGGTAATCAAAGTCTTCATTGAATCAAGGCTCCACTCCGAACATGACGTCTCCAAGAACCAAGCTCCCCAAAACTAAGATCACCACACTATCTTCTCCCAAAACTAACTTCCATTGAAAAACTACTTGAGAGGTGCTTCTCAACCTCTCTATTTATACTACTTAGAATCTTACCCTAGTAACTACAAGTAATCACCATGTAACTTCCTCTTACCAAGTTTAAACGAGGTAGAGATCACAAACCCCAATGAAAAGGGTACATGGCAACATGCAATTGGTCCACTTGGATCTTCTAGAAGCCCAAGTACTCCCTAGTTGACTTCTAGTGTACCAAGTCAATCTCGCCCCTAGATTTAAGGGTCACCAAAGTCCAACCAATGAAAACTAGTCCAAGTCAAGGGAAGTCAAGATACCCATGTGATGGAATCTATTCCTTGATTCCTACTAAATAACAAAATAGTAGTTCTCATCTACCACACCAAAAGTTACTCTATATTTTCCTCCAACTTAACCATAACTAGCTAAACATAGTCATGACTAAGATAAACTTAGGCACAATTTAGATATACTTACATTTTATCCTATATGTACAACCCTGGGTCTTACAGTACAAAGATCCAAAATCACATTGATGCCTTTGGTGATCTTGTTATTGATCTTCAGAATCTGGGAGAGGAGATAACTGATGAGAGGAAGGTCCTTCATCTGTTAAGCTCATTACCTGCTTCATATTAGTCACTATCACGAGTGTTGCTCCATCGTGATAGACAAACGATCACTTATAATGAGGTTGTAAGTGCTCTCCTAAGTGATGACCTACAACAGAAGATGATGATGCCCTCTACTCCATCCTCTTCATCTGGTACAGCACTGAATGTGACCCGTGGACGGTCACAATAAAGGATTGAGAAGGATGGGAAAAAGTTTGGATCTAGAGGTAGATATATGTCTAGGGGTAAATCCCAAGACAAGAAGACGGTGGTCTGTTGGAAATGTGGCAAAAGTGGTCACTTTAAGAAGGACTGCCGTGTGAAGACCAAGGCTATTGATCCTCCTTTGGCCAATGTGGCTCAAGATTTTGATGTGGAGGATGATTTGCTCGAAGATGGACTATGAAGCCAGAGGTATGCCCTATGCAACTCACCAAAGGGCGTTGGTGATGTATGGATTTTAGATAGTGCTTGTTCTTATCACATTTGTTACATTAGAGAGTTTTTTCATACTTTCTCAATATCAAACGGTTTAGTTCTTATGGGAAATGATCAACCCTGTAGAATTGAAGGTGTTGGATCTGTACAGATTCACATGTTTGATGGAGTCAAACGTACATTGATTCATGTCAGGTTTATACCTGAAATGAGAAAGAACCTAATCTCTCTTGGAATGTTAGATTCAAAAGGCCTTGAGTGGAGTTCTAAACAAGGAGTACTTGAGGTGAGAATAGGTGATAAGACTATCTTAAGAGGACACAAGCATAGAAATCTGTATATGCTAGAGGGCAATACCATTTGTGGTGAAGTCAATCTTACCATATCTCGGCCTGAGATGACTCATGTTTGGCATTCTAGAATGGGACACATGAGTAACAGGTACTTGATCTTTCTTCGAGATAGGGGCTTGTTACTTGATTTAGGTAAAGTTGACATGGAATTTTGTGAGCATTGTGTTATGGGCAAGCAACATAGAAAAGCCTTTGGTGTTGGAACTCATAGTTCCAAAGAGTTACTTGAGTATGTACATAGTGGCGTGTGGGGACCCTCTCCTAAAGCCTCACATTCTGGGAAGTGGTACTATGTATTGTTTATTGATGATTACTCAAGATTTGTGTGGGTCTATTTTCTCACACACAAGTCTGAAGTCTTTGCAACTTTCAAAAGTTGGAGAGCCCGAGTTGAGACTCAGACTAGTCACAAGGTGAGATATCTATGTTCGGATAATGGCGGGGAGTATACTTCGGAGGAGTTTAGAAGTTATTGCAAAGAGGAGGGGATCACTCGTCATCTCACCACGGTTTATACTCCGCAACAAAATGTTGTTTCTGAGAGGCTCAACCAAACAGTATTGGAGAAGGTGCGTAGTATGTTGAGCCAATTTGGTTTACCATATGAATTCTAGGTTGAAGCTGTAAATACCGCAGTGTATTTGGTAAATCTGTCTCCTTCAAGTGCAATCGATTTCTTGACACCATTTGAATTGAGTGACAAACGGAGGGCTGATTATAGTGTTTGAGAATTTTTGGTTGTGCGGCTTATCCTCTCATACCTAAGGAGAATAGGACCAAGTTGGATCCTACATCCAAGAAGTGTTGTTTTCTTGAATATGCAAGTGGTGTGAAAGGTTATAGGCTATGGGATCCTGTAGCTTGTAAGGTGATTGTCAATAGGGATGTTTCTTTTGATAAGCCCAGATCATTGAAAGAGGGGGAGATATCTCAGGCTCCCTGTACTGACAAGGGAAAATCTCCACTCACGGATGTTGTTGAGGGGGAGATTGATCATTATGGATTTAATGATGCGCCACAAGGAGAAGATGGAGCAAATTCATGAACAGCAGGAATTGGAGGAGCAAGTTATCGTTGCTGAGCCTCAAGACACAACACAAAACGATGGAGATCAACCACGACCATCTACTAGGAGATCATCAAATCAAATTAGTAGAGCTTCTGAAAGGTATGGAACATGGGCTGATTCATCTATTCTTGAGGATCATGATATTGAAGCTTAGAATGATGATGGCAATGCATTGATCTTGGAAGAAGGAGAATCTTGTTCATATAGAGAAGCTCAAGCCTCTATCAATAAGCTTGACTGGGATATTGCTATGGAGCGTGAGATAAAATCTCTTGTTGAGAACAAGACTTGGGAGCTGGTGGAGCTTCCAAAGGGTCAACCTTTGGTTGATAGCAAGTGGGTGTACAAGTTGAAGGATAATCCAGCGGATGAAGAGAAGAGGATCTTCAAAGCTAGGTTGGTGGCTAAGGGCTTCACACAAGAGAAAGGTGTGGACTACAACGAAGTTTTCTCTCCTGTGGCAAAGTATGCTACAATTCGTCTAGTATGTGCACTTGCTGCAATATTTGGTCTAGTTATGGATCAGATGGATGTTGTCACGGCTTTTCTATATGGATCTTTGGAGGAAGAAATCTACATGAGACAACCTACTGGCTATGAGAAGAAAGGTCAGGAGAAGTTAGTTTGTAGATTGCTCAAATCTCTATATGGATTAAAGCAAGCTCCTAGGCAATGGAATGCAAGGTTTGATGAGTTCATGAAAGCACAAGGATTTTCACGGAGTGTGTTTGATCCATGTGTTTACATGTAGAAGGTGAATAATGAGATCTTTAGCCTCATTATTCTGGTACTCTATGTTGATGACATGCTCATTTTGGCAAAGGAACAATCCAACGTCGATAGATGCAAGAGGCAACTGAAATCTGCATTTAAGATGAAGGATTTGGGTGAGTCCAAGAGGATATTAGCTATGGATGTTCATAGGGATTTGAAGAAGAGGAAGCTATGGTTAAATCAGGATAAGTACATTCAGTGGACAAGTTTAACATGGCAGACTCTAAAGGAGTGTGGACTCCTTTGGCGGCACATTTTAAGCTCTCAACAGCTCAATGTCCAATTGATGCAACTGAGAAAGGAAAGATGTCGTCAATTACATATGACAAGGTAGTGAGCAGCCTCATGTATTTGATGGTGTGCACTAGACCTGATATTGCTCTAGCTATGGGCAAGGTGAGCAGGTATATGTCAAATCCAGGGAAGGTGAATTGGGAAGCTGTGAAGTGGATTCTCAGGTACCTCAAGAGTACTAAGGATTTTGGTCTTTTGTTTGATGGTTTATTGGACAATGCCAAATACTTGTTGGGTTACATTGATGCTGACTATGGACATGATCTGGCCAAGAGGAAGTCTACAATTGGGTACATGTTTACACTTGGAGGTGGATGCGTTAGTTGGAGATCTACCTTGCAGAAGTGCATATGTAGCCGAATATGTAGCAGCAGCGGAAGCAGCAAAGTAGGCTATTTGGTTGAATAGATTTATCACTGAGATGGGATTGAAACAGGATGTTGTAAATCTCCATTGTGATAGTTAGAGTGTTTTACATCTTGCAGCAAATCAAGTGATGGATAGCAGGGTGAAGCACATCGACATCAGATATCACTTTATCAGAGATGCAGTTTCTGATAGCAAGGTTGAGCTAATCAAGATTGACGGTAAACACAATCCAGCTGATTCTTTGACCAAAGTTATTCCTCTAGAGAGTTTCAGGAGGCATTGTGCTACTATGCAGGTTTTGCACAAGAATCACTAGTAGAGTTACGCTAGTAATTGTTTGATTCTTGTATATGCTTTACTCCTTCCTAGTTAGGCTACGGCTTAGTTCTAGTTAATCCTTGTTTATAGGAGGCCCTATGCTTTAGGTTTCCTTCTAGGACTTCCCGCAGAGTATGTATATGGTGACAAGAGTTAGACACCCCAAGACATGAGTCAAGGGGGAGATTGTTAGGAGTTAACTCAGGTCTTGAGTAACTCTGGTTAGTTTGACTATATTTAGTTAGACTAGGGCTAGGGCTGGTACTACTATATAAGAGGGCTGGCAAAAGCTCTCTGTAACACAAATGAGAGTATTCAGTAAAGTGACTCAGTATGTTCCGTGGACATAGCCTCAGTGACGTGAACCACATATTTCCTATCTCGTCTGTTGATTGCATGTTGCTTCTCAGTGTATTTCCTATCTTTCGGACCAACATTTATATGATTTTTTCCCTATGTTATAAATAAAAGATGTACTCAAAAAATCAATAAAATGATGTAACTATCCAACCTCCCTCCCAAAAAAATCAAATTGACATCAAATATTTCACCAATAATAGAAAAAGAGCTCACAAAAATTGCAAATTAGTTCAAGAAAAAAACTAAGTACATAGTTAGCTTTTTCAATTTGTGAGAAGCATGAAGCCAATCAATCCACAAAGAAATGTAATTGGGATTCCATCTTTTTCTATTCATAATAAAGATGTGCATGATATGTAATTTTAGTTTCTTAGTTAGCTATTATTTATCTATACAATAAAAAATTAAGTCATAATTTATACATATTTTTGATTTAAAATAAATTATTCAAATGATGAAATGACATTATCTTATTTTCTTCTTAAAAAAACTTGATCATAAAAATTATTTATGTCATATCTTTTGAGTTATATAAGCTTATATTTACAATCACATGATGAGAGATCTTTTTTAAATCCATTAGATTTAGATGTAGCAGTACATATAGTTAGATTTAGATTGTAAGTGAAAAGATTTGTATATAATTTTAGGAGATTTTTTGACATTGTCATGTGGTCCACATAACATAAAAAATAATTCAAAGCTATTTACATCATGTTTTTGATAAAGCACAAGTATCAATTTATGTGATATGGAAATCATTGTACAAACAATAAATTTTTTATTTCATTTAGCACCAAATACACCGAGGTAGTTTATTCAAAAAACTATCAAAATTTTAAATTTTTTTTTCATCTTTTTAATACATTTCTCATACTCTATGTCTTGGAACTTTTACACAACGGAACTTCAGTCAAGTGTAGATCGCAAGTTAGCACCAACATGCAAGATCACACAATTGATGGTTTAGTTTAGTTATGATTCGTACTATAAGCATCTATTTGAATCTCCATTTGAGTGTGATTCTTATATAATTTCAAAGTGAGCTAATCAATTAGAAATTTTAGGCGAACTTTTCATACGATTTAAAATAGTCGATAGAGGTAAGACCCTTAGCAATATAAATGCATATAGTATTAATCAAGGTCTGACTTTTAGGTCCATTAGGTGTCTAAGTTTAATTATAAGATCTTGGATCTAGATTTGAATACTTAGGTTTGCCTCTCTTTATTGGGTTCAAATTGCATTCTTAGATCTTGATTTGGTATTTAGGTTTAATGACTGAGTTTTATGTACAACCATGGATCATAGATGTAATGTATGGTCTAAATCTACCCAACTCAAAAACAATATGATGCAGTATGTGAAAAATCAAAAAATTAATATAAATGTTGACTAATTGATTGTTCTAAATCATACATTCAGAAAGGAATTGAGGGAAGATTAAAGCTTTAAAAGGACCAAGAAGGAAAGATCCAATGGGAAAGTTCGCATGTCAAATGTTGGAATAGGAGTGATGGAGACATATGATCTTGCTATAAATATTTTCTTTTGACTTTAATTCTTAATTATTAATAAATTAGAAAGAATAATATCTCATGTTCAAAATCTTGTGTTGCTCTTGTTGAATATTCAGTTCAAGATATCCCTTAGATATTATCACATCTTGGAATTCAACTGATGCTCAAAGTCTAGCATATTAAAATTGGATTATATTTTAGATGAGACTGTTATTTTTTCAAGTTCATCTAATAAAAAAATCTTATAAATTCTAACATACAATATTGCTCTTTTGGTCAATATAATGTTTTTTGAGTTGTGTCATTGACTATCATTTTAGCCTTTATAAATTTTGTGCTATAAAATTTTGATGACTTAAATGACTTTTATAATATAAAGAAGTTATTCTAGGTATATATTGAAGATATTATTTTTATACTTATCATGATAAGATAATATGAAATATTATATAATTTGCAATCTCAAATGATGAACTATGGTATGATAATTATGATTCGAGAGTATAGAGAATTATCTCTATAGCATTGATTAATATGTGACAACTTTTGATATATATTTTTTGACATAAATAATAGTTTACTATCATGAAATTTTAGTACTCTCTAAAATTGAAACACTAGTCTAAATTGCATCTTCTCCATTAGATTTAAATTGTACTAGCTTTTCAAATTTTTATTTAATTATTTGAGAACAACTATTATTTTCCACTCAAACTTGTACATTGGTAAATTTTATTCCAAAAATAAATATTATAACATGAACAAACAAGTCACAATAATATTCACACTAGATTTTTTTAACATTCTTAAAATCTTAAATTTAAAATTTAAGATTTTTGTTGTTTAATTTTTAATCCCTAGTTTTAATTAAATCCATTAATTGAACAAGTAATTTTAATATTCTTAAAACTTTTTAATTTTTAATCCTTTAATTAAATCCACTAATTAAGTTAAAAACTCTTTCATAAACTTAAATATTGATAAATCAACTCTTCAAAGAAATATATTGTTATTGTATCAAATGAATACACAATCATCAACTCACATAAATCTTGGACCTTAAAAAAAACTTCATTTTACTATATATTGAATGCTCTATTCTAAACAAAAAGCAAAAAATACTATTATCTTCTATTCAAACTACACAAAAATTAAATTTGAATTTTAAAATTTTTAGGTTTTGATGATCATAACAAAAATATTCATTTCAAAGCTTTAAATATACTAAAAATATCAATCTGCCAAAAATATCATATTTGATCTCTCCAACAAATCCAGTCAATTTATTTTACTCTTAGCTCTTATAACTTCTAGTGAAAGAGCTTATAGCTTAGTCAAACAAGCCATTTTATAGTCAATTTACCTAAATGATCAAGTAATTACTACATCTCATCTCAAACATCATATCTATAAGTATTACACAAAAGTGTGAAATGATATCTAGATTGTTTCTTCCATGGACAAAAATTTTACAAAAATATTACCGGTGATCTTTTAGCTTTCAACCTAAGACATTGTGGCAGTCTTTACTGGAAATCTCTACCTTTTTTTCTTTCAATCAACTCATCTCCCGATTCACAACCATTGGCTGTTAGCTCAAAGGATTCACAATTGCCAAATTTTTATTTTGCCCACTATCATTTGGAATAAGGAATTACAGAACATATATTAGATTATTGCTCTACTACCCAAGTGTGGCAACAAGACATTCAACAAAGCCACACTCTTATTTTGTACTTTCTTTGATTTGGAATAAGAAATTACTGAGAAAGTAAAGGGCATCGAGCATCTAAAGTGCTTCTAAAGTGCATCTGTTATTGTAGATGTAGGTTGCAGATTTCATATTTTCTGATCCATCCGTGCTTTCACTTACCCTTGAACGAGAGTATAATAACTAGATTTGGATGCACTCTAGAAATTGTATTGGATAGAGACGGTAAGTTTCTTGGAAGCATTTTACAAACAATGTTAGATCATTTCTCCATGAATCATTTCTTCATACTAACCAAATGCTAACCTATTGGCATAGCAGCAATTGGCAAACCAAAATCTTCCAAAACTTCCAATCTTCTTCCTATTTCCAAAACTTAGGTGTCCCTAACTTCAAACTTCACTCCAAAAGATAACAATGCGGTTTTCAGCAAATGATAGAAAATACAATGAGTTGTCTCGCAACTGGTTTGGGCATCTGACAACTTCTGATAAGTTTTGCTACAGCTGATTTTGTTGCGAATTAAGGCCAGCAGTGGCTGCATGACTTACGTTCAGGCCGTTGAGACTCTCTGTGCAGGTTCGCAGTTTGCTTGGTTTCGGTGTCAGTTCTCTCGTGTACTCTTCCACCTGATGTATCGTACTGTTTCATCCTTTATCAAGAGAGGATGTCAGTTTCCAGCCATAGCGTTTTCTGTAACATTCGGATAATTTCAGTGCTCTAACGACACCCACGGTTTCAGTGTTCTGTTCTCGCATTCCAACATACCTAATTGAAGTCCTTAACACATTTTGTGATCGCTTTGCATTCCCGGTCGCCGCACTTCCTGCTAAAATCGGGATCACTGTGCTTCTCGTAAGCGAAATTTTGTGCTCCTTCGGTTTGTAGTCCGACATCTCCCTAAACCTGGAGACAAGTAAGAGCTTTTTGATTTCACCGTGTCAATTGAACTGAGACATTTTCGCTCATCTTCACCTCGGTATGAACCACTTTCTCTACCCAGACAAGTTCTCTGGTTCCAAATCGCCAGGGTGGTACAAAATCTGGTAGTAAATGTTGTCGTTGACAATATCGGAGACCACTCAGTGCTTTCTATGTCAACAGATCTCGAACAAGTATAATCCTAAGTCCGACCGGGTCAGGTTTGTCGCGACGAAATTTGTTGTTTACTTTCGTTGCTCTTTTAATCAAGGGACAAAGAGCTGTGTAGGCCAAGGACTCCTCAGTCCGTCACTCTAAATCGTCCCACTACGCCTGATGTTCCTCGGCTGGTGGCTCGAGCTGAGGCTTGAGGCTACAGCTTGCACGACTTCACATTCCTTTGAGAGACAAATTCCAAACAAAGGGTTTTGAAAGCTATCTCTCTTCCTCTGTGGACCAGAAGTCATCAAGAACTCAAACGCAGTTTACTCCTGACCTTGCTGCTTATATCCGTCAAACCCACCATCACTCTCATACAGTAAATAACCGCATTCCAAATGATAGTAAGGGAACCCCGCAGAGCTTTCCTTGAGCTGACATCGTCGGCATCTCCTGCTTGGATTCCTTGGTTACCTCGTGAGAGGTAAGAGGGCTGCGCCTGCCAAAGGAGGTAGTGCGATACCGAGGCGACACTGACGAGCCCGAGACAGCAAGCTGCCACGTCAGACTCGCACCCGTGAAAGAAATAAGATTAATATCGTGAGGGTCGATGACCCTCGTATCAGATATTAAACTGATAAGAACAGATACTACACTTGATCTTAGCCAAAAGGCCGAGAAAGGTATGCTTCATTGGCCTGACTCGGGAGTTTATGAGTGTCATAAGAAGTGCAATGCTTGTCCATTGGTTATGGGTTTAACAGAAGAAACTGCTGTTCATAAGACGTAATAGATTCCTCGATACTTTGTTATGAATCTCGTTACTATGAAGGCAGGCTGCTCACCCCTTCAAAGGATTCCTTTCCAGTGAAAAGTGAGGCTCCACTGCTCGCCAAACTGAAGAAAACTTGGAACTGACTGCGGTGGCCTGCACAATATCCCTGTCCCCGCTTCTTCGAGAATCGAGCACCATCAAAACTTTCAAGAAGAACATTATGCATCACCTAGAATTTGCCTGATTAAGGAGGTGTGTCTGATCCGCCAGATGAAGAAGAAGACGACTTGCCGGTTCAGCTGGAATGAGAAATCATAACTTCCAATATGGTGGAGTTATGCACTGTGAACATTAGGGGGTTTCAAGATAGACATATAAAATAATGTACCGGAACTGAATAATTCCTATAAGTTTTTCACGGCTTATTTTAACAGGTTCATTAATAATTTTAGGGATAAATCTAGAAAAAAAAAATTTCTTTATAGTACATTCTAAAATTGGGAAAAAGATATTTTTTCTCTCAAATGTGCAGAAAAGACATTTTTTCTTGAAATGTCCATAGTGACCAAAACCGTTGCAGAATGGTATAGAATCCATACAATTTACGGGTTAGACATTGTGCAAGATTACCTTAGAGGATTATGGGTCAATTATGAAACCCCTATTGTCGTTCTTAATTATATCTCACGTGTCCTCCAATCGAACCTTTTGAGCAACGGGCTTACCTCGCCAAGAATTATATTTCAAGTTCATATGCAACAAGCGCGGCAAGAGATTTACATGTTTACATCTAAACATGTGTTAAATAAGGATCTGGTTTATGAACAGAAATAGATACATGAAAACATTTATAAGAACCAAAAGCAACTCGATGCAAATAGAGGGATTACCGTTATGTCAGGTATTATCGTGCTTGATATAAATAAATACTGACGCTAAGGTTAGATAATAGTTCTAAAGGATGCGCGTATGTATAGACTACGGTGCTTTAGATTCAAAAGAAAATTGTGAATGTTATGTGAAACTCGGTTATATCTCAACTGCGCGTTCACTCCAGTATGGGTGGGGGGTTAAATCAAAATATTTAAGAATAATGTGATTAATACCTGAAAATAGTTGCGCAGTGTACTGAAGGTCTCGACAATTCTGAGTCAAACTTGTCTCTCATTTGAAGCTAGTTTGGTAGCAACGATATGTGATTCTAGATAAAGGCTAAAACCTCTGTTTCACAATGCTCGTTGAAGAAATATTTGACTATAAATGTATGCTTGTTTGGTGAGAAATTGGAGAAATTTCCATGTGATAGATGCGGGCATAGACTTATGTTAGAAAATGGTTGATCTTTGGGCACTAGCAAAACTAAATGCATTCATGTTACAATCCAAGTAGATTTCAATACATCATTTTCAATCTGAAATGGACATGTCTCTATATGGGACTGATGTAGAGAGATGTCCATTTCAGATTCAAAGATCTTTTGGAGATTTAAGTGATACATCATCACCATACATCATCCGATGAAGTTGACTATGCAAGTGCAAAAGATCATGCACATATAGCTCTACAACAAGAGCACGTGTGAAAATTCCAGTCAAAAATTGATTTTCTTCATGCACAACTTGTAGTGAACTCAAATCCAAACGTGACAAATCCTTTTTACTTGAAGAAAAAATAAGATCCTCCTCCCAAACTGATAGGTTGGTGTCTAGAATAGTACAAATTTGGAGTGCTTGGGTTAGAAATTGAGTATACATAAGGAGGAACTTTTGAAATATGATTGAAGGTATTATTTTGACTATATAAAAAGTACATGCATTATAATGAAGGTGAAGATAGACTTATACCATTACATTCATCAACAGAAGGAAAAAAAACTAAAAGTTGAGTGCCTTGACTAGAATTATGTAGTTTGAACTTCAAAAGGTCCTTTATTGATATAGTTTTTTTTACCATTTTGGTCAAGATTAGCTCCTTCACAAAGACAGGATTGAGGAGGCTAATGATATCCACCTCCTCCCAAATTCCTTGGAGTGTACACCATTTGATGAGCTTGAAAACTTGTGCAAGCTTCATGATGCACCGTTCAAAAGGTTCAAAAGTACAAAGTCAAAGCACAATTTGATAACACAAGAGTCAAAAGTTGAGAAAAGATGAAAATTTTCAAATGGAGTCCAAAGTTGTGAGACCAAGGGTTTGCGAGAGATGTCCGCTTGTGGAAATTATGAAAGTGCACAATGTGTCAAATTGTGGTAGACTTGAGGAGAATGTTCAGAATTTCTGGACATTGTGTGTCATTTTATGAGTGATTTTGGGAGAAATTTTCATTAGATGAATGTATACCTCCTTGATGTAACAAGTCAAATCTTGAAAAATCACGCAAATGCATGAACCCCCTGCAAGATAGAATGTTTGGGCTTCATTGTGGCACCATTAAGACACACGTGTGATTCGTTGGAGACTTCAAAATTTTTTGAAAATATAACGAAATTTGAGAAAGTCTCAGCTTGTGCAAGAAGTGATTCAAATATAACTAAACAACAATCAATAATCCAAAAAAAAATTAAGAAAATTGAAATTATTATAGATGATTAAAAATTCTCAAACATCCACTAGTTCTAGTTATAAAAAATAAGTATTAAATAGAATTTAGATAGAGTTAAAATCAAACTATGTAAAAAAAAATTATGAATCCTTAATATTTAATTAAAATAAGTTTGAAGTTTAATATTTTTCTCTTCTCTATATTTTGACACATGGACATAAATTAAAAAAATCCAACAATGAGAGTTTATTCAAAAAAATTGGAGAAAAATTTTGTACAAGAATGTACATGAAACACAAGTAAATAAAAGTTTGAAAGTTTGAAAAAATTAAAAACTAGAAAATAAAATATTTAAATTCTAACTTCACAATTATCCTTTAGTCATGAAATTAGAAAATTAATAATATTTTGTTATTTCTTTGAGATATGTCAAAATATTTTGTTATGATATATATTGTTTTAAATTTTGAAAAATAAAAAAATAAAAAATAAAATGAAAAAATAGAAGACTGTAAATTATCTAATTTTGATGTAGAATAAAAATAATACCACCCAAAAATAAAATAAAATTTTTAATGGCTCAAAATCTGATATTTACATAATACAAACATAATTTTGGGATATAGTTTTGGCATGAAAAAATCCATTGAAAATAATTGGTCATATTTTGTAATATTTTGACATATATTTAATATTTATGATATTATTTGAAGATTATATATTATATTAAATTTCAAAAAAATTAAAAAAATGAGACATTGATGTTTCATAATATGTGCCATAATGAGAGAAAATAACATACTATAAATTGCAAGATTTTTATGTAGATTAAAAACAATACAAAGCAAAAAAAAATTCCCAAAAAGTCAAAATTTGATGTCTACATAATACAAATATAATTTTGACATATAGTTTTGGCATGACAAATATTATTTAAAATAATCAAGCATATATGAATAATTTGATATTTATTTGAAATTTATGATATTATTTTGAGATAACATGTATTAATTTTTGAAATTTAGAAAACAAGATACTACTACTTAAGAATAAATTATCCATTAATGTGAAAAAATAACAGACTTTAAATTGCAAGATTTATACATAGAATGAAAAAAAAGTAACAAGAATAGAATTTTTCAAAAAATCAAAATGTGATGTCTATATGATATAAACATAAAATTTGAAATATATTTTGGGCATTAAAATTTTTTTTAATGATTTTTCCCATTTTTTGATAATTATATAATTTGACTTTTATTTGAGATATATGAAGTTATTTTGAAATTATATATTGCTTTAAACTTCAAAAATTAAGAAAACAATATGTTACTATTCAAAATATATTATGCACTAATTAGTAGAAATAGTAGGCTTTAAATTACAAGATTTTGATATCCAATGAAATAAAAAAGGCAATAAAAATAAAATTTTCCAAAAAGTCAAAATGTGATGTTTATATGATACAAAGACAATTAGCATGTACATAGCCAATTAGTGATTTGGCATTGTACAATTTAGCATTGAACACAATACCAAAATCCAACGTACCCTTGAGATATATGAGAATCCACTTCACAACTTCCCAATGTATCTTCCATGGATTTGACATATATCAGCTAGTCTTGCCCATAGTTAAAGCAATGTCAGACCTTGTGCAAATCATCAAAAACATTAGACTTCCCACTACCTTATCGTAGAGGACATTGGACATCAAACCTTTCTCCATTGCATTTGTTCGACAAAGGATTGATGAGAGCTTGAAGTGAGGAGCTAAAGGAGTACTCAGTGCCCTCTCCACTGAGCATCACCACCACAACCCGCAACTCAAGGCCCCAGCTCAGCCTAACAGCAACACCAATAGCAACGCTACAAGGATAGTATCCACACCATCTTCCTAAATCTCAGCTGAACACATTTGTTGAAAAGATTGTTGGTGAAGAACTGCCTGCACGGTGAGAAAACTTTGCTTGTTGGTCTTTGCCATGTGCCTTCTTTTTTGTAGGTTGACAAGAAGATCGCTCTTGATTCTAGAAAGAAAAAATCACGTGTAACTTCCCGCTTTTGCTCCTCTCCTTTCTATCTTTTCTCATGGATTCACTCACTTTTCAATCTTCTTAATCCCCTTAAAATTCTGCACGTACAAACCTCACCTCATTCCCAATTGTTTTCCATCCATAGCCCAGATGATCCGAGATAAACGTAATCTATTGCTAAGTGTTTGACTTTCTCTGACTTCAAGCCAACCTGCGGTGGATCTTCTCTCGTCTCTCAAACTCAAAATCTGATCCAACCATAATCGTCCATGCGAGCCGTCTGCTTGCACTTGCAAGCCAATCCCAAGGGCAAATCTCCGGACACACTAAAACTTGAAATCAGAATGCCCAAATTCTCTGCAGTCAATGAACTTTGCAGTGGCTGAGGATTTTTGACACACATGAATAAAAAAATTCCGCCACCTTCCTCTAATTTCTGCAAGATTTCATCTAGTCGAGTCCATCGACTAGATAACAGTGCACTCAAAATAGGAGACGGTTTCAATGTTGTCTACCAAACCTCTTGAGCAAACCCCCGGATTTCAACCCCTGCTCATGCACTGCCCTTGCTGCTGCCCGAACAACAGCAGCAAGGGCAAAAGAACCAAATGTCCACTTAGCCCTTATATCAAATATTGGTCCAAGAAGGTAAATAATGAGTCACACATGCACCAAGGTAGTCAACACAAGAGATACGTTGTTTATCTCCTTGAGGTTACGTCCACAGGAACACACAAATCGTTTTATTGATCTTAAGCTCTCTCTCTTTCGTTTTATCTAATTTTTTCCGTAAGTGTAATAGCACAAGCATGCATTACTAAGTCCAAATTTGTATAGATTGATTCGTTCCCAAGGGAATGAGGGATCAAACTACACTAGCAAAGAAGAGAAACATGCATTTAGACGTCTTTACTACTCTGGATTGCAGAGTCCGAAGAGTTACTCACAACAAAGGCAATCGACACAGATCAATTCCTTCACAATCCCATCACAACATCACTTCCACTGACAACAGCAAGGTGATTTCAATGACTGTCTTTACTTTGGGATGGGGATCTCTCTTATTACAAGTTTGCGTCGTGGCAAAACACTCTACAGAGTACTTCTGATGACTACAAACAGACTCAGCTCGTGGACAAATATCCGGGTAACTTTGCAGATACACGAAATAGTCAACACAACGCCAACATGCATACACCAACTCTTCAAGTGCTCGTTCTATCCTGATTACAATTTGCAATCCAACAGATTGGACACTTGCAAAGATGAAAGATCCCACCACTTTATTTCCTACGACTATTTATAATGAATTTCCTAACTACTACTTCTAACTGCTACCTACATGGATCGCACTCTCCTAAGTCTACTTTGTTAATCTAAGCAGCTCGATTGCACTTTTGCTGCTTGCGTGAATGCGTCGATTCCTAACTGCATTTCCTGTACATCGGCTACGATCTTCTGTCAATGAAGAGCCACGACTTCCCGGAAATCTCGACCCAAGGCTTTAGACATCTCCTTCCTCTGATCCTTCTAGTCGCCGGGATTCTCCATTGCTGCCACCAACTGCTCCAACCGATGCGTCTCAACTCGATCACACAGTGTGAACAGCTGCTGCGCACATTTGTTAGCAAGGGTTTCTAACTTCGCAGACGTCTCCACATCCACCTGAATCAATCCTCGCTTCAAGTCTTGCACCGTCTCCCGAAGATGGACATTCTCCTTCTCTACAAAGTGAATCTCAGCACCCCGAATACATCAGATCTCTTCGCAGGCCTTCTTTGTCTCCTTGACCTTCTGCTCCAGTTCGGTCTTCTCCTTGGACAACTTGTCCATACTCTCTGCCAATTTCCGAACAGTGACAGATTGATCCTCCTTTCCCAAAGCCAGCCAGTTCATCATCTGAATCAAATCCATATACCTGTCGGCTTGAGGGTCCCACCCTGAGATGTACATCGGTCCCATCTTGTTTAACTCCAATAGCACCGGGACCACCACATCTTCCAGCTTCTGCGACAGTTGCAACACCGAGGCCATAGGCTCCGTAATCTCCTTTCAGTCATGGTTTCACTACCATCATCTTAAGTCAAGATGTCTTGGGTGGAACTACTTTCTCCATCTTCTTCTTCCCTGCATCCTTCCTTATTGTCAAAGTGGCTGGAGGGCTATCCTCCACTACTCTCTTCCTCTCCCTAGAAGTTTCGATCACTTCAAGGTCAGGATCCAAATCATGCTTACTCTACGTAGCCGGCCTAACTTCTCCAGTTCTCTTGGGTTCAGGAGGCACACTCGTCCCTAGACTCCTCGTAGACCCGCTGCTGGTATCATCAATGTCTACGTCCAGGTCCAAAAGTCCGCTCTCCAGTCGATACAACTGCCTCTCCCTAGGAGTCAACCACTCCATCTTCGCATACAGATGCACTAAGAAAGACGAGAGATAGACTACACTCTTATCATCTTCTCTTAACCTAGTCGCCATCGCTTGAACATTCTTCGCGAAGATCTCTCCCCAGTTCATCCGATTAGTCCTACCTATGAACCCTTCCACAATTTTCACCTTATGCATGCTTACATACGTTGTTCTCTGAAGTGAGAAGAGCTGATTCAAGGTGAGAGCCACCTTTCTCCTGAAGATGTCCTTAATGAGATCGAGTTTATAGCCATTCGTCCCCTTCCTCTCCCTGGGGTTGAACCATTTCCGCTCGTCAAAAGTGAAAGCCGTGTGCATCGCCAAGCCCTCCCAATCGACGTCACCTTTGTTTTCTTCGTGGTTGCGTCCAAGAGCCTTTGCACACAACCTTGCATCCCACTTCTCTAGCTAGGCTCTACTTTTGATTGCCGTCGAGGCTTTTCCCCGTCGGACTTCATCGCACAGCTCCGGGCACACATAGTCCCATCGCCATAACAGAAACGCTCCACCAAGATACTTCAACCTCAACAACTCCGCCGGAGTCCGATCCGCCATTAGAATAAGCAGTCGAATTCTTCCCATGGTCGCATTTCGTCCTATTGGAACTCCCACGGGTCGACGCTTCGACATTACAACTATCTTTTCCTCCTCCGGCTGCTCTGGTTCCGCAGCTTCTTGGCATCGATCTTCTCTTGATAATTCTTCACTCCATTGCCCAAACACGCGCTTAAATTTCCTCGCAATTCACTCGTGTAAACTCCCTAATGGTATTCATGTCTAACCAACATACATTTGGACGAATACCCTCATGAGAACAAGAATATAACTCTTTATTTACAAAAACAAAAAAAAAAATCCTACTTATCCTTAGAACTATGCTCCTACAGTAAGAATGAGCTCTAGTTTGTCGATGAAAGCTCTCACAAAGCCTCTTATATAGTAGTGCCAACTAATCCTAGTTAGCATCTAACTAGAGTTGTAGTCTAAATAGAGTTAAAGAAGACCTAAGAGTAAACCCAATAGCTCTAAGCTCCCTAATATTACGAGGTGATTCTAATTAATATAACTCAACTCTTATCTTATCAAATCTACATCAACTTCTAATGCTCTAGCACACACCCTATGATCAAAAAGAATGACTTCAATCATCATCAAGTAGCAGTTCTATGGATGTAATGCCAATTGACTTTGCACTTTTTTAAAGTTTGCTCCAAATGGTACAAATGATATACCTTCAAAACAAACACATAAAAATCATCAATAAAGATCTCAAGGAATCATCATAGGTAGACCTGAAAAATACAAGTCATCAATCTATGAAAAATAGCTAAAGCAATACATAGTCCAAAAGTCACCTTATGATAGCATAAGTCCTCCAATCTATGATGAACATAGTCTTGTTCTTGTATTCCTCCCCAATAGACACTTGATTGTACCTTAAGAACCCATCCAAAAAACTGTAGCATTCATGTCATGCTACATGATCTAGAATGGTATTAGTGAATGGCAACGGATGATGATCCTTCTCAATGGATGCATTCAACTTCCAAAAATCCTAACAAACATGAATTTTTCTTAGGCATAATCACAATAGTTGCAACCTATTCACTCCTTAACATAGGATATATGATGCCAAATTGCATGTATTTATCAATTTCATCTTTAACCTATAGGGAATATTTCAGGTTTAGCTTATATTGTCTTTGTTTTATAGGGAATGACCCTTCTATTAAATCTATTATACGTTCCCTCCGCTGTTGAGGTATATCCTTCATATCTTCAATCTTTCAGGTAAACACATCTTCATACTTACTCAAGAGTCTTATCAAAGAGGTCAAATTCCATGAAGTCAATACTTTCTTCACTTTCAACTTATGTGTCAATGTCACCTACAGTTCTTGTCATGCACTAGGGCCTTCAACTCTGACAACGAGGCTAGTCTCGCTTCGAACCACACTTACTTGTAATTATTATTACTCCTCTAAGTTGAATTTTTCATCCATTTCACAACGCTCCAAGTAGTTGACTTCATCTAAAGAAGAGTAACCAGAATCCTTTATTTCATCACTTAGGTTAGTTATTCTTGAACCTGAAAACGTCTTTCTTGATACTTGAAAATCTTCCATGAGATAGTCACTTGATGAGTTGAAAAGGCCTCCGGATTGAAAAAAGAAAAGGTTTTCTCAGCCATTTCGTAGTTATTTTTGCTCCATATGTAGAGAAATTGTTTTGAATTTTTTGTAGAACTTTTCATTTTTTTAGGAAGAAATAGGGATATTTTGACGGATGAGATTGCGACAAAGATGAATTTGGTCATGAGTGATAAAGCATGGTGAGGACAAAAGTGTTATTAAGGATTTTGAACCAGAAAATAAGCAAGAAGAGCAAATAATGTTTTTAACGTAAAAAGTTGTAATTCAATAAAAAATTGAATCGACAGATTCTAGATTGGTCAAAAGAAGCAATGAAGAAGAAAGTGCAAATCAAATCAAATGTAAGGGAGTCTATTTGGATGACAAAAGCCAAAAACTTGCTGGTGGGTCGAATGAGCCCTTCAATACCAATGCTTGAATGGACCTCAAAAAACACTTTGCGATTGAAGAACTTGGAAGGTTTATTCTTATCATGGTGTTGGGATTATGTATGTCCATATCTATGTGAGGAAGTTTGCAACAGCGATAGTGTATCAAATCAAGACAAAAGGATGATCTGAGTTATGCGTTGCAATGATCTCGGTGATGGTGCAAGACTGAGATTATGAGACGGAGAAAGATGGACTCGACTAAGAGGATTTAGCTATGTACACAAGATTTGATTTCAACATGACAAAGTGGTTTGATCCGAAGGAGCGGAATGAATTGAATGGATACAAGATTGATTTAATTAAAAATGATTTATGAAGAAATATAATCTTTACATCGAATCAATTGTTTTCACTTCATTATGATTTATGATTTATATAAGTATGTATAAAATGTGTATTATGAAGGGCTTTGTCTAAGGATAAATTAAAGTGAAATGGGGAAAGAGATGTTCATCATGAATGTGCAAGTGATGACAGAAAGATTGAGAGGAGAAGAAAAGGGAGTAATTTATTTGTCTTCGTTCCTAGTGCATATGTATTTGAGGATGAACTAGTTGACTCCAAAGGAGAAGGAGTATCAATTGGAAACCGGAAAGTCGGATGAAGATGTGCATGTTAAAGATGCAAGTAACGGATCAAAACCAAGCTTGCCAAACACTTTAATGTGACCTCCGGGATAACTTTCAATCAGGATAATCTCCGATGGCTTTTTGGAACCTCATCATGAATCTAAACGAACATGTTCCAACCCGATGACCATAACCCTAATCCATCTTCTTACACAAATTCTGAAATTCCAGACTGCATAATGACAACTCTCACAAAGAGTCAAATATCATTCAAAAGGAAGAGATCTTTTATTGATGATCAAAGGCTTTATTGAATCAAGGCTCCAATTCCAAACATGACTTCTCAAAAACAAAGCTTCCCAAAAATAACTTCTCCAAAACTAACTTGAGAGATGTTTTTCACCCTCTCTATTTATACTACTTAGATTTTTATCCTAGTAAGTAAAAATAACCATCATGTGAATTTCTCTTATCAAGTGTAACAAAGATAGAGATTACAAACCCCTATGAGATTAGACACATGGCAATATGCAATTGGTCCACTTGGATGTTCAAGAAGTCCAACTACCCTCCAACTTACTTTGGTGTACCAAATCAATCTTGTCCTTAGATTTAAGGGTACTTATCAAGTCAAATCAATGAAAAACTAATACAAGTCAAGGAAAGCCAAGATATCTATGTGATGAAATATATTACTTGATTCTTTCTAAACAACAAAATATTTTTTCTCATCAATTACATCAAGAACTATCTTATATTTTCCTCCAACTTAACCATATCTAGCTAAACAAAGTCATGATTAAGATAAATTTAGTCACACTTTAGACATACTCATATTTTATCTTACATGTTCAACCATGGGTCTTACATTAATCTCCAGACCAAGATTTCACTTTGCCCTTGGAGTGAAAGAATCAGATTGTTAATGAAATGATTTCAATTCAGTTTATCAAAATGGCATCCCCCCAATTCATTCAAATCATAAGTTAAGTTTTTCCACACTTTGTGAACTATAAAAGGACCAAAATACTTAGGAAGGTGTATAGGTCCTTAAAAATCTATTCTCCATTTCTCAAAAGGATATAAAATAGAAATTAAGGTCAAAGGAGAGGTTTTTATGGATTTTTTAGTAAAAGCTTAACACACATCATAACTTTTGCAAAATTCCACACATTTTTTGAAAATATCCTTCCAAAGATAGCCTCCATCTAGGATCTTAAATGGAGTTACCTTTCTTGCAAAGTGTCCTCCACATACCGAGCCTTTGTGAAACTCCTGCATGAGTTGAACTGACTCCTCCCTCCCAACAATTCCTCTAAGTAATCCGTCTGCTCTTTGTTGAAACAACACATTCTCTATGATAGTATAAGCTTCACAACTCTTCACCAATGCATTCCTCTCTCGTGAATGGATGCCTCTGGAAAACTCTCCTTTTGAGATGAAATCCTATATCTCCTTGTATTCTGCCGGTACCTCCATCATGTTATCCATCATCAACAAATCCTTATATGAAAATATATCATGTTATCACTACTCTTCTGATGATGTATCCTTGTTAAATGCATTAGGTGGTGTTGTTTTGTTGTAATCATCTCTTGACAAAGGTTACAAATAGTGGTTTCCAATCATAATGTACTCCCATGAATATTATGCAAGGAAATAATTTCTTTAGGGAACTAGGAGCTAGTAATTTGGACTAAATTTATTATTTGATCAATAAAATGATCATCTTTGTATGAAATAGAAATGAATTCAAGTGCAAAACGTATCCCATCTACTATTATAAAATCAATAAAATTCTCGAAAAAACTTTGGAAAATAAAGTGTTCCTCCCAAATACGCACTATAGCACTCTCGCCTCATCCCAAACAACACTTAATTAAACAAAATGTACAAAATAACTTCCAAGCTATCATATAATACTACCGGATACACAAATGTTACATTATTATGCATCATGATCTCGGTTTGCTCTTCCCCCACAATCCTTTCCATATGAGTTCTCATCGTTGCGCTCTCACGGGCAAGAAACTGGATTCGAAACATCTCTGCTACTTCTAGATTGAGGTCTCGGCAACGGAACCAAAACTGTGACCTCCGGGCTGACTCTCACTCAGGTTTACCTCCGATGGCTTTTTGGAAGCTCATCAGGAATCTAGAAGGACTTAGTCCCACCCTATGACCATGACCCTATTGCTCACTCTTACACAAACTCTCAAAGTCCAAGCTCCATTACGCACATTATCACCAAGAGTAAGATATCACTCAAAAGGAAAGGGATACTTTGGTAATCAAAGTCTTCATTGAATCAAGGCTCCACTCCAAACATGACGTCTCCAAGAACCAAGCTCCCCATAACTAAGATCACCACACTATCTTCTCCCAAAACTAACTTCTATTGAAAAACTACTTGAGAGGTGCTCTCAACCTCTCTATTTATAATACTTAGAATCTTACCCTAGTAACTACAAGTAATCACCATGTAACTTCCTCTTACCAAGTTTAAACGAGTTAGAGATCACAAACCCCAATGAAAAGGGTACATGGCAACATGCAATTAGTCCATTTGGATCTTCTAGAAGCCAACTACTCTCTAATTGACTTCTAGTGTACCAAGTCAATCTCGCCCATAGATTTAAGGGTCTTCACCAAGTCCAACCAATGAAAACTAGTCCAAGTCAAGGGAAGTCAAGATACCCATGTGATGAAATCTATTCCTTGATTCCTACTAAACAACAAAATAGTAGTTTTCATCTACCACACCAAAAGTTACTCTATATTTTCCTCCAACTTAACCATAACTAGCTAAACATAGTCATGACTAAGATAAACTTAGGCACAATTTAGATATATTTACATTTTATCCTATATGTACAACCCTTGGTCTTACAAGATCTTGGACTTCTTGGTGAAAGCAATTTCCTTGACTTCCGCTTCATTTCTTTGGGGCTCGCAATTATCTCCACACTTGGACTCCTCTTCTCTGTTGTTCCCATGGAGTCCTCCTTCCCGAATATTGCTTCTTCCTCATCTCTTACTGCCTTCGCTTTCGCCTCGAAGGCATCTCTGTGAGTTGGTTGCCTTTGGTATTTGCACACCATCATCTTGGTGGGGTCCCACACTCCTTGTTGGCCCTTCTTTGCCATTCTGACCCACCCCGAGATTGCTGACCATATTTACTTGATAGCGCCTCCTCTCCTGTGGCGTCAACCACCCCATGCGCGAATACATGTGCACCAAGAAGGAAGAGATGTAGATCACTCCCTTCTCTCCCTTTCATGACCTCTGTCCCATTGCTTGCACATTACGAGCGAAGATCTCTCCCCAATTTACCTTGATCGATCTACCGATAAGTAGTTCGTTGTGGTGAGAAGAGTTGGTTCAAAGTATACATTATCTTTCGTCGAAAGTTTTCCCAAATAATATCAATCTTGAAGCCGTTTGTACCCTTCCTCTCCCTAGCGTCAAACCACTTGGTCTCATCGAAGGTGAATGCAGTATGCATCGCCGACCCTTCCCAGTCGACTCCATCTTTCTCCTTCGACTAATCCCTTCCTCCTTCGAGTAATGCCTCTGTCCAAAGCATCGCATCCCACGAATCCGGATGCCCTATCCGGCCTATTGGGTTGGTCGTCTTCTTAGCTCGAACTTCTTCGCACAATTCTGGGCACACATAGTCCCAACGCCATGCCAAGAACTCTCCGCCCAAGTTCTTCAATCGTGCTAATTCTCCGGTTGACCACTCTGGCTTTGGCATCAAAGGTCGATATACTCATGTCGGCATCTTCTTCACCAGCAATTGAATAGCCTCATGAGCCCCCGATCGAATGACCGATTTCCTCTTCATTTCGTCTATTTGACTCGTTGACTCGTGATTACTCCTCCGCGGCTCGTTGCACTTGTTGATGTTGTTACTAATTGCCCTAATCCGTTCGATGCTTAAGACCTCCTTAACAATTCATTCGTCTTGGCCCTCTTCGTACTTATTTCTCCTATTCGTATTCGGCGGCCCAGACTTCCTCCGAATATCATTCGTTTTTATTTCAAAAACAAAAAAAATAGTCTAAAAACCTCTAAGTATGGCCCTACATGATATGCACGATAAAACCGATATATAAACAATGATATGAAAAATGAAAAGTGCTACATGGATTTTTTTTAAAATTTTTTTTGTAGTATTCAAAAAATCAATGATGAATTTAAAACAATAGTTAATTTTATATAGTATTTGGATTCAACTGAATATGTAATAAATCATTGTGATTACACTAGAATTAACTATATTGCAATTAATGTATGGTAGTTGTAGGGGCATAGTATACGAAGATTGTAGGAATTTTTTGTGATTTTTGAAATAAAAAGTTCAATTTCAAGAAATGGGAACGCAACCACTAATGAACGACCGATAGGGAGTCCAACATCAAGATATCAAAGAGAACGGCAACCGTCAAGACGGGAAGGAAAGGAATTGCAGTACCACCGTTCAGAAAGATGACTATGGGAAGGATTCGATCGCTCCATTAATAACTTGATGTAAGAAAGTGATGCATCTTTTAAACCTCAAAATGATGTTTAAATAAAAGATGAACAACTTTTTACATAAATTTTTCTCAAACCAAGACCTCAACTGCATTCTTAACATAAAGTATAATGCATCCGAATATAACAATGCTCATTATTGTTGATAAATCTTTCTTGAAGTATCAATTAAATACAAAATATCACTCATGGTATCCATCATCATCATACTATGTGACCTTTGATATGTAATTACATCGATATCTTTTGTAACTTCATCAGTATAAATGTGACAGCTTGTCAAGTTTCATTAATATCGGACTTGATGCCAAATTCAACAAATTATTATTGTTAACACTATAAGAAATAACCATATCATCCTTTCTTTTGCAAAATGAGTTTGTTCATGGTAATTCAAATTTAGGGCAAATCATAATTTTTAGATTTTGAATTGTAATTCACTGTAATGTTATAATTAAGCCTTGATATTTATTTAAGTAATAATAGTGCAATTTCTGTAAGAATAATGGAGCATGTTTAAAGATTGATATGAAAGATAAAGTTTAAAGACGGCTTCATTAAAAAAAAATATCTATAAACGATATAATTTATAGCTATCAATCTCTGACTCACTCCATATGCCTCATTTATCTTAATTGCTCCAATCTCTTCCGTCTTTTGTTCTATTGTAACGTACAGGTTACATTATAATTGTGTGATTCTAGTATTTATTGATTCTTTCCCAAGGAAATGGGGTGTTAAATAAATGTCAAGTAGGGAATATGTGAGTTTAGTCTTCTTTAATCAACTCTGGACGATCACTGTCTGAAGAGTATCATTAATTCATGCTATAAAATCCATCACAAAGTAAAGTTCTAAGAAATTTCAAAGGAAATTCTTTTACTGAAATTGGGTGATCCCAATTACAAGAGTCAACATTCACCAAGCATAAGCTCGTAGAAGTTCTTCTTGCAAATCCTCGATAGCCAAACTCGTGGGACGAATTGCTCGGTATCTTCACAGGAATCCAATCTCCAGTCAGGTAGGCCACTGCAATCTCTGCTCGGCTTCGAGAGTTTCCGTTCTACCCTAGCTACACAAGAACAGTTCTAGACTTTCTCTTGCAAATTGAAGATGTCCCCACTAACTACTCTAATCCTATTTATACACAATCCTAACGTCCTATCCGAATTGCTACCTACACAGATCGCGTCCGACTACAACTTCGGAGATTTGCTGCACCCTTCGATGATGTCTCGTCCCTTTAGGAGAAAGCATCAACGCTGATTTGCAACTCTCTGATGTACTCTGCGATCTCCCTCCGATGGACTCGCATCGCTTCCTGTTAATCGCGAACCATGGCTTTGTACATCTCTTTTCACTTCTCCTTTGAATCGCAAGGAGTGTTCATCACCACTGTCAATTTCTCCAATCGATCAGCTTCAACTTCATCACATCGGGCAAACAAATACTTTGCACATTTACTTGCCAAAACTTCTAATCTAGCTTGTCTCTCTACATCGACTTCGTGCAACTAACGCTTCACCTCCTTCAATTGATTTCAGAGTCTCTCAGTCTCCACTTTCACGAACTTCAATTTCGCTCTCCGAATCATGCATATCTCACAATAGGACTGCTTCGCTGCTACCACTTCTCGTTGCACTTCTGCCTTCTCCTTCTCCATACGTCCCACCGACTCTGTCAACTGCTTGATTGTCTGCGTCTGGTCCTTCTTTCCTTGTGCGGTTCATCAACTAAATCAGGTCCATGTAACCGTCCTCCTAAGGATCCATCCTTGGATGTAGTCTATTCCCATCTCGTTCAACTCCATGAGAACAGGAATAACAACATTCTCTAGTTTTTGCGCTAACTGTAACACCGAGGAGAATGGTTCTCCACCATCTACTTTGGATGCCTTCACCTTAGGCCTTGATATTTTTGGTACATGATTTCTTGGCTTAGCAACGTCCTTCAACTTTCGCTTCTTATTCACCGGCGTTCCAACTTCTTCCACACTCAGACTTCGCGCTCGCTTCCCCGAAGTTCATGCAGAATCTTCCCATCCGAATACAGTTTTCTTGATCTCCAGCATCACTTTGCTCACTTCTTCCGAAGGTATCTCATCTCTTTCTCGTGCAACTGGTGACTGCAAACTACCTTCTTCAATCGGTCCTAGACTCCTGGTCGATCCACTACTAGCTTCACTCATATTCGGCTCTCGTAAGATATCCTCTGCATCCAACTGATACTTCACTCTTTCCCTTGGGGTTAGCCACCCCATCCTCGAGTACATGTGTACCAGAAACGAGGAAATATACACCACTCCCTTCTCTCCTGATCTCAACTTCTGTCCCATAGCCTGCACATTACAAGTAAATATTTCTCCCCAATTGACTTTGATCTTTCCTCCGACAAATCCTTCCACTATCTTCACCTTGTGCATACTAGCATAAGTAGTTCTCTGCAGTGAGAACAGCTGATTCAACATATACATTATCTTCCGTCGGAAATCATCCTTAATCAAATCTATCTTGAAATCATTAGTCCCCTTTCTTCCTCGAGGATCAAACCACTTAGACTCATCGAAATCGAATCACGTGTGCAACGCCGATCCTTCCCAGTTGATGCCGTCTTTATCCTTCGCATAATCTCGACCCAGGGCTTCTGTCCATAGAATCACATCCCACAAATCCGGATAACCTCTCCACCCAATTGGATTTGGCGACCTTCTTGGCTTTCACTTCTTCACACAGCTCCGGACATACATAATCCCATCACCATCTAAGTTCTTTAATCGCATCAGATCATCTATCGTCGAGTCCTACTTTGGCACCAAAGGTCAAATTACTCCTACCATCTTCTGCGTGGGAAGCAATCGAATAGCTTCTCTTGCTCCGGATCGAATTATCATTCTTCTCTTCATCGTGTCACCTTGATAGTTTTGCATCCGCCGCTGCTTGTCGATACGGTTACAACACTATCCTAAACATCAAAACTTCTCCCGCCATATTTAATCTACTCACAGTCACACTCATCATGCATATTTGCCCTAAGAGTCATATTCGTATTCGTCTTTACTCATTTCCGTCGAATATCATGCTTTTTATTCCAAAAAATAAAAAAACAAGCTTAAATTTCCTAACTGAGGTCCTACATCTACTCTTATCTATCCTTGTTGTCTCACCACTTTCCCCATCTTGTCCACTCCATCCCTTCCTTCCTCCTTTTGCCTCCTTGCTTTTCTTGACTACATGATTTTCAAATGATAAAGATCCTTACAAAATGATTAAATTTATTAAGATTCTTCAAGTGAATTTTGAGAAACTTTCAACAATTTATTTAAAATATTTTTTGGAATTTTTTTATCTTTTTTAAATCCTCAAAATTGCTTCATGCAAATACGTTAAAAAAATTATGTGACAGACAAGTAGACAAAACTGAATAAAAGAGTTGATCAATTGATTTCATAGTTTTTAATTTTCATACAATGTAGATAATTATGAATTATCTATAAAAATACAACAATGTTGATCACTTTGAATTTCAATATAACTTGGAGTTTAACAAAAATAAAGCACTAGTTACATTTTTTATTATAAAAATTTTTAAATGAGACCTGAGCAAATTTTTTATGAAAAAAATAATTTCACATGACAAGATTTTTGCAATAATTTTTTTTCCATATGTGTAATATTTTAAACTCAATGTTTCAATCCATGAAAATATATCTAACATTATTGACGGCATATAGTTGGGTAGAGAAAATCAATTGAAGTGATGATCATGAAATTTGATCCATCTTAAATTTATCAACCAATCATGTCATACTTCCAAAGCACCATAAAATTTTGATTTGAAAAGTGAATCTTTAAATACTCAATGTTACTCAAAAATTTATTGTATTGCCACAAAATAAAAATATTTAATATTGAAAATTATGTATGCAAGAAGCCAAAATATTGTCAAAAAATACACTCACATAGAAAAATAAAAACTTCTGCATCAATTTCAAAATTAATCTATGCATAATTTTGAATTTGCACATCTTAGTGTGACAATTTGATCATTTCATGAGATTATAAAATTTTTGAATATATGAAACCTCATGGCTAAAGGATTCTTTCATCTTGGCACCTTGAATTCTATTTTAGCACTTTCTAAGAGTGTTATCTATGTTTTTACGGCTTGAATGTCATGGAATTTATTGAACATAACAGGAAACGGAGCCAACATATCTAAACCATTGAGGTATGGGCATATTTTTCAACATAACACCCAATAAGATTCAAGTACATCTAACAATTTGTCTAGGTGATATGGGAGTGGGGTGAATTTAGTGAAAAATCATCCATTTGGTTTGAATCAAATAGTTTTTGGCAACCGGGCATTGAAGTTAAAGATCTAGACAGCTCAAAAATTATCTAAATTATTTAAAGAATCTAAATGTAACTTTTGGCTCACATCCAACATTCATTCAAAATAATTGTTGAGTTTTTAAACTTTTTAACTCCTCAAAGTTGTAAGGTGCAAATGATGAGAACAAAATTCACCATAAAGAAAATAATTGCATGCCAAGTTTATCATTTCCAACAATGTATACATTTTTTTTTATTGTCCATTAGCTGTGTATAATATTTCTTTATGGAGGCGTACAATATTGCTGCATTGTATTATTTTGCAAGATGGAGTCCACTCTATCCATATAATATTTTAAGATTATCCAAAGTGTGTATTTGGTATCCATATAATATTTTAACATTATCCAAAGTGTGTATCCGGAGGGGAAGGGGTGGGATGGTTTAAGGAGCGGATGGTACGAGGTTAGGCATTTTGGGCAAAATTTATTTTTTTTCAAAGTTTGAGTTTGGTGCACGAGCGTGATGAAGGGATGTGCGGGAGCGTGAGCGAGTATTGAGAGTGCCTCAAGAATATTAGTTACATTCTTTGGCCATACTTTGCCAAACATGGAGAGTGAATAGTCCATTCTCTTTGTCTTTCAATATGGGTTCCATTGGTACCTAAATTGAAGACTATGGAGAATGATATTGTGAGATATGATTGTTTTTATTTTTTTAGGGTTTTGAGTTCATTTTGAGTGATTTTTCTTCGATTAGACATATGGGTCAGGTTTTTTTTGTTCACATCTCTTCCTTTTCCTGCATTGGTTCTATTGGAACCTAGCTCGAACATTATGGAGATCTGAATAAAAAGTTATGAGTATTTTTAGTTTTTAGGGTTTCCATAGTTAGCATTTTCCAATGTGAGGTGGTGTGTTAGGGAGTTGTGGTTCTGCAGGTGGGAGTAGATACATGATGGAGTGCTGGGTTTCTTTATCGTTCCCTTTGTGCTAGCTATAGCTTGACTTTCTCTCATGGGACCGCCAAAAGCGATACGTGATACACCATGTCTGGTGTGTTATCGTCTCTTTACCTCACAAGGGGTAAAGACCCACATGGGAAAGATGCACAAAGATTATGATTGGACCACTTGGGATGCGTATGTGAGGAGGACGGTCACATCGACATCGGTTTTTGTCACTTTGGGGAACACGCATACTACATCGACTCCTTCGTTGAGCATTCCGGGTATACCGTCTGGGTTGTGGGAGTGGTTAGCTTCCCATGCAAGTTCGATTCTAGGGCTTTTTGAGACTAGATTTTCTTGTTTCTTGACTAGATTCCATAGGCTTCCTTGGGCACTGCATGACGAGGCTAGACGTGCTTTTCGCTTACCGCTCGATCGGTTGGCGCGAGATCCCATGGACGAGTTAGCATGATTTTTATTTTTATTACTTCCGCGATGGTGTTTACGTTATACTAGAGGGGGACGTGCTGGACATAGGGAGGAGGCAGCTAGATTTCAGAGATTCCGAGAAGGGGATTGGGCTACATTGCGAGGAGAGTGCATTCGGGCCACCCGCAGTTAGGAGTCGGGTTCAGTCACATGATACTTCTGATTTGGCGCGATTGCGACGGTGTAGGATCTTGGGGCAGGCCGGGGAGTAAAGCAGGGCTGCAAGGGCCCTTCATCCTTTGTCTATGGCTAGTCCTACTGATGAGACGATTTCCTCTTTACGCCTTCTACATCCACCCATGGGCGAGGAGATACCATTAGAGGTCTTGGAGTATTAGCCAGAGGAGCCATTATGGTCATAGACCAAGTAAACACCCTCATATTGAAACATAGATCATTATTTGCTCATTCTCTATGCACATCCCCACGTTTATCCTCTGGGGGTTTGTCAGGGATGGTATATGAGCATCTTCGAGATTGCTTTCAGGCAGATGATCCCTCTAGTGGTTTCACGGAGTTGTTCAGTGGTTGCATCGATTGCGAGAGGGGAGATTCCGTTGTCAGTTAGTCAGGCTCTAGGTGCTAGTCGGCTTCTCGTGATGGAGAAGGACACTGGGGGCATCAGACCGATTGCTATTGGAGAGGTCTTATTGCGATTAGTCAGCGGTACTGTTGTCTTGCAGCATCGCTCACATTTCCAGGAGCATCTTTGTCCACATCATTTTGGAGTCGCCACACTAGGAGGCTGTGAGGCAGTATCGTTGGGCATTAGAGCACTTCTAGATATCCATCCGGATTGGGTTGTCTTGCGTGTGGGCGTTGAGAGCGCTTTTAACTTGGCGTCTCGCGTGCATCTATTTTTAGAGAGCTGGGAGAAATTTGGTGGACCCCTATCAAGCCTCATTCCTTTAAATCGTACGATCTTTCTACGGTTCACATTCTTCTCTATTTTATCAGCATGGCTTTTCCGAGGAGGGAGTCAACGTTCTACAGTCCGCCGTTGGCACTCGACATGGAGATCCCTTGGGAGGACCCTTATTCACCATGGCTCATTATAGAGCTCTTGTATCTACTGCTTTGGCCGTGTCCGGTTCTGTGTTCCCCTCCTTAGCGGATGATACACACATTGTGGGCCATGTAGACAACATTAGGCAGGCCTTTGATTACTTGACTACCGAGCTTCATCTGGTAGGCTTGAGAGTCAAGGTGTCAAAGTGCAAGGCTTGGTATCCTTTGGGCATTCTGCCTCACCTTCAACTTCCAGAGGGATGTATGATATCGACGGATGGCCCACGTATTCTAGGAGTGCAGGTAGGGCCGAGGATTTTGTTTCACGCTACCTTGACGTTGCATTGACCGAGGATGTTTTGCATGTAGACGACCTTCCTCTACTAGGGGATCCGCAGGTGGCGTTTGGTATACTATCATCTAATATTGCTCGTCGACCCACCTATCTTGTTCGCACGGTTTCTCCTTCACCTACATTCATATTACGTTTGACAGCCTTTGATATGAGGATCATGGGCGTCTTTGGTGACATCATCGGACCAGGGGACATTCGAGTGTGTGGATTTGGAGATTTGGCAAGGACACAGACATCTTTGCCAATTTTGTGTGGAGGGGTAGGCTTATTATCGATGGAGGAGACGGCACCTGCGGCTTTCTTGGCGAGTTGGGCGCTTGTTGCACCTTTGTTATCTTCTCGATTTGTGATCGCAGATAGACCTATTTTGGAGATATATACGAGGGACGTCGATACAGGATCATTTCCCTTACAGGTATTATTACAACATACGAGAGATGCTTTACCACGGGAGGTACGACATGAGTTCCCATCTTTTTCCTCTTTGGCTACCGATTGGACTAGGGGTCTACGGTCTATCTTGATGGACCCGACAGTTTCAGGAGACTCAACATTCACTCTTAGTGGATCCGACCATTCCTCGTACTACTAGAGCTCGTCTACGTTCTTGCCTGAGCAAGAACGTAGACGGATCTCGTGGATCTTGGCTCGACCATGCATCAGGGTTTTCCGACTCGCACCAGCTACTTTCTCCACAACGATGAGGTTCCGTCTTGGCTTGGTCCATCCATCTACATCTTCATTACTCACATGTGAGTGTGGTATCACTTTAGATGCTCCAGGTGTTCATATGACTCGTTGTCCATTCGGAGGGCAGAGGATAGCTACCCATGATGCCATTAGGGATGTGGTGTTTGCTATCGCGCGAGAGGGTGGATACCTCACATAGAGAGAGCATTGGTATGCCTTGCGATCGACTAGGGTTAGGGCAGACTGTACTTGGTTCGGGGAGGACCAGGTCTTGTGGGCGATATGGTGGTTACAGATCCTACTAGAGACACGGTTTTGAGAGGGGTGATCACCCATCCTCCGGGATGGGCGGCGAGTGGAGGCGGCGGCGATAAGGTCTCAAGTATAGAGGTATGCAGAGAGGTCACCTCTTTGTTCCTCTAGCTTTGGAGTTATATGGAGCTATGGACACTGACTTCGACATGTTCGTGAGGGAGTGTGCGAGAGCCTACCATACTAGGCGACATGGGGTATCTCTCTCTTTAGCTTACTGCATAGCCTATTGTAGGCAACGTGTTTCCATTGCTTTACACAGAGCACTAGCTGGCGCAATCCATAGGAGAGCAATCACGTTAGGTGATGCTTCTTCGGATGCTCCTGTTGTTTGTAGACCTTTCGACTTGGATAGTTCATATATCTTAGGTGCCGTTGGACATATTTCCCAGTGTGATACTATTGGGGTCTAGCCCCATGTTACCGGTTTGGTTCCATCCTTGTAAGTTTTGATGGGATCTTCCCATCCCTTTTGTTATTATACTTACTCGGGCCTTTTGGGCGAAAGGGGAGGGGGTGTGCTGGGTTCGGAGGGTTCAGGAGGTGGATGGGACATGAGGATTCGGGTCAAGCGAGGTGAATATGACAGAACAGATCTGGGGCATTTGGGATAGACAAGGCGGAACATGATGGTGCGGGCGCGACGAACATGGCGTTCCAACTTTTACTACAATTGCAAGATGCAACTACTATCAAATTTACCAGATACTAAAACAGAACCTGGGTCGTAATATATGAGAAACAATACCCTAAACAAAAAATAAACAATAGTTTGCCTCATTCTCCACATTGTGATGGACGTTCCCTTAGATTAAATGGATAATTGAATCTACGGTTGTCAATCTTCTTAGGTCTTTCACAGGCAGAGTAACTTATTTACGGTTGCCAAACTTCCTATAATCCGTTTGACAACCGTAAATAAGTTACTCTGCCTGTGAAAGACCTAAGAAGATTGACCTGTATGCCAACCTTTTCACATTGTGAATCTAACTCCACCGATATTACTCCAGATTTGATAGTCTCTCTGACACTAAAAATAGCAGCAACATACAACACATGGTTGTGCTAGACGACCATGTGTCGGATGCATGAATTGGACAATCTCCATCATAGAAAGTAGAGCTATCAACTCCAATATGACTCCAATGGGATAGTCATATTGGATATACTCTACTCCACCTGCAAATGCTGATTTAACAAGGTTGAATCTTTAACAGTAAGGCTGGACACTCTTGAATATCCCATACCAATATTTATCAGATTATGACCTTTATCAACCGTCGCACCTCAAGGGCCTCTCCTCGATCTTCCGTTCGACTCCTGCGAAGAGATAACTGAAAGAGGCCACCTTCATAGATGAAGTCAATACTTTGACTTGCTCTCCTAGAACCGGGGACCGAGGTGAGGGGCGAGTCGAGTTGAGGCATAGAAGTATGAGTATATCATTGTCTCTATAAGAAAGCGAGGAGGAACACTTGGAAAATTTGGAAATATTAGAACAAACAAGGAAAATCTTATGATATTAAGTGAGATGGTCAACTCCAACAAAACAAGCCTCGACGGAGCACCATTGGTGACATACATGGATAGCACGGGACTGAATGGTCGGCAAATTCCGCTTTCTCAAAAATAATGTAGAATCCCAAGCTAAGATTAGGAGGAATCCTTGTACCGTATAATTCTACAATGTGTCGAAGGGCCCATGGATATGGCCGTCTTTCAACTACCCACTGTCTTATCTATTGTACAATGTGTATGTCATCTACTGATCCAGCAGCGATAACTTACAAGAAATTCTGCATGACTTTTTTCACTCTAGAAGAACCTGCCCACATCTGTTGGCCTAAACGGGCTAAGCTACATTGGTGATTGCTTACCACCACTGAGAAAAAATACACATGGACTTTCATGACCATAAGGTAGCGGCATCGAGATTTGTTGCACAAGATAAATCTGGATCAGCAGCAGCAGCTAACTAGCTACAGTTACAGTACATCTAAGATCCATTCTTGCGGCATAATCTTCAGGAAGGCTTCGTCTGCTTCGCCACACTATTCTGGTTCTGGGTTGCAGCCGCAGCACTCTTCTGCATGTCTTTCAATATGGTCACCAGCTTTTCGAAAGAAGGCCTAGCGTGAGGATCACTGCACAAAGGTGACAGAAAAGTAACACACCATGAGAAACTTGCGTGACTAGACGACTCTGAATCAGCGTACTTCTCTTTCAGCAACACATATCTGCATTCTTCAGATACTGATATTCAGCGGAAAGACCAATCCTGCTCAGACTTTGAAAGCGCTGGTGACAAGCACACCTGTCCCAACATTGTTCGATGAGTTCGACATATTTTGGATCAATGTTATCTGGTATTTGCAGCCTGCGATTCATGAATCCTACGGCACCCACAACCTGCATTCACTCCACGTCGAATTGGAATGAGATGTGAAATACTTATTATTCGCAAGGAAAGCCAAGGAAACAAAGTAGAAAATAAAACACGTAGCAGAATTAGGCCACAAAACAAACAACAATCTGGTTGTTGCTTATGGTGAATCAACACCTTTCTCTCGCAAATTGGAAACAAGAACATGAAGGTCCACAAGAAATTATGTGGCGAGGAAATCTGTAACATATCAGGGTTTTGAGTAGAAATATGAGTGAGCCTACTTAGATCAGACGCCACTCATTGTTGGCATTTGGTACGGAAAGACCTGTGAGCGACTACGTGCATTACCTGCATTGGATTTAGTCCATTCCAAGGTATCTCCTCTGTGGCAAGTTCCCACAAAATGACGCCAAAGCTGTAAACGTCCGATCTGTAGAATAATTGATAAGACAAAATTACTTAACGTGAGAGTAAATTTCATGATTCAAGGCATGCACTAAGATAAACAAGGCGATTAATAATTTGCCTACTTCAAAAGAAAACCTTTTTATGATGTGCTTACACAGCTCTTCGTCAAACTAAGGCACCTCATAAAGTCAATAAAAATAAAGTCACTCTAGAGACTCACGTTTCATTGGATGGTTCGTTGCGAAGGACTTCCGGAGCCATCCATTGTGGCTGAAAACAATATCACACTGTGCATCAGATTCCCGCTCTAGTACTGACATTCATTTGTATCTGTTACATCATATATCCCATATTTTCAATTCTGACAAATGACCTGTGCAATTTCGTTCTATATCTGCCGTGAAGTTTACCACAGCAAGGACTCCAAATTATGAAAATATGTAAAACTTCCACTCCAGAACTGAGCATATCTCACTACTCAAGTGTCGAATATTAGTTTCCGAATCTATCCCATTCTTTTTTCCTTCTAGCTGCAAAAGGTTTTATATGTATCTTCCTGCATCACTTGCTTACCGTTCCCCTCCCTGACTTCGCTGTCAAGAAAGTGGAGTGCTTAATTCGCGACAATCCAAAATCTCCTACCTGCAAGAAAGTGTACTCATTAGTATTTGTCTGTGATGGCCTGAAGACCTGCAAAAGAGGAAAAAGATATGACGATTTGACTTACAGTCAAATCAGGTTCAGCCAAATGATAAAGCACAACTGCGTTGCGCGGGGATGCAAATTATGCTCCGCCTCACCGGAGTATAAAATTTGAAGAAAGGCCAAGAAATCACAAGAGGTGACAACATGCTTCATGAGAAATGAGTGAGCGCTTCTTCTCGTCCTCATGAGAATAACGGTGCTGTTGACAAACCTTCACTGTCCAATTCTTATCGACAAGAAGATTTGAAGATTTCAGATCACGATGAACGATGGGTGGAGTTGTGTGATGGAGATAGTTCAATCCCCGCGCCTGGAATAATCGATAACTTCTTTCATAAGTAAACAGTTGTAGCAATCACCACAGCACGATGAACATAGTTATGGTACACATTCTTTCACAAGGTATAAAGCTTTAAAAGCTTAGAACCTTACAATATCTAGGGCCATCTTCAAGCGCCGCTTCCAGTCAAGTCCTTGAGTGTTGCGGTGGAGCAAACGAAAGAGACTTCCCCTGCACATACCGACGTACGTAGGCCAAGGATTTTCAGAAAGGCGAAAAAACTTCTTCCCGCTGTCTAAAAGTGTAGCAATTTGCTCAAGGTTCATATCACCTAAACATACTGCAAAACACTATGTTTAGCTGATATTGAAGTGCGTTGGAGCAAAACTCTTGCCCGATCTGTCAACCTGACGATAAATAATTAGGTCAAACAAATGCACTTTCCATATGGAAAGTGATAGGCCGAACGTTAGTTATCCGCTTCAAATACTTTACAAATTGGATGTGAACCGAAACCCCAGTGTCACAAAGCAAGACTACAAAAACACCACTCATGGATAACTTTCTTGCACATATTGCATATATTGACGTATGGATGTGTTATGTATCCACAGTCAATATTTAATTTAAACCTGAGACTCGCCCGAAGGATTCTGATGTTGGATTGCAAAGCCGCATCCATTTAACGGTCGTTATAAGAACTACTGGTAACATACCGGGGAAGAAACTCGGTAACAATGGAGAGGTGCTCAGGTGCTGTGACTGCCCCCATAAAAAGTAATACATTCGGATGTCGAAGCCGCTTCATTATAGCAACCTTCCAGATGCAAAAGAATTCCGACAAACGTCAAGAGCAGATCCGAATAAAGGTCAAGACATGAAAAAAAGTTGTGGTAAGGAGAATGGATGTGTAATGTTTCCTTACTTTTTTTACTTTTAAATCTGGTGACTCCGTGTTTCACATTTAAGGCACTACATCCCTTTACAATATAATCGATCCAAACAGCTCTATATAATAAGACAAACCTAGCCAGCTCTAGACGTACCTCTTTTTTGAAATCCTCCAATAGTTCCAAAGTGTATTCTTGTTCCGAAAATACTTTCACAGCCACATCCTGCGTGAAAGAATGGTGAAATTGAGCAAAAGTTCGAAGAGACAGATAGCCTTCTCTACATCACTAAACTTTCTCACCTTACCGTCCTGGCGTCTAACTTGAGTGCCTCACATTTATGCTCGTTTTTGCTCCAAAACATTGCAGGATAAACTAGAGTCCATGTAGATACTAATTGATCGATGAGACCCATAATGAGACAAAAATATGAGTAACAATTCTCGCATGTTCTCTACCGTAAAAGACTGCTGAGCCACTTTGTGATAGAGAACCAAGTTACATTAACATGCCTGACCAACTGTACAAACGATAAGTGCGGACGCTACATCGAAAACGGGTCCGCAAGGTCTTGTCATATGCATAAAATTCCTAAATACACTTCTAAACACTCGAAACGATTGCTACCATGTTTACAGGTAACATGCATGCAAGAAACTGAAGCAACACAAATCTAGGTGTTACGTCCCAAAGGTGCCGACGAAATATAGTAGATGGAAAGTAACAAGAAGACGATGATATTAAAACTAGGACGTGTCAAGCATGAACTGAAGCTGCAATGTTTACAGACTGGAGTTTTTGTTAACACGGATGCAATGAACCTGAGAGCGACACATGCATGGATTCGTTATAAGATCAAGTGAAGTACAGTGGAAATGGCCGGGTATTTCAAAAGCTTTGTTTCTTGAAAACGACTTTAACGACAAGGTTCTAGACAAACCGACCGGTGGTTACAGAGGCAGTACATACAACGACACCAGCAAACAAAAGATGAGCATACATACCGAGCCTAGCCAAAGAGCGTGGTATACAGTGCCCGAAGAACCTGCAAGAGATGAAAACCAACAGTCAGCATGGATTTGACGTGAAGAACAGGCTGGAGTTGATCTTCAGGTTCTCTTATTCGTTACAAAGGAAGGGGTAGATTATGATACGGGTGGTTCTACGAATACGTATACAAACCAGTGATAAGTTAGCAAATGAGCTCCTCCGTAGTTAATTTAACGAGGTATCATGGCTGATACCACATCGTACTACACGTGTTGAATCAAAGAGGTAAATCATTATGAGCTTTAAGAATTAGTGCTTACCTTGACCTATCTGTTCTCCCAGTACCAAGTCCTCCCACGAAACTTCACAATCCAAGCTCTCCAGTAGTTCAAGTTCCGTTCTACCGCTTCCAGCAGTACTAGATTCTGCGTTGCTGCTGGTGCTACTGCTAGCACTGTTGAAATTGGATGGAGAGTCGGGATTAGCATTAGCATCACCTCCAGCTTTGAAGAGTTTTCTTTCCGACCAGGAGTCCAAGCTACACCCTAGGGATGCACTTTCATCACTGCCTTCTTTTCGCTGTCCACCATTGTACCTTTCACCGCCCCAAGGCCAGCTAAGGCCCGTCTTCGAAATCCATGCTTCTGCCTGTCCTGTGAGAATTCGCGGTATGTTACGAGCACTTCCTACCGAGCCTCCCTCTGTCTCACATTTTTTGCCTGCCGGACTTTCCGGCGGTGATACATTGCTTCCCACACCAGTTTGCTCCGTGAAGCGATGATGGTCAAAAGACTCTGACCCCTGACTACTGTTACTCCCTCCTTCCTTTTCGAACCCACCTTCTTTCACTTTGAGCTTAGATAACACCTTTGAAGCCTGTGAATACTTCCAGGATAAACGAAAACAAAAGTCAAACTCTCTTCATCAACTACAACGGCAAGTGCATACTCGCAGTACATGTCATTCTCCATGGTTGAATATCAGGAATTCACATTCAGAACTAGCCAAACCTAAACATACCAAAAGCTTTAGTTGAACAACTTCTAGTAGAAAACATAACACAAAGTCTTTTTCTCATGTCCAAGCAGCCTCGTCACAATGATAGCCATGCCAGCACAAAGGGAAGTCATTTATTCGCACCATCTGTCGCTATATGCGAATCTTTGTAAGTAGTTCTGTAATCCGAAACAAACTTAAACTAAATGGCAAGCTGCAGAAACCACAATTTATGAAGGGGAAAAAGACTCTACTTTCTAAACCTTGCTCAGTGAGAAGGGGAACAATCTATGAAAGAACTAGCGGGTGACGCAAGATAATGACCGCTGGTTATGTCAACGTATAAACATTGACGTCGCTGGTTAAAACAGGAAGAGGGATGAGGAACAGATGAGATACATTAAGATACAAGGCAGGTCGAAGAGGGATACACCCGACGACAAAAGGAAGGTAAAAAGGAGGGTTCGTCTGTCTACCGATGTAAGAGAATTTAGTAGTGCCGTTCGAAAGTAGTAACGAAGAGAAACTTACCAAGTCAGCAATTGTCGACGCAAAGGGAATCTGCCATGGTTGCTGCCATTCTACTTTCGGCTTACGTCTGTGCCCAAATTGTGAATCAGAGTCTGATGATTCAGATGATCCAAGGGCCCTACTGGTCAAATTATCAAACTGATTCCTGTAAGGACGAGCATCACTGGAAACTGCAATAATACCCACAATTCTACCTCTGTTATCAATCATAGGCGTATCGGTGACCATTGCCATGAATTCTTCTCCTGAACGTCGTCTGAGTGGGAATTGACCTGTCCAAGACTCCCCCATACTGATCCTTGCCACAAGTTGAGAAGCAACCTGATACGTATCCTCACTGCATAAAAGTTCCAAAACATTCTGTCCAATAGCCTCCTTTTCAGTATATCCAAAGAGCTGCTCCGCCATGCGATTCCTGTTTGTCAACAAAAATTCAGGCTTAAAGTCCCAAGAACAGAATCAAACAAAAATTATACATCATTCGAAGTCCAAGCAGATTCTCGTTCTATTTTGGCAGGTCCGAGGTGTGGACGACCATCAACCTTTCTTGTCCGAGGTATATAATCTTCTCGTAGGAAACGGCACACTAAGGTTTATGTTTCATGAAAAACCATCCGCGGTCTTTCTATATGAACATAAACTTCGGCAGTAGGACAGGACCTGATTAACTAATCCTTTTAAGAATGACACTTTAAAAGGAGACTTGCACCCAGGCCTGCAATGATCTAGCGAAGAATGAAAATGAGTGAAAAAACGTTTCATATGATACAACTTTCACAGGTACGAGGTGAACAGCCACGAGCGCGGAATTAGCTAGTTCGTCAAAATGAACCAAGCATTCACGATAAGATAACAAGGTGAGCTAGTCTGAAGGGATGCATTAAGCCAAGGAGCCAAAAGGTATGATGGTAGTTACAGCCAGCGCTCGGATTTAACCTGCTAACTGCGGTACAAAAGATACTTACAAACCCTGATCTTTACAAACACTTTAGCATAGGGAAAAGCAAAAATCCTTTAGCCAAACTAAAGGACAACTGAAAAAAAAAGGCTTGAGAAACAAAAATTTGATATAAAAACAACAATTTGGAGTACACAGTCAACATTGAGAAATACTTTGGTACACCTCTATTCATGATGGGCATCAATACTCAAGCAAGCAACCACCAATTGACCATGCTATATGATCAACATCCGTAAGCTGCATTGGACTACAAGAGAGCGATCAAGTTACTACAGGTAACGTTAAGGTGAAGACATGAAAAACTCCTTCACAATTGGGTCCTATATAACTGAGCTTCACGGTTAACAGAAAAATCTGGAATGTTACAGAATCTAGGAAAACAAAGCATGTACAAATTAGGCTGATTTGCAGGTATTTCCTACCTTTCTTAAAAATATTGACTTCGTTTCCAAGTGGGTCTTACCTCCTAGGCTGTGATCTGTATTTTGAAGACTGGTACTTTCTAACAACGCCGCGAATCGAACCTGAGGAGCTCAAGGGCTACCTCCTAACGCTTCGTAATAAAGTGGATGACCGATTCAATGAGGGACTAAACCGGCCTCCACCTTCCAACCGTACTTCTGTGTAACATGGGATCATCTGTAAATCCAACTGTCCTTAGGGAATGATGACTACAGAGGGACCTGAAAGGAGGCAAGGCTGACTTCACTCTGTCGTATCGTCAACTGTATTAAGTTATTCTAGTCGAATAAGGAATAGTGAATAACAAACAAAGTCTGAAACTAAGCTTCATGACATCTAAGTGGTTCTTCACCCAGAGCAAATAAACAGTAGGAAACAGGGCTCACCTTTACAAAAACCGGGATGCATGCAAATCTGAGATGAGGATGCGTTTGCACAGAAGCTGATTTTCGTCATTTTCACTCAGGGCTCGATTTCATATCTGATAGTGAAAGCACTTGAGAGAAGCAGGACAAACAGGAGGCTTCACCTGGAGGTAAAGATCAAGATGTACAAGATATGCGGTATGGGATGTCCTGCAAAACTGCCACTTCTAGATCCAAAGATACTTTGCAGAATGTACGGACTGCCTCTGAACAATAAATACGAGAGGCTAAAACGTATGGCAATAATTTCAGAATTGACCCAAACCAAACTTCGTGGTATACAAAGCGGGCCTTCACCACGGGCAAATCAAAACAGGAAATCTGCTGTTTTGACTTGTTCGGAGGGAAGGCCCGTCCTCAGTACTCGGCAACTCAGTAAACCAGAAATATACTGTGCACGATCCATATGAGGACGTGATTTCTTTTGGTCTCTCGTCTCGAAAGGGTTCTAAGGTTCGATTGGAATACTAAGCCCAATCACCACACAAATGTCGCCATGCATAATTAGCTTCTCAAGGATTAAAAATCGAGAAGAGCTTCAAAAACCACTGACAGAGGAACAAAAGGACAGCCATTGAACTCACCAGTAAATGATTTGTCCGCTCGGCAAAAAAACATGAACAGATTGTCCCATAGACTGCAGAATGTAGTTGTTGAATTCGCTCGGCATCGCACCCGGGACATTAGAATCACCCTGCACCAAAAACTTCGACGTCCTGGTGGCCATATCAGAAGTGGTGGGAACAAGAGGCTGCAGTGCATCCTGGACAGCAGAAGCGTCGGGTGCGGGAACCATGAAATTTGGTCGTTCCTTGCCTCGCATCACGTCCTCCACCCGCTTCCTGAGCTGTTCATGACTCGCTTCCAGCTCCGCCAGCTTCTGCAGCCTGTTCTTAAGATCTGCATGTTCCGCTTCCATCTCCGCCATTTTTTGCATTATCGACATGCAATCGTCCTTGCTGAGAGATTTTTCCGACTGCAGCATCGACATCCTCCTCGACTGCTGAGGCGACCCAATGACTCGGCGATATTCTCTGTATCCTCTCCAGTCTCTTTACCAATCAGCCACAATTCGTCTTTCTTTCGTCTTTCCCACTCCGGAACCAGAAAGCTCGGTGGACTTCCACCCCGAAAATTACATCCCCTCCTCTTCGCACAGAAGGGAAAAACCCCGTGTGTCCAAACCCCTGGGCCTACCGTCAATTTCCCACTACTGCACCGAGATCCTCATCCTTGCTGCGAAAAGAGAAAATACCAGAAAATAAAACTCAAACTCGCTATACCGTCGCCAGAACTTACTTCCACTTCGGTCCCTGTGGCTTCATGGATCCATTATTCAGTCACTCACTCACTCCATTATAACTTCTGTTCATACATCGACGACGAATGCACAAATAAACTTCTGAATCAAGCAGTCCAGAAAGATCGGAGAGAATTCGGAACGGAAATTCTCAATTTTCCCCCTGTACAGAAGTCGCAATCCAAACTTCTCGACGAGCGACTAGTACTGGATCAGTCCCAGTCCACTTCAGTCCAGAGCTCCAGAGCTCAGGTTTTCGCTTTTGCCTTCCTTCTCTCGCTCGCTGTCTGTCTGTCTGTCTGTCTGTGAGGTGAGTCAGCTCAAGTCCAAATCCCTCCCCTCCGCGTACAGCGATGGTCCTCCTCCTCCTGGTTCTCCATTCCCCTTCCGCCTGAGAACAATGCAAAGCGCTTTCCCTGCTCACTTTGTACCCATCGGACCCATCCCGCCCCGGAGCAGCTCTCTCTCTCTCTCTCTCTCTCTCTCTGCGTCCTCCTCGTCCTCAGACTCACCCTTTCGCGTCGTCAGCTCCGCGGTCCTGCGGAAGGGCCGCAGACATTGCTTTTCCTCGACCCCTTGATCTCTGACCTTGCCCTTGCAGGGCGACACCTCGCTCCGTTCCCCCACTATTATCCCCACGATTTTCTGTCTTCATCTCTCAGAATTCGTGCATGCAAATTGCAGATCTGACGGTAAGAGTTGCACCAGATTTCTATCGGACGGCGATATGGGGATAATATTTTATATTGAGAATATATAATTCTCCGATTTGGATGGAATTGTCTGCCCCACGGATTTGAGGGTAGGACCGGGGGGATGGTGGGAGGGGCAGAAAGGCCTGCTCAAAATGTTTACCCTGTATTCGGGTACTCACCAGCAGACGAACGTACTTGTCGTACAGAGGAAAATCTACATGACGATCCGATGATCGGAGGATCTGACGGTCCAAGCCGTGTGTCGACCCATCGCGGCCCTTTTGGAAGGCCGTGCCTACCAGCAACGAAAAGCGCAGCTCATCGGGACTCTGGGAGCACCCGCCTCTCCCGGCGACAGGGCCCTTTCCTTCTCTACGGCCGGAACAGAACGACTTTGACTTGGGTCGCCTCGACTTCCCGGCTTTCTGTACTTCCTTGAAGTTCCTTCTTCTCGGCGGGGCCTGTACAACCCCGGGTAAGCCTACTTTCCCGGTAAGCCTCCCTGGGTATTCGGCAAGTGTCGGTACCAACTTCCGTTTAGCGTAGATGATATGAATCTAACGGCTTGAAGATAGCTCTGGGGTGGCAAACGGCAAACAGGGCTAGTGTGTTATCGCTTTGACTGGTGCCCGTGCCTTCCTCGCACTGGAGGGAGAGTCATTCCGACTTAGAAGCGGCAACAGAAGCGGCGACCATGTCCAGCAATTACAGGCCCGGCGGCTGACGTCATAACTAATGAGGGCATGCAGACAGAAGTGACCAAGGGACGTCGGACGTTTTCGGACCCCATCTCCAGTCCCAGAGACGTATAAATTCGCCATTATAATTCATTATTTCCAGTAAAGAAAAGCATTCTTTAGTAGCATATGAATTTTCAATGTCGATTGTCGAGGGTGTTTTCATCGGGTCTTTTTTTTAAGTAGCATATTAATTATGTTAGAGATTGTAGCGGCTCACAACGTGCATTGTTGAAAATTCTTAAAGCCACAGATTGTGAACAAGTCCAACAGATGATTAAATTTGATGATTAGGTTACTAACTTTTATACAGAGGTTCTTATTGGATTAGATTAATGACTTACAAACGAAAAAGACATCATTTAGCTCTAAAATACTTCTTTGGTATCCCCCACAATTACCACTGCAAGGCTGATGGTCAATGTTCTTTGATTTCAATGCTCACATTATTCTATTCTCTTGATAAATCTATAATATTCTTTGCTTTTGATAATATACATATCAAATGCCAAATAAGAAAACGTCGGTACGTTCTAATATGAGATAGAAACTCAAAGGAATGCCTGATATAAACAATTGAACTTGCAATCACACAAATTTTGATTGTTTCCTTGAGTACAAGGAACCATTATTTCTAGGAAATGTGAAGATGATGTCAGTATCAATAATATGACTACAATATAGATTAGAATCTATTAAATTTTTTCAATTATTACAATATACGTTTTGGCTTCATTGAAGATTCAAAACATAATCAAACTACATAAATTCAAAGCTTCAATGTGTGAGATATATTCTTGCCAACGAGTAGACAATAAAATCATTCCAATTATCCAGAAAATTTCCTAAGTGTATAATAAATTCATGTATTGTTGTCTGATTATAATGCATCGGTAAAAAATAAATTAAGAGTTAAAAATGTATGCAATAAAAATAGGACATTTGAATATTTAGAAAATTTATCTATGTTTAGAACAGTATTTATAATGTTTGTGCATGAGAAAAAGTTGTATTTGAACCGGTACCTAGCGAAGTAGGAGCGGTGGATTAGGGCTACAGCGTTGTTTCGTCGTGTGTAAAGGCATGCGGTCGAACCCGGAATTAACGAACGAGTGGAATCGCACCCAAATTGTATGGGAGAGTGTTGGCCTGTTGGCATCCGATTCGCCAAAAGATCCTTGCGCGAAGCAGGCAAATAGGAAATCACTCGCTGGCCTTGAGCCTGGATGACGTCCGTTCGGGGCCAGGCCCTCCGCCAGATGCAACCTGCTGTGAGTTGAGTGTTGGTTGCTCCCGGTTGGCCTGCCGACGCGTGTCCCTGAAATGCAAGTCATGCTTTTCCCGTTACGGGGCCCGTTACAGGTGCGACCCCAGTTAGCAAGAAAGAAGGCCAGGCCGAAAAGTGCAGCACGGCTTTTCTTCCAGGGCCGCGCTTTGCAGTCCCGACCACCAGGAAAAAACAACACTCTCAGCTTCGAGTGACTTGCTTTTTGTGTCATGCTGCCTCACGTCTATTCTTCGGTCGCGTCCCTTGCGCGATTTATCTCTGCAAGATTCTTCCTGTTTACAGACAGACCTCTTCTTCCTTCTTGGATGTCTTCAAGACGGTCCAAGAAGGTGTGATCAGAAATATTGTTGTGAATTCATCTGCTATGCAGCCAAAGGCTAAGACGTAGAAGTGGGGTGGCACCTCGTGAAATTAACAACAGAACTGCTTTCTAGAAAAAAAAAAAGAAACCAGCGCTAGCAAAGATCAACATTGTTTCTCGATATAACTTTGTCCCAACGTCCAGCGCTGTAGGACAAGAAGTAGGTCGATTAGTTGAACTTACCTTGCAAGTTGCGAGTTACAACAATTCAGCATTATTCAATTTGATGCGAAATGTTTTTTCTGACTCTATGGAAGACCATTAGAGAGAGGGACATTCCTTCTCTATGTTTTCGGTGTTGGATTGAGCGAACAGAGAACCGAGTGCTGCTTAGGAGAAGCATACTGTACTTCACAATTCTCAAGGAGTGTCGTGGTGTAGATTGTCTGTTTGCTGTTATGAAGAAATCCATCAATACATTCTCATTATGGTCAATGATTCTTTGCTTGGCACAGCGGTAGCCTACAACTCCGAGAGAGATGCTTGCTTGATGTGGAAACAAACTTTCAATTTTCTCCTAATTGTCAACTTCTCACCGAGATTTTAGAATAACACAATCGACAACCATAGTAAATAGTGTCACATTCGGAAAGCGTCGATATCTGTAGACCGTTGCATAGAAAAACACTTGAGAATTAAATTTTCAATGAAAATTTAATTCTTTAGTCCACAGCACTTTCCTTGAATCATATAAGGGTGAAAAGTTTGTTTCGATGGAGATATTAAACGTACCCACCGATAAACCGTTAAGAAATTCTCTGCCCTTGTTACAGTGTTTAATTCCTTTTAAGTCACTCTCACTGTTGTGATATAGATTTGATCCCGGCGTGGGGACCACATTATCCAGCATTCTGCAAGCAGCCGGACATTCCATAGATCGGACGACTACATACCCGAAATCGACAATATATTTTCAAGCAAGAACGGGTGAAATACAACGAAACCTGAATGGAAGAAAGTTACCCCAAAGTGACAGTAAGTAATATGCCAAAGCGAATGAATATCGGACGACTCAAAAGGACACACATTATGTACTGTCGAGTGGGCACTCAGCCTCGGTTTAACATTAGGTCAAGAGGCCCGGACAAGTGTCTCACTCTGCGTACCCCATCTGACTTCAGCATGCATTTTGGAGCGACATGCAAATGAGTGCAAACGTTAAAACATAACAGTTCCAAGGATGCTCGCCTACCAGATCTAATGATAGGAAAGGTGTGTATGTGCTGTTGGATCCTCAGTCGCTCAGGAGACTCACAGCTCTAAAGTTACTGAATTTTGGAGCTGCAGTACAGTCACATCGGCACAGGCACATTGTACTAGCAAGTCTTTTTAAGCCGACCTGTAGAGCTCGCAGATGATACCGTATCCTAGAAAAAAGGTGAAACTTACATCAGATGATCAGACCAAAAGGCGAAAGAAAGAGGAAAGCCATGAGGCTGGCTTATGTAAGTGTGCGTGCGTGCTTTGTCCAATTCGCGGATAGTGTATTAAGTCATATAACTTTTATAGGAAGATATGGACGTGCTCTGTTATGAATAATGCTCTACATGTTCGGCCTAGGAATATGAGATTTAGCCCACAAGAACGAAACATGACTCTTTCAATGCAATTACTCCATGTCGCCAATACTCTTAGCGTCCAATACGGTGGACGGGAGTTTAGCCGGTACTACAAAAAGGAAAGACCTTCTGAGGCATTCAAGATTTTGGAACTCAAATATATCCGAATTTAGACTTCAGATAAGTGCAAGCTCTCTGCGCACAGATTCGTATGTCATCCATCCTACGACCAAGATAAAACCTACCACCTTTCCGCATTGTAACGTACTACCTTTGCGTTATATTTCAGTTAAAGGTAACCGTATAACGGACTCTCACTCACTCCAGATTACCTTCGATACCGTCGCAGAACTGGCTTACGGGCTCATAATTTGATTTGAAATCCCCATGTACCAGGACGAGACTCGTTCGGGTTTGATACATTTCTTTCTTTTTGACCTTCAATAGTGCGAATGCACTGGCGGGATCAAAATCCCAACTCGAAGAACCAGTCGGAAGATGCGAAGGTACTCGCCACGAAGCAGAACGAGACACATGTCCGAGCCAAAGTGCGAAAATGGCGGTGAACTGGATACGACAAATGGTAATTTATTAGTAGAAGTCTCAGGTCCCATACCAAGAGCACGCAAACAGTTGTTTCGCCGTCAAGTCCTTGACCGAATCTGACTGTCTGTTGATTTGCGAACACGCCACCAGCCTCTTCCAGTTTCGGTGTCCTTCTTACTCCTCAATCGGATGCGCCTCTTAGTTCAGCCTACGCCTATCAATCGTGTTGAATTGAATATGCCGAGCGATCTCTCTCACACACTTTCGGTGCCGCCCTTTCCTTAGCTTATCTTAGCTTTCCTTCGCCCTTCGCCTACGGATGAGGTGCTGGTGCTATAATGAGCCGTCGTGTTTGTTTGCCTCTTGCTGTAATAAACATCGAGCATTACTGCCGACACTACTGCACTGGTACATCACATTACACTGCAAGCTGTGAATGAATGAAAGAAGATTGCTTTGCTCAAACGTTGTTGATCTACGCTGTCGCTCTCTGGAAAGAACTCTCATTCTCCCGCTCCACAACGTGGTGGTGATCTCCTGCTTGGCGCACGCTGCTGGCGCCGCCTTTTCTCGTAGACGTGCATCCGAAGTAAAGATCTTGAATTTTTGTTGTCGACTCTGAGTCAAGATTTGTCAGTTCGTTGCCAGTCGTTGACAGACAACTGTTGGCATCCGTGACAAGGATCCGCGCTCCTGTTGCGACATTATCTTTACCCTAATAATGTGTACGACGGGCTGCATCTTGGAATGTCCTGTCAAAAGGAAGCCCTTTTAACAGTGAGAGTCCCACAATTTGGGCGGGAACTTCGATTCGAGTGCTCGACTCCAATATCTATCTTTCACTTCCCGTCCTCTTCGGGAGAGCTTCGTTTTGAATCTACACAGCAAGAAGTATTATGTCCATCGCGTGCATCAACAAATCGAAATTGAAAGTAGACCTTGATTGCCCTAGAGGGTTTCGTGATAGATGCCGCCGGAGTTTTGGGAAATGCATACTTTAGAGTATAAAACGGCAAGGGACGATGAAATATACAACGTGCACTGTGCTTGATGAGACTATGTACCGATATTGACGAGGATCGTGGGATCTTTTTGAAAGGAAATCAAAACCTTCAGTCGAGTAATAGAGTGGTTGTAGATGTTTCTTGGAGAGGATTCTCCCTTCTTTTGCATTTAGTTACCTGGCCGTTAACAGCGGCCACTCCAACCCAAATGAAATGCGTTAAAATGCCAAATTTTCATCAGTTTCAAGTACCGCTGCAGCAGCAGTTGCAGACTTGGTAGAATTCGGTATGTGTCATGAGATCTTGGGACTTTCAAGGGAGCAAAATGAATTTCATATTTTGGCACTTCATGCATTTCAAAGTGGGATCCCGTCGTAAGGAGGCCTATCTTGAAGTCTCTCTCTGCCTTTCCTAATGCACAACTGTTCGGAATCCGTGTTATACCGTCTCCTCCACTCCGCACTCATCATAAACAGATCGTAGAGACATGAAGCACACTCGAGCAGTTCTTACAACGTACCTCAATCCAAGAATCCACAAACGCCGCTAGATATTGAGCGCACCATCATGTTGTATTGTCCGTATATTCCTTCGATATCATTCTACGTGTTAGTGCTGCCTTTTGCCAGACATGCACCAGCATAAACCCTAATCAGTTTGCGTTCAAAGCACGAGCAGCGGGTGAGGGGCAATGGCACCAGTAGATGGATGTTTTGCACCATGGATTTTAGCATTCTCCATAAGAGCCACGAAGAATGTTCATTACAGGAACCAAATCCACGAACGGTGTGTAGAGAGTCCGGAAACGGTCTTCTGGCAAGGATATTCATAGCTAATTGAGACTGGGTGTAACGTTGAAGAATCAGCCAGAAGTGTGTGCAATTTTAGGACTCTAGTCGACCGCCGAATGTATGCAATAGTTGAACTTGATTTGCGAGATCAGCGAGCAAAGTGGGGAGGGGGAGGAGGAGGCAGGAGGTACAAGCAACTGTGAGCAAACATTGGCCGCAGTGATCAGAATGCCTTTCGAAATGCTGGAATTTGTGAGCAAGGCCGTTCCCACACGCTTCTGCTAACTGCAGTGAGGTCGTCACGCACTCGACATTTTACAGCAAACTCTTGCTGCAGACACTGCTTCGCTCGCTGGGCTGCTGACAGAGATCATTGCTGCAAACACTGAGTCAAGTAAGTTGTGAGGCCTGGTCTCCTGACTGCCCGGTTTTAGCGTAGAGCACGAGCTTACGCAGAGTTTTTTAGTGAATGAATCACTGACACACATCTTGAAGATGTTCAGTGTACGAAGTACACTTCCTCTGATTACTACCCTAATTGAGGCTGAATGATAAGTGTCGTTTCATGATCAAGACCGGCAGCTCTGACCATTTATACCCTGCTCAGCAAGCAAATCAATGAGGTCATGGTTGATCATTCTTCCGGAAATCATGCCTCTTTCCTGCTTCCGTTTCTCGCATGCAGCTCTTACTTTCTACACCGTCATATTCTGTCAAATCATTCCGCGCAAGTCTATGCCCTACCTTGCCCTGTATTTAGTCTTGCCATGTTTCTTTCGTCACTGTTATATCTCGCTGGATTCGTTATCTTGCCATGCGTTGTATGGATTCTGCCATGTAAATGCCGTGTCTACTTCCGCCAATGGTTAGAGCCTCTGCGATTGTAGGTACTAGACGGTTCACTGCATGCTGAGCCCCTGCAGTTGGTGATGTACTAGTAAATTCATATTTTCCATAAATTTTGTGTTATGCAACTGTCCCTCGGTCTCGGGCGCTATGGAGTTGATCTATCAGGCGAATGGCATCGAGCAGGTACAAAAATTACCGGTCGCTTGTCTTTCCAATACATAAATTGTTGAGATATGAGCGCAATCAACAGTGATTCGTTCGCATGATAGAGTTGATTCGGTTCGGTGTATGTCGGCAACGCTGTCAGTTTTGTCTTTCCGGTGCAGTTTTGTAACTGAGAATACATGGACGATCTTGCAAGGGCGGCGGCTGTCATCATAGCCAAGCTCATTGCTTCAGGACCGACCTCCACGGGGTGCCTGTTGGAAGCTTTTCAGCTTTTGGGCTAGTTTGTTCCAATAGCCGAACGATGATATGTCAATGAACCTTAAGCTTTGAATCTTCAGTTTGAGCTGCAGGGTTTAGATCCTCCAAACTACTACTGATTACAGTCCCTTAGCAGCGAGTCCTGGAACTGGAGTCCGGCACGAGCGAATCAAACACTTCTCGAACGAGATATCTAAAATAATCATAGATCAGCTTAGGACCAGGGGGCAGGTCTCGTCGTTTTTTTACTGCAACCCGAGACTCGATGTGGAGATGTTCCTCTTATGTACCTTCCTGCACTCTGCACTCCCGCTTTTCAGTTGGTCTGATTGCGATGTTGGATATTGAAGCTCTCGAAAATTATAGACTTGTCCACGCTTACCGGAATGATGCTAAAAAAGATTCATCCTCGATCATGCTGCTACTCACTCGTAGTTCCTTTGTACCAGATGCCCCCACTAGTTACTGCATAATTGCAACTACGTAGGTAGTGTTGACCTACCTTCCATTCGCCATCTGCGGCCCTACGCTGTTCTCAGATCCCATATGCTTCACATGTGATTCCGATTCTTGCATCTGCCATATGCATCAGCTCCGAGCTCCGAGCTCCGAGCTCCCATTTGTTGGCGCGATAAAGAAGGAGAAGACTTGGACTATCCAACCCAAAGTCGAGAATTAAAATATGTCCACATAAACGTCTAAGGATACTCATATCTTCCTTCTCTCTCGAGGGTGCAACGAAAGGACAATTATAGAGCAGAGACCAACAAGCAAAGCGTTCTCGATACGAGTGAGATCACAGGAATATTCTGAACCTCGTTCGTGATTGGTACGGCTGTGCGGTAGGTGAGGGAACCAGCGAACATACGGGCAGCCTAGACCAGAACACATCATTTCCAGATGACGACTTGCGGAACAGACTAGAACAAGCTAAATCATGGAATTATTTTCCAATTAAAACACTAAAAGACGTCAGGTTCCCCAGATCATATTCTCACAGCAGTTGTTAAGTAACTTCATCTTGTAGTGTAAGACCGGCCTGGATTTACTGATGGATGAATCCATGAAGCAAGTCCAAAACTTCGCACATCGCAAAATAAACTTCGTTCGTTAAGCTTCGGTAAGGAATTAGAACCAGGTCATCATCTTCATATACCTCGGTTTGTTTTAGGAAAATGTCTCCTCTTAATGAGAAACTGAGGTAAGCAGAATTGGAGGAGTAGAAGATGATCTTCACCGGGAGAGATGGAATCAGCGAGTGCATAAGACGCTCCGCTGTGGAATACCTTGGCATGCACCACAGTATCACCCTTTGAAACACCCTTTATAACATAGCGCCAGTTACCGTGTACGTCACTAACATCTGAACACTTTGGGTAATACAAATATTCAGCTGAATATTTGTGAGAAGCCTAGAGATTTAACTGCCCGGGATGTGCATTGAAGACCAAAAACAAGAAATGGAAAATAGCACCATTGACACCGAGGAAGTATGATTCGCACTTTTCTCATCCCTTAACAAACTCACTCCTCGGTCTTTGCTTCTGTCATAGCCTGAAGACCACAGACCTGACTGTACTGAGACCCCGTACTAGCAATATTATTCATTAACGATATACTCGAGGAAATGCCATCGTGCCATTAATTTGATGCTTCAATCGATGTATTCATATCTGTAAGACTGAAACTTTGAAACCAAGTTAGCACCAAAAATCATCGATGAAAACTCAACAAATATACTGAAGGGTAGGGGTTCGTTCCGGCCACTGTCTAAACTCGATGGAGATCCATCACTGAAAACTGATGCTTGCAAAACCAGAGATCAGATGCCGAAATCACACGACTGTCAGCAACAAGCAATACGACCCGCAACAGACTCGAGACACCTTCTTGTCAGTCTCCTCCAATTCTACATATCTATCAACAGAACCAGGCGATCGGCTCAGGTCTTGAATCTGTAATCAATTTGTAAACCAAGTTGCAATGTGCAAAGTACCCTTTCGACAAAGACAGGCCTATGTTAAATCCGGAGCTGAAGTTTGTATAACTGCTATGATTACATCCGTGGCCGACAAAGCCATTAAGAAGATGAGAAACCGATCAGATTAGTCCAGAACTTGAAGAGTGTTGACAATTCCTATTCCTAACTCCTCGGCAAGCTCGTCCCAAACAGGAAGAAGAGTGGCAATCACCAACAAGCTGATCACTAGCAGGGATCCCTTCCTCCACGAACCCACGTCCGATACATCATTCAAACAAGGCTTCTCTGGAGACCTCTGTGCGATAATAATATACAAACCCCAGGGCAACGACAAGGGCCCGCCCAATGCACCGAGACCCAAAAGCAGGTACGTGATCAGCCCTGAGATGTTCAAAGCCGTCTTCCCCAGTGCTGCTTGGATGGCTCGTCCTCCGTCGAGGCACCCCACCGGCAGCAGATTGAAGGCCGTGGTGGTCAATCCGCACCACCCAGCGATCACAAGCGGATGAATCGACACAGTTGTGGCATGGAGGGCTGTGTAACCCAAAGCACCCCTCGTCACCAGGCCTAGCAGCAAAGATCCCTGCAGCAGGAGACTTGGCACTTGGACAACCTGACTGCTCGCCTCGGGATTTGTCGACAAGATCAACCCCACGCCAAACATGGCAAGAGAGAGCAGACCCCCGGCGAGAGGCCCGGCCATGGAGACATCGAATTTGGACGTTCGGTCTGGGCATATGGACTTGAACTGCGTGATGGCACCAAAGCTTCCCAGAGTGATGTTGGGGATGAAGTAGGGGATGCCCATTTTGACATTCCTGGGCGCTGCAGCGAGCCTGTGGCCCAGCTCGTGGAAGAGCTGCACCCCGAAGACTCCATAGGCCAGAGGGAGGGCGGAATCGACATATGGCACGAGGACTTGTAGGTCGGGGGGCACCGTGGTCTCGGGGTTGGTAATGTACTGGACTACTTCGGGAGGGAGTCGGGATAATTGGGATGAGATTCCCAATTCCAGGCAAGTGCCGCCCGTGAGGACGAAAAGAATGATGGCGACGATGTACTGCCACAATGTGGTCGGTCCTGTGTCGGAAACCTCCTGTCTCAAGAGCACGAGGCTCACTCGAGGGCCGCCTCTGGGATCTTCGTCCTCGGCGTTGGGCTCTTCCACCATGAACATGTCGTACTTGTTGCCCATTTTCTCCTTGAGGCCTCGCTGCAGCTTAGCAAAAACCTCATCTCGGTTGCCCCTCAGATTCCCGAGCAGCAGCACTCCCTCCCCCAAATCTCCAAACGGCTCCTGGCCCGTGATCCAGAATGTGGTGTAACCAAACACCTTCTCTTTCAGTATTTTGATGTCCTCGGGATCCACCTTCTCGGGCCCGATGAGCTCTACGAAGCTGAATGCGTGAGGGAGTAATTGAATTGGTAAGTCCTCTCCATCGCCCGGTGGACTGCCAGAGGAGGAGGAGGAGGAGGGAGTGGAATCGACCAATTGATTGACTTCTTTAGCTTCTGGCTCCTTTTCTTCGGTTGTTACCGATGTCCCAATTTCTTTATCATCTCCGTCACCAGCGGCACCTCGAACCCTAAACCTGGATCTCCTCTGTTGCTGCTGCTTCCATCTGCATCCCTTTCCAGAGCTCAAAATTCCGCGTCCTCCAACTACGAGCTCTCCGCACTGTCCCAGACCCCTGGGGTCCAAAATCCTCTCATCCGGCCGCAGGACAGCCCCATGCCCATGGCCCTGTCTCCTACTCCTACTAAGCTGACAATCTGAGCTCAATTTCCGCGCACTGATGAATGCATTCGCACAACTAACTACGTAACTACTGCTGCTACATAAGGTAGTTGCTCTTGAGGTTAACATTTGCGATGAAAAACAATTCTGATGCAACTTCTGCCTCTGCTGCTGCTGCTGGTCACGAAAAGAAGGACGATACCTTGCAACCCCTACCAAAACCTCCTGGACTCTCATGCGTTGCTCACGGCCACCCTCAAACGATGACAATGATGCTGATGCTGCTGCAGCTCCTCCCTGAAATGACGGCTGATTCGCACTAAAACATTTCTCCCCAGCCAAATCCACACGAAATCCACGGCCGACGGACGCAAAAGCGGGAGAAGCTCCAATCCGACACACCATCTACGTCCTCCTTTGTCTGTGTCTGTTTGTTTGTCCGAGGCTTACTGCTGCTGCTAATGTTCTAGCTGCCTGCCTATGAGAAGATTTGACAGCGCGCACGATCTGACTGCACCTTCTTCTTCACCTCATTCACGCTGGTGAGCTACGACTACTACTACTGCTACAATATAATGAGAACGACTGTTAATGGTCCAGTGATTCGCTCGGCCAAGAGAGTCCGTTTTGTTTGTTGGAGTGGACGAAGGGTATCTCCATGTCTGTCTGTACGTCTGCGTCCTTCTCTCGTTTCCTGCAATCCATTCTCTATCCAATGGCAGCACATCTGCGCCTTCCGGCCCCCTCCTCTTGCCACCAGCGAATTCCCATCCCGTTCTCTGCCCCTTTGCTCCTTTCCCTGCTCCTTGTCCACATCTCCACCTCCCGATACAAGAGCCTCGTGCCCGGAACCCACTCGGCCCTCCTCGTCGTAGAAGAACTACTAGCGCCTCTCCTCTCGGTTCAACGCCGGCGGAAGGAAGCTGGAAGCGAATCGCGATTTTTCCTCGTTCTGGTTTTCCTTTTCCTACAGGTATGTATGCCTTTGGTGCCACCTGAGCAGGTCACCTACTGCTCAGGTGGCACGCTCACTAGCTGACGTGTGGTTTCCTAGTCAGCCTGATCGCCTTACCATGTTGGGCTGCTTGGGATCTGCTTCCGTCCTGATCATATCGGTGCTGGTTGGTTTGGAGTTCGGAGTTTGGCAATGAAGGACGTATCTTTTCATAGATATTCGGCTCTTTGGTTTCAAATTAAATTCCCAGCTTTTTATTTGGTGATGACAATAGTAAGGCTTTTAGTCTAGAAAACGGATAGAATTAACATAAAATGATGTGGATGCATGTTTGAAGTTGTTATACCTTAGGACTTGCATCAGACAAATCTTAGGTCCAGACTGACGAGTGATTTTTCCTTTCTTCATTCTTGTAAAGGGGAACATTTTTTTGGACGACCTAAGAAACAATTCTAATTTGTCTTATTCTTATTATAATTAGAGAGCGGGATGATGATGCTAAGGGAGCAACAAGTTTTATGATTTATACAAGTATGATTGATAATCATCTGAGTTTGCCGTGGTCTTCAACATCTATTTTTGCTGAAGAGCCAGTGGATATAATATTCCCTATGGCCTCGTTCAATAGTGTAGTTTTAACTCATGAATGTATGAAGCAACTGCTTCTCTGTGGACATCTTGTACTTGCCATGGTGGGTTGGTATGAGGTTGAAATACAGAGCTGGAGGAAGATGAAATTCCAGTTCTGCAAACTTTATTTTCATAAGAATAAACAAATAGGAAAAGAGAAAAAGAAGTTTTTAAGAGGCACTATCGACTTCCACAATCAACTACTCTACCATAGCAAAGAAAAGGTTAGTGCACTTTTCTGGTCACATCTGAAAATTTCTTTGAGAATGAAGTGCTTGCAAACAGACTGCTGGATGAGACAAAAGAGGTGAGAAGTTTGGGTCATAGGACGAGAAGGCATGCCGATAGGAGCTCCTCCCCTCGAGAATCTCTATCTACTATGATCACTTTGACTCGTTGTCCATTCAGAGGTCATAGTATAGCTACCCATGATGCCATTAGGGATGTGGTGTTTGCTATGGCACGAGAGTGTGGATACCTCACATGGAGAGAGTGTTGGTATGCCTTGCCTTGTCTTGCCTTGACTAGGGTTATGGCAGAAATGTACTTCATTTGGGAGGACCATGTCATTGTGGCAGATGTTGTTGTTATCGATACTACTAGAGATACAATTTCAGAGGGGGTGATCACCCATACTCCAAGGTGGGCGGCGAGTGGAGCGACAACAGCCAAGGTCTCCAAGTATAGAGGTATGCAGAGATGTCACCTCTTTGTTACTCTAGCTTTGGAGTTATATGGAGCTATGGACACCGACTTCTACATGTTCGTGAGGGAGTGCACGAGAGCATACCATACTATGCGGTGGGGTATCACTCTCTTTAGCTTATTGTATAGCATTGCTATACAGAGAGCAGTAGATTGTATAATCCATAGGAGAGTAATCAAGTTACGTGATGATTCGGTTGTTTGTTGTTTGTAGACAATTTGGCCTCCATAGTTTGGATATCTTAGGTGTTGTAGTACATATTTCCGAGTGTGATACTATTGGGGCCTAGCCCCATGTCCATCCTTGTAAGCTTTGATGGGGTCTTCCCACCCCTTTTGTTATTATACTTTATCCCTTTATCACTTTGCAGAGACAAACTAGCATCATAGTTTTGCGTTAGAGCTCCGTCGGGTTCTTATTTTGGGTTGATGGAAGGGGATTCTTTACGGTGGGGAAGATGTGACTATATATGAAACCGACTGTACGAATGATTCCGGCATTTTGACACACGAATTTCTGCATATCGGTCAATTCAGTCGAGGACGTGTTTTGTTTGTTAAAGTCCAGGACTGTTCACGTCCAATTCATATGTCGGACCACTATACCAGTTTTTAGTTCCTCCGTCTTGCAAATGTTGGCAGAAGAACAATTTCGTTTGGTTACAGAACTGGTCCTGACATTATCTCAGGCGCCGATCACGGTTGTGGTCGGGAAGGCAAACTTGGAGAAGTTGAAATGTTGCCGTCTTTCAGTTTTCTGCGAGGGGAAGAAATACGTCTAGTTGAAATACGTCTCTGGTCACCAATCGAGAGAGTTGGAAGACAGTTCCCAGGCGGAGACGTCCAGACACAATACAGAGGACTGTGATTTGACGAGATTTTGGGGTTTTGCAGGTTGACTGATTTTTCCCAATGCTGCCATTCTGGTGTTTGTGAAACGTGGAAAAAATCTAAAGAGGTGCAGGTTATTTCAGTGGATGTCTGCCTCTAGTTTCATGTCTCTCCAGGTCGTGTAGACCGCCATGAGAAAGATCTTCACAGTTTTAGTGTTTTTCATCTCCTTATCGACACGGATTAGTGGGTGGACGAACGATGATAGGCTTTCAAGTAAGCTCCAGGGAACGGATTTGTGCAGGCTAAGGGACTTTGTGAATGACATCAACGAGATTCAAGAGCAGGATCTCCTAGTTTCGCCGTTAGCAAGGGCAGCAGCAGAGAATTACGTCACCATCAGCCCTAGGGCGACAGTTGTATCCCTGCAGCGAAACTTAATAGGGAACGGGGCTCATCGTGAACTTCACACAGACATCACAGTTAAATACGAAGCAGATCAAAGTTCACAGTTGGCAGAGGATTGTGATCTGATTTTAATTGAGAAGCTTTCGAACGGGGTGTTTGCGGATCCTTTTCAGCTCCAGCGATTAGAGCAACAGAAGTCCTTCAAGAATGTTCACATCTTTGGGGATGTGGACCTTGAGCGGCCTGCGAGGTCCTCCAGTCAGTCGGTCGTGGTGATACATCAAACTTTAGTGGAAGTGGTTGGTGTCGAACACCGACAACTTCAGTCGACTGTTGCTTTGCCGTTGCATGCTCGGTACCCGCCTTCAAGTACAGATACTTACTTCCAGTTGAACATCACCATGCCCCAGGTGATGGTCAATTGTATAAATAGAGAAGTATCATCAACAAAACGTTCTGAGGGGACCTGCATCCAGCCGGTCACAGTTCTGCCATCTCAGACGCTCCACTGGTTCATACCTACGGGTCACCCTCTGCACTCCTCGTTAGTTGATGGTTTTACAACAAGTGCTGCTCTTGCTGGTGTTGTTCTCATTTTTCTGTTCTCCAAAATGTCCAATTTAATGTGCAACCCAAGCAGCTAATAGACTTCGTTCCGAGTGATTAACAGTCTGGAGTTCTGTTAAGGGAAAGAAACCTAGTGGCATTGTTTTACATGGAAAGTGAAAGCAACACGGGAAAAATGCTTATAGATAGAGGATAAGCAGGATCATTCACTTGAGGTCATAGTCAATTACCACAGAAATCACATTCACTTCAACAATCTTGTCAGTTCCTCATATGCTTAGGCAGTAACTATGAGATGTTCGCTCTGCTCTGTTCGGCCTTTTGCTTGCATTGCACAATCATATCTACTTCGAGCTATTTACAGAATTTTCCATCATAGGGTGCTACTGTCTTTGAGGACAGACTATCTTAGGGTGTACGTATCAATCTACGAATTCTCTGAGCTACACACATCTGTACAACCTGAAGTTCCATTTGTTGTAGATGGACGTAATACGAGAGTGCAATAAAATCTTCTACCCTATTTTGCAGAGAGTATCTCATGTTTGACTCCCGGGTTTATCACCAGCTGGATGAGCAACAAAGGTGCTCAGCCTGTACCAAAGTGTCGAATGTAGCCGCATAGTTGGATTGACTCGATTATAAGTAGTTCCATACTTTGCTGCATTCTGAATCGAAGTCGTCTCCTCCAATTTCCGGTGTATGATCTAGCAAGTTGTGGATTTCTTCGCACTTGAGTATGCTGGATGCCTTCTCAATCTGACTAGGATGAATTTGCCTGGTAAAAGCTGCAAACAGCTTAGCCTCAATGGCCTGTCTCAAAACTCCGAACTCGCCCAAAGGCAGGTTGAGGATGCTTGCACAATCCTCCTTAAAATCTTCCTTTTCAGAACTTTTGATGACACCTGAAATGCAAGTGGCCAGATCAGGAATGCTAGTCTGCACCTGCATACAAGCCAAGTTTCACTGGACAGCCCTCAATGATGCAAAAGTATAGAACAAGAGTATAGATGAAGATATTTGTATCTCTGTATATCACTGTGATCGTTTACATAAAACCTTAATATTACCTTCTATAAGGTCCTCAGGAAAAGAACTTACCTGACTTTCATGTGGTGTAGACAAGACCTGAGGACAATTAATCTTCAAGTCTTTCAAGGCTGCTTCGATGGTCCTCTTGGTCACCGTGAACTCTCCTTTATAGAGTGTCTCATTTGAGGGTGCTGGCTGTTAAGGAGAGTAACCTGATTGAAGGCTTTGATAACATGAGAGTACAAATACTTGTGTGAATTAATGCATATTGTAGATCATGTTCAATGCAGAAGAGCTCTGTAACATAACATCGCTGGCAAGGATATATCCTCCAACTCTATGTAGCACTAAGTCCAAGCGCTCAATATCCTTCGGGTATTGATCCCACACAATGACAGCAGAGAGAGCTTGGTTGCAGGATCTAACAGAATTCTTCTTGATCCGAAGTCCAATCTTTGACCAGTTCACTTTACTTAGAGCTCGGAGCGCAGACTTTGGGATTTGCGAATGTAAGTAATGATTACTAAAATAAGTAACCTGTATTGCAAAAGCAAATTAGATAAACAAGAGTTAATGCACAGCAATAACAAACACCAAGAAATATATAGCAAAAAGGATGGGAGAACCCATCAAGCCCTACATGGATGAAACGAAAGGAGTAACGTAAGGCTAGGCTCCAATAGCATCACAATGGGAAATATGTACTTCTGCACAGCAATGGCAAGCGCAACTTACTGCGGACAACCTGCTTATGATGTGCGGAGTCCAAACAGTAGTCCATAGTTTTTTAAGACCATACTATTTCCTGTTCATGATTCGAGTAATCATCTAACTTATCCGATTGACAAAAGAATTGCACCTGTGTCTGCAAGACACGCTCAGCTTCAGAGTTCATCATCTCTTTGCCTTGATTTTCTTTGACAATCAGAATCAAACAAGCTTGCAATTTCCACTGTCTTTTGTTTGATCCTGCCTCGGAGATAGTTTCGGTCTTGCCAAACCTGATGTCCCGCCTAGAAGAACATGATTGCCAGAGTTAGAATCATTGTACATAATTACAAGCTGCCACATGTACAGAAGTATTTGTTATTGTGTGATGTAATATATTACATACATTTGCTTCTCCCCTATCAATATCAGTATGACTCGTCCACTCGGAAAACATCCTTGCATGTTACTTGTTGTAGCCAGTTGGTCAATTTCACATACTTACTTCAGTTCATTTTGGTGTCTGGATCTTTGGATGCACTTATAAATGTACTTGAGAGTGTAATCTTCCAATCCAAGACACATTAGATCCAAACTTGAAGAAAATTCATCAACTTTTCTCCCTCCATCGCAGATAGACAAGCAATTTGTTTGACGCTTGTCATGTAGATTAAGTGTTTCTTCGCAGTATTCCACAAACACATCCTGCTCCAAGATTATATTAGTTAACTTTAGATCTTTCATACGAACAGTACCCTAGGTATCTTATGATAAATTGGAGCTACAAGTGTAAGTTAGTACACAAATACCAAAAGAAGATACACCTTTGGAAAAAAATTGAACAAACCCTAACTAGAGATAAATAAATTGATCCTAACCAGGATCCAAGACCTCTACGAATCTTTTGTCCCTTTTCTTACCTGCAAATTCAGTATAGCCATCTGTAATATGTGCATTCCAATAGGCAATATTGAGTCAGTGGTTGTTATCAAATTTATGATTTTACTAAGTTTTATGTTCATATACTTCTAACTTTATCCTCCATATAGCAGTATATGAACTTAACATATCACATTGAATGCTTTCTAAAACATGAATATTCTGGAATTCGTTGAATATTTAATTAAAAAAAAAACAAGGTGGGATAGTCCTGGAATTTTGACTGTAACTATCGTGCTATTTTTGCAAAGCATATTAGTACCTTCTCACACACATCTTGAACATACTGCTGAAGATTGACCGGATTTCCTTCCAGCAATATTGAAGTCTCTGTACCCCTGTAGGTTTTCACATTTCAAAATTTCCATATATATATACACTAATTCCTTGTGATGAAAACAAAACATGAATCTTTAATTTAGATAGAATTTTCGACACATGCATTGAGTAGAAGTAATTCAGGTACCTGAAGGAGTTACGTTTGCCTTGTTCATTACTTTGAACAATTTTGTGGTTGAAATCCTGAACAGCTATCTTTATTTCATAGTTTCGAATGATCTGCTCATCAAGACCTACACATGATCCACAAATATTGATATTGTTTCCAAGTATTTAAATTCTTGTGACACCCTTTCTGCTATTTGTAAGACCAATTTAAAAATAAAAAATAAAAAAATTCCTCTCCAACTATCTTAATTGAGCAAGTAAATTTGAAGAAAATATACATGACATAGGTTTCATAACTTTTAATATCAATCATTGATCTTGAGAACAAAACAAAGTGGTAAATCTCACATGTAGTGGTGATGTAAAGAACCCCATCTGCAAAAGACAAGTAACCACAACAACTAAGATAACGAATGATAACCATATGTACAGAATTTGTATCAAACCCTCTACTTTTGTTATTTCCTTCTTGTGCTTCTCAATGAAACTAGGAGAAGAAAATTGTAAATAACATTTTTCACATTCCATTAGTTTCCTACATTTGTAAATCTTACCCCAAAGTACATCAGTAGAAGCAAATTCTGCAGTAATTCCTCGAGCCCTATATGGAAAGAAGTCTCGAAGCATATCTCCACTCACTCCACACCCAGTATCGGCAACTACGAGCATACGAAAAAATAAATAAATAAATGTTCAGCTGAGACACGATAAAGAGCTAGAGAATGCAAGAACAACAACTCATAATAAAATTCAAATTTGCTTGTCACATGCATCTTCGTTTTCCTTTGTAACATGAATCAATACTATGAGATGTGTTTCAAGGAATTGTCTTATCTCCCAAAAGATTTTTTTCCATTTGCAGACACGAAGTTATACCTGAAACTCGACATACATGGTCAACCCTATCTGTCATTGCGAATTTTGTAAGGGTGACGGTGATGCGGGTTGCAACTTGGGACTCTTTGCACCGATGAAGAGCATCTTGGATCAACTGCAAGTATAACCTCAGGTTACAATCAACAATACTGTAAAAATAAATAAACTAGATCCCAAATTTTGTCGATGTGAATGTTAATGGTTCATAGTTTCTTCTTTGTCTTCCATGGACAAGAGTGACAGTGATATTGTAGTAAGCCTACTATATCATACCTAATGCTCCACATGCACTAACTTCTATTTGTACTTGTTGTAAAGAACTGCAGCCAGATGGTATAAATGGACAAACATGCTTCTGTGCTTTTGGTAACGAAACAAGCTAAGCATACAGATGTGAATGTAAGTGGACGTAAAGAACATACTGCATGGCAGACCAAAAGAGGATTGAGAAGGTTGTCTGCATTAGCGAATGGGATGTCCTTATTCTTTGACTTCATGTTGTGCCTTCCTTCAACTAAGCCTACTGTGGATGGTTTCTCCAAATCCACGAGCCAAATTGAGCGTTTCCTGGACACCTGAAACAGACTGAACGCCTTCTTGTTTGCGACCAAGAGTACGGAACATCAGAAAAGTTCTTCTCTAAACTGCAAGGACAACTACTACACAAGTCAGAGAACAGCGATACAATAAAGAGCAACCTTTCCTCCTGATGAAGGCTACATCTAAGGAAAACGCTGTACTTTCCTATTTCAATTTACAATAGAAATCTGCATGAGAAGAGCGGTAAAACTTTCAAATCTGATCACATTGTAATGTGCAATCCCCGATAATTAACAACTCAATTGCTGTTCAGATAAATACCTCTTTCCAAAGACGAGCCAGAACAAAGAAACACAACTGGATTACCTCACATTCAAACCTGTTGTAACTAAAAGCTCATTCACGGAGATTTCAAGGCGAGACTTGCATCATCCTTGTACTATATCAACTCTATCGACTGCCAATGACAATTCAGACTTCTTTTCAAAGTGGTTACACCAATACTCAAAATTCAAGGAGAGATTTGCATCAACCTTGGACCCAGTCAACTCCATCAACTTCTAATGACATCGACACACTTCTTTCCAAAGCTTGGTTACACCAATCATTCGAGGTTCGAAACACTTACATGTCTGCTCCACAAAAGTGAGCTGTCCAACACTTTCTTCTATGTTATAGTTCGTTTGACGGGGATACTGCTTTCAAAGTTTGGCGCGGGCGCCTCGCTTAACCAACGGTAACGCTTGCTACTCACCAGCGGGAAACTGACACTAACCTTGAAATTCATTTTCATGGACCTCAACCGTAACCATAACCTTGTTTGTTGGAACACCTTTGCGGTCTTGACGTACTCTCAGTAAAATCTATTGTACTTTAGTTACAGTGCTAATCTTCTTGTCAACCGCAGACGTACTCACTACAAAAATCTGCGGTTTGTTTGATAGACGGCCCTAACGTTCAGCGTTCGTAGGCATTCTTCGAATGCTTTGTGATCAAACGCAGCTCAACAAATAGGTGGTGCTAAATTGGCCAAAGGTGTTCTGCAACTAGTTACCGTTAGTTGAAATCAATGGTCGCAATTACTCTTTGTATTTTTTTAGATTACAAGTTTATTTAGTTTTAGATCAGCTATGGCTAGATGTTTAGGAAAGACTCACACGTAACGTTTGAGGAGGTTCTAACGTTTGTAGGCGATTTTTAAGAATAAAAAAAGTTACATTTGTCTAGGATATCTTACATCTTATAGTCCTTAGGTGACAAGCGTGAATGGAGAACTGGTAGAACCGTAGAATAATCCTTATCATTGCGCAAGTAATGCTGAGTTCTCCATTCCAAAGACGTTCTCTAGCAGTTGCACATGTGCAACCAGTGACTAGACAACATTCAAGAACTTCACACATAAGCATTATGTGTGAAGTTTAGTCTTCTCACTTTTTTCAAACAACCTGGCGACAAACTAGACGTGAAATGTTATTTCCACAGAATTTATTATTGAAAGTCGAAACCACTAAACTAGTTGCAAATTGTTTTAATCTAGATGGAGGGTTTTTTAAAAAGGACCGTAAGAAACTGTGATGGGAGTAGGTTTATAATATTTAAAGGCATCATGGAAACCAGTAACTAATTTGACGTAAATCGACTATCAAGTTTAGAAGGGTCTCAAACATGATAAAATAAACAAAACAAAAATTTCAAATTACATATGGGAGAAAAATTTCGAGAGGTAACTTGCTTGTAGATATTACCATGTGCCTTCTACAGATCCCGTAAATATTTTAGTTGGACATATTTATGGGGTAAAATAAAGATACAGCTATCGTGTTGAAAACAAAGAGTCTAATTATAAATTTCGAACACTTCGAATTCCAAGAAACATCTTTTAAACACATTTACAGGGTTTTTTAAGATGAACTAAAATGCCCTCCAGTAAAAAACGGGACTGTTATTTTTTTTTACGGGGCGGTCTTGAAACTCTCCATTAATTTCGTTTCCAGGGAGAATTACCACGTGTAAGGAAGTATTTGTGGTGAAACTGATCAAATGCATATGTAAGACGAGAACTCGTAATTTCCTTTCACTCTCTGCAAATGAAACTGTAACTCTCAATAAAGGCTACGCAGTAAACTAACAAAAGATGGGAAGACCCCATCAAATCGTAGAGGATGGAACCAAGTGGGTAACATGGGCTAGGCCCCAATAGCGTCACACTAGAAAATATGTCATATATCACCTAAGATATCCGAGCTATCTAGGTCATACGGTCTACAAACAACGAGAATATCTGAAGAATCATCATCTAACGTGATTGCTCTCCTATGGACCGGCTAGTGCTCTCTGCAGAACAATGGAAACATGTTACCTAAAATAGGCTAGTATGGTATGCTCTCACTCACTCCCTCACAAACATGTTGAAGTTAGTGTCTATAGCTCCATATAACTCCAAAGTTAGAGGAACAAAGAGGTGACCTCTCTGCATATCCCTATACTTGGAGACCTTGGCGGCTGCCGTTGTCGCAGAGTACAATTCTTTGCTCTGAGAATGCCTGAGCGCCTGGCTGTAGAAGAACCTTCTAGAACCTTGTGTGAGTTGTCAATCTCTTCTTCTTCTCCTCAGCACTCCACATTACAACCGGTAAAACTTTAGCAGAACAAGATCATGATATCCAATGATTTGACCAATAACTTTCGCTTAAACTTTACAGAAAATTGCTTCACAACACTTTTAATTTTTCAAAAAAATTTCAGATGTTTTTGCCTTCTAGATCTCTCAAAACAATTGTTGATTTACCCACTGTATCACAAGGCGATATGCAGACCCCTGTGTACAAAACTCATCACACATCCCAATCATTAACTCCAATTGCTTTCAAATTTCACAAGAATGTCACTCATCATCCGAACTTCAACTCTGGAAAGTTTTATTGACAGAAATTTCTGATATCAAAAGATATGATCGATGTACTAAGTTTGTGAAAGTTAGTGCAATCTTGTAACTCTGACTGCTTGCACAAACTTCAACCTATCACTCCGTACTCAAAACTCGTCCAATCGAGTCGAAACCTCAATCAAAACACAAGCTTGAGTCGTGAACTGTATCTCACTTGACTCAGATCTCCCAAAACCCTCGTAAGATTCTCACAAACACTCCAAATACACTCAAAGGTCAAAATTTCTCTCTCTAACTTTGAATCACCGTTTCAGAGTGACAAATCCATCAAATCCATCCATTCTTGAGCCCACGTTGTAGCTCGTCCCGTCAGCTTTCCAACGCTATACTTAGATTTTTGAATGTCCCCCTAAAAGGTCTCCAAAATCCCTAAAACCCTTGAAAAGTTGCCCTAGTGCCCTCATTTGTCAAAATTCCTAGACCAATGGGAATGGAGAATGCTATTTTGACCTCTTGTGGGGCCAAATTAGCTCCATTGAAACTTAGAGCTTTACAACTATCCTAAACACTCTACTTAGACATCCTATAAACAATATGAGTTGTCACTAATAAGAGTTAAAATGACAACTTGAAACCAGCTAAGTATACCCAAAAGCGATCACGATGAAGACACATGATGTTGATCACAAATGGACTCGACAATGGTACATCTTGAGTATCATGTTGTCCCCTATCCACGTCCTACGTCGACTCCACTTCAATCAGATAAGCTCCTTAGTCAGCAAGGTGATGTGTCTACATCTCCCTAGCTCTTTACAACCTTACAATGCCATTTGTTACCCTAACCTAAAGTATCGCCGTCATGACAACAGCTCTGAAGATGACACATGTCATCATCTTCTCATAGTAGTCGCGTCACAACACGACACCGTAATACTCGCTGCCCATCATGGAGGATGGATGATCACCCCCTTTGAAACTCTATCACAAGTAGGATTGGTAACCATTACATCCGCCACAGTAACCTGATCCTCCCGAATCAAGTACAAGTCTGCCCTAACCCTAATTGATTATAAGGCATACCGACGCTCCCTCCATGTGTAGTATCCACCCTCTCACGCCATAGCAAACACCACATCCCTAATGGCATCATGGGTAGCTATCCTCTGCCCTCCGAATGAACAACGAGTCACATGAACACCTGCTGCATCTAAAGTGATATCATATTCACATGTGAGTAATGAAGATGTAGATCAAGCCAAGACGGAATCTCATTGCTGTAGAGAAAGTAGCTAGTGCGAGTCGGAAAGCCCTAATGCATGGTCGAGCCAAGATCCACAAGCTTGTACCTTTGCCAGAGCAATAGTGTTGACGAGCCCTAGTAGTACAAGGAATGGCGGGATCCACTAAGAGTGAATGTAGAGCCGGATAAAACTTTCGGTCCATCAATGTAAATTGTAGACCTCTAATCCAATCGGTGGCCAAAGAGGAAAAAGAAGAGAGTTCATGTCGTGCCTTCAGTGTCACTCTATGTATGTCGTAACTCCAGTGGCACTATAGGTATGTGGCAATAATACATGTAAATAAAATAATCTTGTATCCATATCTCTCTCATATAAACTCTCAATAAAATTACTGTATATGGAAGTACATATTGTTAGAAGCCGGTCGATTTTCATGTGGAACATAGTAAGATCTATGTTCCGCGTGAAAATCCACCGGCTGGTTGTCGGTGGAGATAGATGTTTTACGCATTACTTCAAAAACTGATAATGATATATCCAAGACTCCATGTAGGATCGTTCAATTTGGAGTGTACAATTTGAAGCACAATTCTGTTATTGCAGCACATTGTGGCCACTTGCAAGTGTCCACGCATTATGTTCACCTGGGGTCAAACAAGTTATTTCTAAAAATAGGTAGTTTCAGTAGTTTACATATTTATCTGTTTTGTCTCAATGTCTCCCCTTTTTGGACCTGATGGTCTTTTACAGGCATGAATAAAGTATTCGTTCATTCGAATTGATCTGAAGTGTCATTACACCTCTTAAGATAATGTACAATCTAGACTAAATACTAAAATTCTGGATCACTCACTCGAAAATTTGTTTCGGCATTGTTTTGGAACCCACTATTTTGCATCCTTGTGGGTGAAGAGCTCAGTGCATTGGAATTGTGCAGAGCCTAAGTATCATGCGAGTGATAGCCACAAATCGCTCAGGATCCCAAACTTTATCGACACGGCTTTGCTGGTTTTCAGGCGCGCCCAACATCCAGAACGAGTTTGCCAATACTTCAGTACGTTTCTCAAGTACGTTTTCCGGCACTGAGTAACGTACTTAAGTATGCCACTTTGACAAGTTGATGACAAAGAGAACGCTGGTAAATAAATTACTATCATCAGCATTGAAATAAGAAGAGTTGACCTCATAATTGTATATCGATAAGACTTTTCTCCGGTCATTTTCAAGTTATTTACTTGTCGTACAACGGCGTGCTTCTCGACTGTATGTAGATGTGATGAATCCATTGCATCTTCCTATTCTCGCTAAAGCTAGATGTGATCATCAATGAAATACACAACAACCATCGAAAGCTGTGAATGTGCGATTCCAGAAAATTCGTTTCCCCACCTTCTCTTGAAGCAACTAAACTTTCACAAACTTGCAAAATTTGTTCTCCGATGATATTGGTGATTCAGGCACGATGAAAATGCCAAAATTTTCCTTCAAACCTTTCCCAACTTTGTAATTACTACGGCAGACATACTAACTACTAAGTTCGCGACCTCTGCTACTTTCTGTGTTACTAAAAATTACATAACCACAAAGTAGAAATCTGAAGGATACAACTCCTGCCAAAATCGACTGTCAGACATGGAATACACTTGATAAGACATCATATGCATTCTTTCGCAGCTGACCAGCTGATGCCCGAAATTCGTGGCAATGTACATGTATTCATCATTTCTCTTCACAAGTGATACATAGACCAATCACTCCAACCTCCAAACGCAAATTCTTCAGAGTCATAACGTTACACTATCATCCGGATACAAAACTGGCATCCTCAAGTTGATGCCTTCGCTTTTTCTCAGTAGTCAATAGCTGTAGCAGACTTAACTGCACATAAAAAGTGATAACGACCTAGGACTACAGCTATTTAGTTTCACTACATCTAAAGGGCGAGATGGACCAACATTCCAGTCTCTAACAAGTCATTGATAATTAAATAAGGCAAAATTTGATAACCATATAAAGGGATCTCATAACGGACTGCATACCAGGGGATACAGTCACTTGGATTTTACAGATGAGTGATTAGTCACAGTAATATGTCGAAATAACTGATTCCTGAAAAGAAAAAGAATAGCACGGCAGTTGTAATACTCATTCAGCATCCAAATCAGCGTGCATTAAATCAAAATTACTAATCTTCGTCTTGTTCTGACGTCGAAAACCGCAGGAGGGTGTCCTTACTGGACTTAGGGAGCTGAAGCTGAAGACATACTCAATTCCAGTATACGCTGTGAATTCTACGTCACAAATCTTACCAAGCACAAAAGTAAAACATAAAAATTATACGTCTACTGCTCAATGAAGTATCACTAACCTTGACTCGAAGTCTTCCCCACATGTATCACAAGTATTAGAAGGTGGCGCCTTCGGTGCTGCCTGCATATGCATAAGTTGCCAATAACTATCATCGTGGTTCTCTACAACTGAATGATTATATACAGCTAGCGCTTAATTTTGTATTGGACGTCTTTCGTGCCCAGGCAAATTAACATTCCAAAACAAGGACTTACAACCTAAATAAAATACGTCCATCGTTTAGTGGGTTAATGCAAACGCTTTGTCTTACCTTCCCCTTTTTGCCTCTTGCTCTGATTCCCTTCTTCGATGATTCACTTTGTTGGACTTCAATCTTCACCCTGGCATCTGAGGCTCCTACTTTGACGGGTATATCTTGCTTCACCTGTTTCTGCCTTTGGGACGGCTTTGACTTCTTCCCTGCAACTGAACTGGAAGACATCAAGTCCTCAGGTTCTTCTAGATTAGAACTGCTCTCATTCTCAACATGAATCGAGTTACCATTACCAACGTTATCTCCGAAGGCGTTCCTACTGTCGTAACTGGAGGACAATTCTTTCAAAATATCGTCATGTCTCTCTTGAGCAGCCAGGTGCTGTCTCTCCTGCTTCGATCTTCTTCTGGGCTTGGATTTTCCAGCGTTCATGTTAGTCATCGTCTCTTCTTCGCTCCCACTGTCTGCATTGTCGTTTCCTATAGAAGAAACACATGTCTCTTCTGAGGTTTCTGCTTTCCCTTCAATCCCCACAGAAACCTGACTCCGTCGAGACTTCAACATCGACTCTAAAACCTTCTCTTCGTCATCGTCTGCGGCACTCAAATTCTCGTCGTGAGTAATAACTGATGATACCGAGTCTTCTAACTCTCGTTGAGTCTCATCATCCTCCATAGTCCTTGTTCCTGTGGCCCCGACTTTAACAGGCGAAACTGCCCTTCTGCTCCTGTGCGAGTTCATCATGGCTGCAAATATGCTATCCTCGTCATCCTCATCCTCTATGTCGTCAGAGTCTTCAGCTCCGTCAATTGGCGGACTTTCTACTTTACGAAGGCATTCGATGTCGTCATTATCTTCATCTTCGACAGACTCAACTTCCGCAGGAGCAGCTGCCTGCCTACTTCTGTGTGAATTCATCATGGCAGCAAGAATGCTGGCTTCATCGTCGTCGTCGTCATCATCGGCTTCGTCCATGTCCACAGCTTCTTTAGCCAAACTTGATGCCGACGCTTTGTGGGAAGGATCCTCGTTGGGCACCTCGTTGCTTCTCACAAAATCAGCATCTCGCGCAGATCCATTGGCGTGGACATTCTCATCTTCATTCACTTCATTGCAATCCTTCGTATCTACAGAATGACCGGAAACTCTGGAAGCCTCCAGCTCCTCATCCTCCTCTGCCTCGAGGATCTTTACTAAAGAATCTGCCTCCTCGTCTTCTTCCAAAAAGGATTGCTTCAATGCAGCTGCTCTATCTATATGCTTCTTAGACTTCTCATGGTTATTCCACTGCTTCTCCGACCTGAATCGCTTGCTGCAGACTATGCAGTAAAACTCATCGGGATCCTCTTTATCCCCATCACCAGTCTTTGAGTCCTTTCCTTTGATGTTATTCTTCCAATGGTAGCTGCCCTCATCTTCATTGATATCCTCGTCATCCTCGATCACATCATCCAGTTTCGCCCAATCCTGCTCCTTGTATGCTCGAGCTTTGGCCAACTTCTCCTCCTGCATTCGTTGCCGTCTCTCCTTCAATTCCTTTTCCTTCTGAAGTTGTTTCATCTGCAATTCCAACTGCTTGTCCAAAACTCTCCTGTCTCTTTTCTTAACAAAAGTAGCCAGTTGCCGGACAGCATCATTAAAATCACGTCGCTCGCGTTTCCGGATCTTTGCATTTTCTTCCTCCATCAAACGTCTCTCCTTTCTATTCCGCGCATCGGAAATTCTATACTCATCGCACCAGGCAAAATCTTTGACAGTGGCGAATCCCAGCCAGAATTTATAAAATGCATCCACCTCCGAGTAATCGGTATGAAGGCTGCCAATACTTGGCGACTCACCGATAGGTCCCATCCCGTAGGCCTTGGCGAATAACTGCTCCTTTTTGTGAATCTTCTTAAACACATCTCCATACACCTTGAAAAATCCTTTCCCAGTCTCGCCAAATCCGGAGAATATAGATGGAGAAAAGAACGACCACACACTGAATTCAAAATCCTTAGAAGCTGTTCCAGAACTAAGAATCTCATTTCGGTGTTTATCATACCATGCACGCTCCGTGGGATCACCAAGAACTTCATTTGCTTGGTTGATACTCTGAAATCGGACGGTGGCCTCTTGGCATTGTTGCGGCGAGGCTCCACTCTGCTGAATCTTGTCCGGGTGCCATTTCAGCGCTTCCTTCCTGTAAGCAGTCCGAATTTCTTCCGCGGTAGCAGTCTGGCTCACTCCAAGAATTGAATACCAACATTCCTTCCTCAATCCATCGGCCATTTTCCCGTACCGCCTTCCACTTCGCTCCCAACTTAAAATCTCCGTCCGCCTGTGGACGGCTCCTCCCTCTGTGTTCGTCCTCCCTTGCAGGATCTTTTGAACTCCACTAGCGTAAGCTGCAAGTATGCCCCCGACTACCCCTAATGCTTAGGGTTTCCCGGACTTCATCAAAACCATCGAATTCAACCGTACTCACAAAACAGAATCCAAGTTCAATTTACAGCAACCTGGTACAATTCCTACAAAGAATCTTCCTGCCAATACCACAATACGACCCGATCAATCTCGTAGCTAAGTCTCAGATTTCGTAAAACCACTCAGTACTGTGATGCTAATCACACGTTATGTTCAGAATCCGAACTCTCCTTGCTAAATTACTGTTTATCGAGGTGGCAGCGCCTAAGCGCCTGATTAAGTGCATATTTACTGGTGAGGTGATAGGGATGTAATTAAAGACTGGAGTCCTTCGAGTTGAAGGCAAGGCACTTAGTACCCTACCATGGCGATTATTCCTCTAAATTGATCGATGAAGTCTTGCAGAACTACGATTCTAACGGCGGCTTTGGTTCACAATATAACCCTCCCATAAAAAATACTTTTGCTCGGGCTGGCAAGTCCTAACCGGGAACCCTCGACTAGCGCATCGAACCGGCGTTGTGGAGGGGTACAAGTTGTAGTATTGGATTCCGTCATTAATGCTGGCGCAACTCTAGCGGTGTTCATGATAATAATTTGACATTAAAGGGAGTTACCATTTGGGCCGATAAATGAATTTAACTTCTCTAGAAATATTTAAGTTTCAATTAAGATTGTATTTATATGTATTTATCAAATATACGATTACTGTTCTCAATACAGCCACACAAGTAACATTGCAAGGCAACTGTGCTATGTCAAATCAAATGTTTTCTAGTCACATACATATGGTGTGTGACGTGACTGTTGACTGGTGACCGGCTGGTTCCAAGGGTCTAATGCCTAATAGCGAAAGTCTCCAGGGTAAAAGATGCTCTTAGCCATCCAAAGATACACCGCATAGTATGAAAATACTTCATCTTTAAGATGAAATGATATTCTAGCCGAGTTCGTAGTGATTGTGGAAAGGGTATTACATCCACACATACGAAAACTAAAGAAAAACAAAGAACCAACAAACCAGTTATACACGATTTAAATTTATTTTATTACAAGTATAATCATTTTATACAAATATATCTACCTTACTAAGGGTAATATTTACTTTGCACGAACCATCACAGATTTTGTGCATGTGGTTCGGTAAATTATTATATACCCTATTGTAGTATATGCCCTCACGCTAGCATCTCCAAAATTGAAAGTAATTACATTTCGCTTTTCATTTATAGAAATATTTCACTGATCGTGGATTAGTGAAATATTTATCGTCACATCATGTTATTGTATTATGAATCACTTCAAAATATGCATGATAAAAAATTACACTTTAAATCTACATAATTATGAATTCACAAATTCTATGATATAGATTTCCTTATCTTATTCATTGTTGTTATATTCATGTAACATTCTATTTGAATCAACATATGTATCCAATTTGCATAAGCTATTCATATTTAAATAATTAAAAAAATATGTAATTTTTGACTTTATCTATTTACATATTCTACACTTAGACATGAGTTTACAAAAATTATTTTAAATGGACAATGAAATTTCACATAATAAATAAACAATTGATACATTCAAATAATGGAAAAAAAAATTCATATATATGAAATAATAATTTTAAATCAGATTCAGTGAAATAATTTTTAGTCAATTGTTGCATTGATATATTTTTTATGAAATTATTTTCAAAAATCATTAAAAATAAAACTATAATTAATTTTTATTAAAAATATTTAAATATCACAAAAAAATATTTAAATAAAATATAAATATTTTTTAAAAAAAATATAACATAATAAAAATAAATAAAATCTCATATTTTAAAAATCAATTCAAAAAATTAAATCAACATCAAATTAAAAATTAAAAAAGACCAAAAAAATAAATTACTTTTTAAAGAAATTTCAAAAAAATTAAAATTAAAAATAAATATTTTTATGCATTGAAAAATAAAAAATCTTCTAATGAAAAGTAATAATCATTTGTAAAAAATATTTTAAACACACAAATTAAATACATATGTAAACATAGTTGAGGAGTTAAAATTTTCTACCCAAAGCAATTCATATGATTTTAAATCACTCATAGAAGGTAAGTTTAATGCAACATAACATGAAAAAGGTGAATTTCTTCATAAAAATGTATTACTCATTTACTGACTCACTGTTTGGTAAGTTTCACTTTGACGTAGTCTATCATTCCATCTTCCAATGATCGTGTAATGGCGTTAGGGGGCTGTTTGTCCATTCCGTGTTTGTCTACAAGAAACCATCCCAAAGCCAAATTAGTATAGTGTCTCCTACGACAAGTATTGCTCTAGCTAGGCTTGTAATGATTGTGGCCCCCCCAAAGGTCATTTGACCCCAAGGTATTATATTTATTTCATAATTATAATTATGTTTTAAGTTTATATTAAGCATAATCTACTTTTAAATAAAATTCTATATTTGATATATATTTTGAAATTATTAGTGAAATATTATCATAATTTATTAACATGATGAGTTTTGAATCACTTGTCTAAATCATTAACAAAAATTTTATTTATATATATATATATAATAATGAAATGAAGAAAAATTCATTAAAATTAAAAAATTAAAATGTATTTTTTTAATTCATAAAAATATATCAGTAATTAAAAGTCGATGGCTTGATATTTTTAATGAGTTAAAATTAGATTACTTATAAATAAAAATTATTCATCAAAATTAAAATATGAACATGTTGTCGTGTTGTGACGCGACTACTATGAGAAGATGATGATATGTATCATCTTCAGAGTTGTTGTTATGACGACGATACTTTAGTTCAAGATGACTGACGCCTCATTGTATGGCTGTTAAGAACCCACAGTTGGATCTACTTTGTAGTATAATGATGTTGATAAGGCTTCAAGAGATATTATCTTGGACCTTATTAAACATAAAGCACGGTGAAGGTGGCAAGGGAATGGGAGAGATCTATAACATCACTTTGATGTCTAAGGAGCTTATCTGATCAAAGTGGAGCATATGCGGGACATAGATAGAGTACAACATGATCCTCTAGATATACTGATGTCCAATCCATTTATGATCAACATCCGGTACCTTCATCTTGATCACTTTCGCGTGTGGTTAGTAAATCAATTTGGAGATAACTTTATGCAACAAATGATAAACTCTTCAAATATGATTATTCTTCCAATTGTTTCTTACAGCGCGATGGTGGCTTTCAATACGTGGGTTCCAATCCATCATTCTTGTTTATTCAAAGCAAACCATAGGGAGTTGATTGTTATGAATTTTGGCGAGGAGTATTATTCTCAAGTTATAAACTCTCTGGTTCCGTTTGTAGTTACGTTCATACTTAGCCAGTTTCGAGTTGTTATTTTGACTCTTTATTAGTGACAGCTCATGTTGTTTATATGATAGCTAAGTAATGTGTTTAGGATAGTAGTAAAGCTCTTAGTTAATATGGACCTAATTTGGCCACACTAGAGATCAAAATAACACTTTTCATTCTCATTGGTATTGGAGATTGGGCTAATGAAAGCACTTGGTCAAGTTCTTTGAGGGTTTGATGAATTTTGAAATCCTTTCAAAAAGACATTCAAAATTTGGGAACACGGTTGAAGAGTTGATGGGAAGAGCTAGGAGGTGGGCTCAAGAATGGGTGCAATTGAATATGTTGTCACTCTATTGTGATGATTTGAAATTGGAGAGTGAAATTAAGACCCATTAGTGTGTTTGAATCGATTCTGAGAATACTACGAGGATTTTGAAAGATCCGATTCAATAGAAATATAGTTTTAGCTTGATTGGATGAATTTTGAATACACAGTGATAGTTTGAAATTAGTGCATATAGTCACAGTTGTAGGATTGTACTAACTGTCACGAAGTTAGTACAACAATCATAACTTTTGCTATAAAAAAGTTTCATCAATAATGTAATTTATAAAATTTTAAAAATATTTTATTATTAAATTGCAGAATTAAACCATATTGCAATTGACATATTCATGAAAAAATTACTCGACACATGATTTTAATAAAATAAAAAAGTTATGGTGATAAATATCAATTTGAAAATATTGATGTTTTTTTAATCATATTTCAATGTTCCATTATGTATAATTTTCTATCTACATCACATGATACATTATATACATGATGAAAAAATATATTTTTATATATAAACACTCATATTGGACATGTTTATAACGTTTAATCATTGAAGCTAGAATTGTATAGTTGTCAAAAAATGAGATAATGAACAAAATAACAAATAGTGAAAAAAAATTAATTTAAAAACTGATATATTACTTATTTAATTAAAATAATAATGTTTATTAATAAATCTAAAATATTTTTTTGATCTTATACACATGTGTGACATCTGCATTAGATTAGAAGACATATAATTGACCAATTTTCTATTGGTGATGATTATTATATTTATGTTTATTTTCATAAAACCTTTTATATGAAATTTTCATTGGTGTTTTTTCATTATGATCAGTAAAAATGTTAAACATCCAAGTTTAGATGTTATTTTTTTATCAGTAATAATGTAAAATTATACTGAAAAATATTTTTTATTCATGCACATCATTATTTTTTATGCAATTAAAAAAAATCATAATTTTTTATTTTAAAAAATGTTATTTCTTTTAAAAAAAATTATAAAATAATTTTTTTGAAAATATTTATTAATTTAGATTATTAATAATATTTATAACAAATCTTAGTCAATAAATTTAATTTTGATCATGTAAAAGATGAAATTAATTTGTAAAATATATCGATCATACAAATTTTGTCAAAAAATATATTAATATAAATTTTAAAAAAAAAATTAAAAAATCATGTTTTTTAATTTTAATTTTTTTCTTGATAAATTTTATATTTTTATATTATTTAAAAAAAAGATTTAAATTTTCTGTAAAAGATTTAAATATTTTTTTTAATTATAATTTTTTTAAGTTACATATTTTTTAAAATTTTGTTTATGATTGTGTATGTATTTTGATTACTTAATTTTATCTTCAATTTTAATTTATCATGAGGTTATAAATCTAATCATGCAAATCATTTTATACATATTTTATATTAAATTTTTTGATGATTTCCTAAATAATAAGTGATGCAGTGAAACATATTACTTTTAAGCTATTAGTTATTTGTTTTGAATTTTTAAATGAACATGTTTTATGAACTCATAGATGTTGAATATAAGAAAAATTAGACTTGTGTTTCTTGTGTGATTCTTTGTGTCTATTTTTTATGAAGAAAAGTGTCTTAATTTTTTTAAAGATATTTTTTAAATTAAAATAAGATAAAAAAATTTTCCAAAGTTGAAACTTGGATGATAAGTGAGTTTCTCATGAAATTTGAGAATTATTAAAGTGGAAAGTTGGGATGTGTGATGATTTTAGTACACATGATTTGCATATTAACTTCTGATATAGTGTATAACTTGATAATTGTTATCAGAGATATAGAGAAATGATACATAAAAAAATTTAAGGTTACGACAAGAAGGTTGTGGAGTAATTTTCTATGAAGTTTGAGCAAGAGTTATTGATCCAATTGTCAAATATCATAATCTTCTTCTGCTAAAGTTTTACTGGATGCAATGAACTCGAATGCGGAGTGCTGAGGAGGAGAAAGAGAAAATGTCAACTCGCACGACGATCATTATGGATCTTCTATAGCTAGGTGCTCAGACGTTCTTAGAGTGAAGCAATGTTCATGCGACAACCAATCTTGGTTAGCCATAGTTAGTTTAGCCAAAGCGCAGAGTGGTCACTAGATCACAAAAAGACAAGATAGTGATGTGCATTATCCAAAAAGCAAAAGTTAAATGACAAGGTGGCTACCATGCATTGGTGGATCAGATTGTATGCTAGACGTCTCTTAGGAATTGGTTAGGATAAGATAACAAAACATGTAACCTACACATGTTAGCCATGTGGCATAGTTTGGATTTCGGAGTATATAAAGCAAGGAGAGGTCTTGAGAAGACATCTCTCATCTTGGAAGTCATTCCGGAGTCATTGCCTTCAGTGTTACAATGGTATCGTGAGCGTGCTTATTGTTCCTATGAGTGTGGATCACCCCTATTGGAAGAATAGTCTGGGTTGGTACAATTATTTGAGGAGAGAGTGTTTGTTAGAGGCGGTGGCCAAGGGCCATTGAGCTGCAAGTAGTGGAAGGGGGTTATTGTGGGTGCAAGTTATGGATGAGGGAGATAGAATAGTACCGAGATTCCCATTTCTTAATCCTTTTCATGTCAAACTGTTATATTGTAACACTGAAGCAATGACTCCGGAATGACTTCCAAGATGAGAGATGGTCTTCTCAAGACCTCTCCTTGCTTTATATACTGTAGGACTAGAGGAGTCCGAAATCCAAACTATGCCACATGGCTAACATGCGTAGGTTGCATGTTTTGTTATCTTATACTAACCAATTCCTAACAGACGTCTAGCACACAATCTGATCCACCAATGCATGGTAGCCACCTCGTCATTTACCCTTTTACTTTTTGGATAATGCACACCACTATCTTGTCTTTTTGTGATCTAGTGATCACTCTACGCTTTGGCTAAACTAACTATGACTAACCAAGATTGGTTACATATACATTGAGAGAGCAAGGTTGACTCAGTATTTGGTTTATCATTTTGGTGCCAACTTCATGGACCAAGTGATGAGATCTCGAGATCCGGTTATCTTACCTATAGTCACCTACGATGTTACTTGGGATCTCACAATATAGATTTTAGTTTAGAGATGGACCTCAATAGACCACCACCGGTGAGATTCAACACACGGTGTGAAATATATTGTGTGTATCATCCTAAAGCTATGTTTCGGAGCCTAGTTATTAGAAACTTTGGAGAGGAGTATTACCACGAGGTGATAGCATCACCTATTACTTTTGTGTTGCCAATCTTGAGAAATTGGAGAGTGTTCATCTTAACCATATACTGAGAGAGAGTGTACGAAGACAAATCATGGAGGACACTTTGAGAGAAATGATTCAGGAGTTGAGAGATTTGAGAAACGCATTTGAGCAAAGCCAGACTCAAGTACAAGAGTTAGCTCAAGAATTGTCAGTGATCACCTCAGCCTTTTGTGATTCTTATTTTGAGATATTGGATTGTTATTATACTTACATTGTATTAATTTGAGTACTTGAGAGGAAAGATACATCATTTTCTATGAGTGAAACTATGAACTCAATCATGATAGAGATGAAAGAGTTGAGAAAAACTATTATAGATGGACATACAAAGCAACAAGCTCTAGAGTACAAGATCTCGGCTTTAGAGAGTGAGAAGGTAGAGAGAGAAAGAGTTGACCTCAATGCCAACCGCAAGCAACTGCTATAGATAACGAAGAGACAAATAGGAGACGACTTCAAGAGATGAAACATCAAGCCATTCTCTTACTTTTTATGGGAAATTCATGTAAATTGGAAGCCTACTTGGGCAGTAGAGCCATGGGAGTGTTGGAAGAATAGATCATGAGGATGAATATACATCTATCACTGCTTCATGTTTCTGATTCTATAATTAGAATGTTCATGCTGTCTAATCTCATGGATAAGTTCAGATCTAGTCAAAGGTTTGCCCCAATGGAGGTATTCACAGGCCACAAGCCTGATTACTCATTTCTGAAAGTTATCGGTTGCATCTGTTATGTACACATTCCGGATGAGAAGCGCAAGAAGCTAGATCCGAAAGCTGAGAAGTGTATTTTCCTTGGATATGCCTTAGATACGAAAGGATATATATGCTATAATCCTTTCTCTAGGCAATTCTATATAAGTAGAGATGTTGTATTTGAAGAGTTGCAATCTTGGTATGCACCTGCGAGTGTTCCGGTCATACCCACTCTTCCTACTGAAACTACACCAAGGAGTCCGTCCATTGTACCTTTACAGAGTGGAGTTTCTGGAGTCACACAGTCTAGAGTTGAGCCTACTGTACCTGGAGCTGCTACGGATGAAGTTCATCGAGCACCATCCAGACCGACTCCTTGTCTTGAGGATCATGTTATTTTGCAACATATGATGTCCTCACCACGATATTCATTTGTTGGATGAAGCGTCCTAGAACGACGCTGATGGTACCTCAGATCCGAAGCAAGGGGAGACAAATAGTACATCTGATACTGCCCTACGTAAATTTGAGAGAGTTCGGCATCTGGTTCAGAGATTTATTCATGGAAGTTTCCTTGCTGATCATCATGCATACATGACTCACGTTCTTGCTGATCCAGAACCGAGTACGCTTGAGGAGGCAATGCACAAAAATGAGTGGATTGAAGCCATGGAGACAGAACTTGCTGCACTTCGTCACCAACAAACATGGGAGTTGGTGGACTTACCTCAAGAAAAGAAAGCGATTGGTTGCAGATGGGTCTTCAAGGTCAAGCGCAACTCGGATGGCACTGTATCTCGATACAAGGCCAGATTGGTAGCCAAGGGCTACACACAACAACATGGAATAGACTACGAAGAGACGTTTAGTCCAATTGCCAAGATGGCAACGATTTGTATGGTGGTTGTTATTGTTGTCAACAAGGGATGGCGAATGCATCAAATGGACTTCAAGAATGACTTTCTCAATGGAGATCTCGGCGAGAAAGTCTACATGCAATAACCACCTGGTTACGAAGATCCAAAGTGTCTTTCCCGCGTTTATAAGTTAAGGAAATTCCTCTATGGTTTGAAACAGGCTTCGAGAGCATGGTATGAGAAGATCAATTCCTTTCTCATATCTTTTGGATTTGTAGTCTGTCATTCCGACTCATCGCTAAACTACATGAGATCAGGAGTTCATGTATATGTGTACAAAAGGTTTAAGAATTAGTTTGAGATCACCATGTTTGATAAAAAATGCAAAAGATTATCCATGATATTTTTAACAAATGATTTTTTCCCATAATTTATAAAACCTATTATGTATAATGCTCCTATTTTATTGATAACAGAAATTTTTTTTGCTAATGATTGAATTTTAATAGTTCAAATAATTTAAAATTATTTTGATATAATGTGTAATAATTATATTTTATGTTATAATAAAATCTGATTAGTGATTATGAAAAGTACAATGAGGCAGTATGATTTCAGATTTAAATATTTACAAGCACTGTCATTTGTCAACCAATAAGTGGATTACATCAATTAATTGATGTAATCCATATTTTATGTATATGCATGTTATAAATATCAACTAAAATGAGAATTATTTTGAAAAAACATCTTACATTTACTCGGATTAATTCTCAAAATGGATTGTGACTAATTTATTAGATTACATATTAAAGAATGAGTGATTTTGAGGCTTAAGGAGTGTTGGAGTCAATTTTGTATACCATAAATATATTTTTTCATATCAAAAATTGCATAAGATGAAGTATTTATGAGTACAAATTTGACTTTAGCAAAATTATATTAATGAGTTGGACGAGACACTATTTCCACTCAAAAATCGACTCCATATTTTTCATTACTTGGTCTATATCCACTCTACCTATAATTACTATAGATATTTTAATTAATATACACATATGAGAGAATTGTTTGTAATGCACCATAACTCTTGACACTAATACTACAATAGTGGGCATTGAGATGTTTACATAGTTGCTTGAGTATATATATATATATATATATATATATATAATGAGAGGTTTCATAACATATTCACATCCATATAGAGAAATCTCGTATAATATTTTGTGGTGTATTGAGGATACACTTTCGAGATTCCAAAAGAATATATGTAAATTTGAGTGGTTATATATTATTCCCGTAACGTATTTTTCATTATATAAAATAAAAAAGATATATTTCTCTTTTAGTTTTAAAATATACTAAGAGAGAATTTGTTGTTTAAGGTTAACCATAAAATTTTTGATGGACATAATCATATCAACGTATCATAATTGATGGAAAGTGGACTAGGTTTCGTGAAAATTTCTCAAAATTTTTCTATTATTTTTTGAGTTTATCTTGAAATCCCTAATTTAGATTGATTTTTTTTACATTAAATTATAAACCATGAAATTAGATTATTTTGTTCATGCACACACAATCATATGAATAATGGATCTTCCCATTCTTTTTGTTATATTACTATCTCATTCTATTATATGTACAATGCGCGATAACATTAGAGTACTTTGACATGTGATAACACTGAAGACTATGCTTCCAAAATGACTTTCAAGATAAGATGACTTCTCAAGACCTGTACTTGCTTTATATACTATAGATTTAATATAGTTTGAAATCTAAACTATGCCACATGACTAACATGTGTAGGTTGCATGTTTCATTATTTTATCCTAAAGAATTGCTAAAAGACATATAGCACCTAATCTAATCAACCAATGCATGATAGAAACCTCGTCATTTATCTATCTAAGTCAAAATTTACCTTTTGCTTTTTGGATATGGACACCACTATCTTGTACTTTAATGATCTAGTGACCAATATAAGATTTGGCTTAACTAACTATAGCTAACTAATATTGGTTCCACATATCATGAAGAAGAAAAAGTTTAAATAGACATGTCTTCGAATCTTTGTTTACTTTAGCATACTTTAGTTCAATTATGGGACCAAATGCATGTTATTAATAATTAATAAAGCTACCTTTATTTTCATTCTTATGCATTCGGGGAGTGTTAGTAGGGTCCGAGGACTTGTCAAGAATGTACTACATGTATATGATCTTTCTCTACTAGGAAATGTGCATGTGACGTTTGGTATCGTCTTCTCTACTATTGCTAGTCGAACCACCTACATATTGCGTATGGTTTCTCATTCACATGCATTGCTATCACACTTGACAACCTTTGATGTCACCAAAGACACCCATGATCATACGAGGATGGACGATCATGAATGTCTTTCGTGACATCATTATACCAAGAATCTTTGAGTGTGTGACATAAGATTTGACATGAAGACATACATTTTTACCGATTTCATGTGGAGTGTAGGTTTATTATTGATGGAAAAGAAGTCAAATATAGTATTTTTGGCTAGTTCCACACTCTCATCACCTTTGCTATCATCCCAATTTGTGATTATATATAGCCCATCCTTGAGATGTATGGGAGGGACATGGATGAGATCATTTCCCTTACATATACTATTATGAAAAACAAAAGATGATTTGTATTTGGAGGTATGACATGAACTCACATCATTTTTCTCTTTGTTCATAGATTGGATTAGAGTCCTGTAGTCTAACTTGATGTACTTAGAGTTTGAGCAAGCTTTACACTCTCTCTTATAACAAAAAAGGGAGATGGAGCCTAGTCCCCTCTCGCTATATGGTTTCATTTTCTGGCACGAAGTAATATAGGAAAAAGATGGGAAGACCCCATCAAGTTGGAAAATTTGGTTTCATCCAAATTTGGTGCGATTTGAATCCTTTTTGCTATATTACTCGGTGCTCTAACTTTTGTTGTTTTTCAATTGACACATTCTTGTAAAAGCAGTTTTAGTTGGTCCCACCACGAGGACACCGACCGACCCAGGGACCGACCAAACATCTGCGATTAACAAGGAACTAGTTTGATTGGATCCTGCACTTTGTTTGGCCTGATTGAGTGTTTGAAATCAAATCTTCAATGGCACTGTAGGCCACCATAATCTGTAAATGACACTGGTGATGACGATTGTACTCTCAAAACAACAAGTATTTCGTCCGTAGTAAGAAGAGTACACAGTAAAATAATGTAGTTAATGTAACTTCCTTTCCTTTTTTACACAAAGCAAGCGCTCTTTCTATATGCGGGTGACTTTGATTGAGGCCTTGCACATAACCAACCGAGCTGTGATTATATTTCATGTTGCTTTGAGTAAAAAGTCATATATGTGTTAATTTGTTTTTTATTATTCTATTCTATTGTGTAGTTTATTCTTTTAGTAAATAACCAACCGAGCTGTGATTACATTTCATGTTACTTTGAGTAAAAAGTCATATATGTGTAATTTATTCTTTTAGTAAATGCGTATTCATTGTTTTATCTAGAACACTAGTCTAATTACGTTGGTATAACGTTTAATCTAGATAGTTAAAATATTTTATATTAACCGTAGTTATGCTACTGGGGCTAGCCCCATCTGACCCCTTGGTTTCATCCCTGTGCTTGATGGGGTATTCTCATCTTTTTGCCAATTTACTAGGTTTGCGTTTAAGTTTATGAGTTCTATATGGTCCTTGTCTCGGGATCCCCAGTAGCGCTCAGTGCAGCTCACGGCAAAAACGTTCTAGTAGTGGACAGCATGCTACTCATACTCAACTTCTTCCGTGGGCCCACAAGCCCGTTGGCACTTTTTGTATTTCTGACAGTGATGACAGTACAGAAGACGAGTCACACAAACTTGAGTTTCTTCACTGCACTACTCTATCGAAATCTCTGCTGCAACCGGAGCATTGTGATGGCAGTTCTTAAGTTGGGCTTGTCGAAGAGATGCATATTGTAGAGAATGGGCTCCTTCTCTCGACCATCGAATCAGTTCTTCCCTTACTTGGATATGGCTTTGGTCCAGGATAGTGGAAAATGTAAAGTGAAATTTTGTGCGTTTTGATGTGATTTGGCTGAAAGTTGGAAAGGATCGATTTCGACAAGCTGGTGGCGGATATAGGGTGAAATTTCGGTCTCTGAGAGTAAAGAGATGTATGAATTCTCAAAAGCGGCGAGAATCTCACAGCATGAGAATTTTTGTACTGTGGCTGTGGATGCACAGCGAAAGACAGGATCCTGTGGAATTATTTGCTAGGTTATGACGAAACTGCGTTCGAGAAGATTATAAAACGACATTTCATCTTTTTAGTTTTTTTGAAGAGTTAGTGATACGCAATGGCAGACACCGAGCCGGAGTCCCCGGGAAGGAGAATGAGCGACTTTGCATCCAACAACAATATGTCTTTGACAGTCATGACCTTTAATTTGCATCGGGAGAGGGCCACAGATGGGCCAAACTCGTGGGAACATCGCAAGGACCTGTGCGCTAGCGTAATCAACAAATTTTCTCCCCTCATTGTCTGCACGCAGGAAGGTCCGCTCTTCCTCTCTCCCGTTCCTGCCGACGGCAAATCATTCAGCCTCCTTTTGTTTCAGAAGACTGTGAAATTACTCATTTGCCATTCCCACTTCAAACATTTAGGCCCTGAAGGATTCACAGTGTGTGTCATCTTCACTGCATGACTTCGTCATTATGATGAAATGCGTGTCTCTATCAACTTGATTATATCAGTCCGGCCTGTAACTTTTACCAAACTTTCTGAGATCATACAGGTCTCAAGTCTCAGCTGGACGACTTAACCGCTTTGTTACCTGGTAATACCAATGCCCATAGACTATAACCCACTCTTTTCTGTGATACTCTCTGAGGATCATGCGCAGTTGGATGTATCGTCGATGATTGTATTGACGTTGTTGGTTCCCAAAATTGTACCCTACTTCATTAGTTGTACTTCCTTGCACCGCGGTTGGCTCATGCTCTCCCTTTCTGTGAAGGATACGAGCAGTTTGGGGTATCGAGGAAAGGTCCTGATGATCCAAGTGATGAGCACTGTGCAATCTTCTATTCCAGAGACAAGGTATACATACGCTACTTTTCTTGTGTAAATTCAGGATGAAGCATGCGTGGAGGTGGCAATCGTCAGCATATCAAACTTATTGTCGTCTTTTGTAGGTCGAGAAGATGGACGGGGGAACATTCTGGTTGTCAGAGTCACCTTCAGTACCGGCCAGCACGTCATGGAGCGCTGAAGTTCCAGCGATTGCAACTTGGGTTATATCCTCGTTGGGCACTTTCAGGATGTGTTTTGGTGGAATTCTTGTGCATCCCTGTCGTTTCAAAAGTAAATACTAGCTCAAACTCAAGTCAGGATCCGTCCTACTCAAGAAGCATGTCCATTGCCCATGAAGATCAATACGGCAGCCTGATTGCCCAAGTTTTGGCAATCCTTGGTTAGTATGCTAGTACGAGCGTTGTTGCTAATCCGCTTGGGTCAAACAAAGAAGTACTTGTAATCATAAACTTGCAATCACTTAGAATTCAACAAGCTTGCAACTTGTTGAATTCTAAATTCCCCGTTAGTTTCGCAAGTTTATTCATTGTCAGACTTAACTACCTTCCGCACACGTTCCAGTTGAGAGGGGTACAACCGCCGGGCTTTGCATGTCAAATTGTGAACACTCACCTTGACCCAAAAAGTTCAAGAGCTCGGCGTCGGGGTGCTCTTCTCATATGGCAGCACATCGCAACTCTTCCTCCCAATCTGCCAGTCATCTTCTGCGGTACATTCAATACTGTGAAAGAATCTGGAGCTGGACGGTTCCTTCTTGGAAGATCACGGTGAGTACATCAACTCTCCAGGTTCTGGAACTTGATTTCATTTTTCAGCGATTGGTTGCGGATGGTGCCGTTCAATAAGTTGTTTCTGGTTTGTTTGTGTGTATTTTTAAATCTGCTTTCCCTCAGCCCCATACGTGTAGCCTGGGCGTGTTTTGAATCGTGGCACTTGAATTAATTTCTAGAAGAGTGCGATAGCTAGGAATCCAGATCTCCTGTAGGACATTCAGTTCTCCTCGAAAACCATATAAAACTGATGCTGCAGTAGTTATGTAGGCATGTCAGTTCCTCTGGGTAGCCTTTATGGCAGGTTTAGCGCCCTGAAAATATGTTCTAGGACCATCAGAGTTTGTATCAGAGAGGGCATCTTATTTTAGAAGTGTTTCTTCGTCTGTTTGTTAAGACAAGCTCTTTTCATACATGCGTTTCGTACTTCGAACTGAAGATGAGTGCCACGGCGTATGTGCACTAGAGTGACAGCAATTTTTTATAATTTGCAGTGAGCATGGAATAGCGGGAGATTTGAGAGATGCCTGGGGAGGTTCAAGGCGGCGGCGAAATGGGGGCATTGTTTACACCCAACACGGCTTTCGAGGTTAGTCTTCTATATGTCTTAGCTGAATGGGCTCTACATACTTGTATAGTCAGCTGTTGACAGGAGCTCGTATGCGGCAGTCCCATGTAACTCAAGTCAGCAACTCTGTTTGAAAGATGACGTCTTCTCGCAGTTTTCATATGCGTTTGAGTTGCATACATACTCCTCGACTTCATCATTAAAAGAAGCTTATCGATAGTTGTTCAACTGGCACAATCACCTGAATATGATAGTTGCTAAACTGGAAAGCGCTGTGGTTCTGAACTTGTGGAAGTGTGTGAGTACTTTGAGATACGATAGCAGATGCGAGAAGAAACATTACACAATGGTAGAGAGGCTAGACATTCAAAGAGCTGCAGTAGAGATCAATACTTACCAGTTGTACTTCTCGTTTGCTTTTAGGTGAGAAGCAAACGGCCATGGATGTTCTCAAACTGGTGTTTATGGCTCTTTGTATGTGTTTTGATCGACAAAATCAAGATTTGCACGTCGATTGGGTGCTATTTCGTAGCCGTTCACTTGCCCCAGTTTACAGTGAAGTGGTGAGTGACCGAGGAAATAACCGCTATCCCTCTGACCATTATCCACTTTACGTTGAGTTTCAACTTCCTCGTAGTGTAATCAGATTAGAGGAAGAGCTGAACTGAAACTTCAACAACGTAGGAACGCTTGTATAATATATTTGAGTGAAGGGTTCCATACATCAGAATTGTCGAAGATAGATGTACCAGAGAGAGCAACCCTATTGTTCTCCCAGCAGGAGTTGGATAATAATATGCCGTTTACCATTAGTTTCTCAAACTCTATCGTGATTGCTATTGTGTTGGACGAGATTGTCTCTAGAATAGAATAGATCGGACGAATTCTTCTTCAGCCGTCCCTTGATTTTTGCTTCAGGTTGATATCTCCTGGAGCGATGAACTGTTATATGGATGCGACTGCTCGCTCTCTCTGTCTCTGGCTCTGAATCTCTTCATTGTTGCAATTGTTAACCTTGTGTTGGTTTTCAGTAAGTTGATAGCATCTAGAAGTTGCACTGGAACCATCCCGAACAGAATTCGAAATAGGTCCCAAACCAGCTGGGCTATCCGGCGAACTCTATGCAGCACGTGCCTTGTTGTTGTTCCTGTACTTTTACATTTGCGTTTTCTATTTATACATATCACCAGATGCTCCATCATCAAGTATTTTTAGCTTGTCATCTTCGTATCGGGACGTCTTTCAGTCACCGAAGCAGTAACTTCCTGCGTTGAGTCATAAAAAATAGAGCAAGCATTACACTCTTCACTCACGCAAAAGCTCTATTCATCTCCACTCTCTCGTATATGTCGATGCTTGTGAAGGGACTACTCGTCCACACCAAACACGTTGGAATACAGAATATCATGAGGTAGATGTACGGAACCTTAAGACAGTCTTTGTCGTGATATTATTTGATTTCCTTCTCCAGATTTGTGAACCGACCTCCAAGTGCCCCATTAACCACACCATAGGAGCGGTGAACAAGTTGCTCCACTACAGATGATGGAGATGTGCCACAACCTGACAGAGGATGTTCTTCACATGTCACAAAAGATCGCAAAAGTCAAGATAAGGCGCAAGGAAATATTCAACGTATCAGTTACGCCCCTGCATTGAAATGAGATTTTCTAATAAAATGACGTATGATAGCTGGCGCGTACAGAGGACAAGTACCTGTGACTTGCAGAAACAGGTCACTCGTACTCGTAGACAACACGTATAGTACCACTACCTCAATACTACTACTACCACTACAGTACATGGTACTGACAGAGGACAGGTCTCAGGCCCCAGAAAGTTGCTGCCTGCCGTTCTATGTCATGATTGCAGCTTCGAATCCAGCAGGCCCATAGCATCTCGGAACACTGCTGCAAACGGCTTTTTACCGTTGGCGGTCCACCATCCTCCTTTCCAACTGTACAGTATGTACACTCTCGTAGCTACGACGGAAGGTTCCGATTCGGTCAAGCATGTATTTGGGATTAAAAGAATGGCGATATATGTTGGATATGTGGGGACCCAAACGGCATCTTGAAGAAGGGAGAGAAGTTGGAGGATGGCCGAGATTCAGCGCGGGTCGGCTGATCGCCCGCAGCAGGGTTTGGCCGCTTTGGCGGACCCAGTGGCTGGCGGAATAGGGAGGCCGGGTCGCAGGCGCCAATGGAAAGCTGGGCCTAGCGTAGAACAAAGGGTCGTCTCTGAGCAGGAGGAAAAGTGAAGCGAGCAAGGAGAGCTCTTGGAGGCTTCGGCGACAGAGGACGAAGATAATCGTAAAAAGTGACAGAATTTTTGGCCTTCGTAACACGGACGCGACGTGCCGGTTACTGTCCAGCAGAAATTGGTGATATGAAGTGTCGAAATGATCGAGGGCGTTTCGGAATTTGCCTTCTCTGAGCCGATCTGTGATGCGTTTGAACATGTAGTCTTCGTTGACGAAATGCTAGGGTTGTTCTGCGATTTCTGGGGAGCTCCGGAATTGTGATATGCAAGATTGAAATCGTGATGCATCGCTGCATTGGAAGCGATGCATCTGGAATTGAGCAGACGAGCAGGTGCTGTTTGTGATTGTGTTCTATACAGGAGTCGTACCTCGGGATAGTTTACAGAGAGTGCAATGCAACACTCGGGTAGAGGTCCCAAGGTGAGCTGAATCTTTTTGCTCCTTTAATTGTACCAGTTCGAGCCTGTACGGCATATAGACCCGGAGCACTTAATCGGCACTAGCGTAGAGAGAGGGATAGAGGAAGAGAAATATTGCCTCATGGATTAGGACCAGTAAGCTAATGCAATTCATCTTACTAAGGAATATCCTTGTACTTAGTGTCCGTATGGTAAAAATTTGATTCCTCGGAGCTGGTCATGTTACTCGAATTAGTTCATCTCTCGCATAATTACGCAAATGTCCGGAGTGATGTGAGCATGAAGATTCCTAGGCAGTGTTATCATTGTTGACAGAAAAGCCACGACCTTTGACTAACAAGGCGACAATTAGAGGGATACTTCCTACAGGCCTTGTTGTGGGAAGATGCGGCGGCTTTCCTCATCGTTCAGTTATCCTCCAATCTCTGAAAACTTTCAAGCTCAATCTTCCATCACTGCTGTTTATGTCGTTCATGTGTTGAACTGCGAGCATGTACAGGTCATGTAATAATTTTGGTGTGTGGTCATCGTAACATCAGGTGTCTCTGAGAGGTGCAAGTGCTAAAGAGGTATCCAGAGATGCTCTTCTCGAGAAAGTTGCGCAGGAAAGAGCTTCACGTCTCCTTGTTCGGAAAACAGCTGCTTCGGCGGTTTTAATCCAGGTGAACTCTTATGACCAATCCTTTGAAAAGGTCCAGTTAGAAGGTTTCGTCTCATTATTTTACCTACAATTTATAGTCAAGAAGTTGTCAGCACTCGATGGATACAACAATGATAGCTCCTTCTGATTACGTGTAATTACTTACTCCGAGATCTCAAATTTCAACCGACAAATCCATTGTAGCTTCTAAACCAGCTTTCCCTGACTTGTAGTGCGCACACTTAAAGTTTCTGCTGTTGGAAAATATGGAAATCCTTGCTTCTGCCGATTTAGTAATCTGGGTGTTTTTTGAGGTCGGTTCAAGAGTATGATAACGATGGGCATGGAGAGTATGAGAACTGAATCTCTGTTCCGTTCTTTACAGAGGGTCTGGAGAGGACGAAGGGCTGCTCGGGAGGCAGCTGAACGTGAAGGAGCCGACTGGGATGCAGGGATAATTAGCAAAAAGCACATTCATGCCTCCTATACAGCAGACGACATATCCAAGAAGGTCCTGAGACCTTTTCTCTTCCTCTTTAGTCATCCTTCAGGCCTCTCGTTTCACAGTTCAAGAGGTGCCAAGAACGTCAGCAGAATCGCTCCATGCTTCAAGCTTCTCCTCGATAGTATCAGCTCTACTGGTAAGTCTTATCGCCAAGGCTATTCTACGGTCAGAGTCTTACGCCAAAATGGAGCATATGTTTGCTATGTTTATCATTTATTTTTTCGTAGATTTGAATCGTCTGGGTACATGATGTTCGTCTGGAGCAGTGTCCGGGACTATTTGAGGATGATGCATCAGACTTTACTGATTAGTATTTGCCTGTCATGGCCGGAAGACCATGGGCCCCCACTTCTATCAGACAAGAGTTGTGTCATTTCGATGGCCGTCTCGATGGACAATTTATACATAATGTGATTTTTTGTATTTTTTGCAGATCCTCGAAGCAACTACTGCTCATTGGCCATCGGTTCTTTAGAGGAGCAATCCAGATGGGTTTATCAAGCTCACAAGATCCTAGAACTCTGCAGTGCAGTTTTGGCGAACGACGGCTCTGCATGGAACAGTATAGAAGGAGCAAGGACAATCTTGCCGGGGTTGACCATGCGTGTTATGGTCGCGATGACTGATGCGAGCATGTGGAAGAGTTCGTCTCTGCAAGAAAGCAGAGACAAGGCCAACTTAGCTATACTGAGTCTCCTTGAGTGGTTGGTAAAGGGGAACTCGGGGCTTTTTCCGGCCGTTCGTTCTTATGTGTTGACTAACTTCCCTATCCCAAAGACTGGCAAGGATAATGATCATCCTCCAGAACGGGACAAGTTTATTGTCACAGCAAGTGCCATAACCATGGCTTTAAGGCCCTTAACTGTCTTGTCGGCAGCGTATCCTGTTCAACCTGAAGTAAATGAGGGCGTCCGAAATTCAGAAGCATCATGTGTTCCCGCAGCTGAAATTTTTGCTGCTCATATACTTACAATACCTTTCCTTGTTCAGCGCATTCCTCCTTCACTTGTCCCTGCTCTTCAGCACCCTTCTGCGCTGGCACCTTGTCTTCGGTCATTTGGGGTGAGTATTGTCCCATGTTCAGTTCTTTTCTTCACGCTAGGGCCATTGTCTCAAAAGGTTGGAGGTAGTAAAAGTTATGGTTTTGTTTGGCTTTACAAGTGCTATTTGGGGACAACGTGTGAAATACCTGGCCCACTTCGAAGTTTGGTTTTCAAACACAGCCTTGCTCTAGGCTGTAAAGCAGTACTAAGTCACAGCAAAGCGTTAAGGAACTTACGAGTAAGACCTGATATGGAATATTTATATATCCCTTCCATGAGTCTCTGTGTACCTTGACGTCGCCAAGATTGGTATAGTGACAAGAAGTGCGCCTCTTTCATCCAGGTCCGGATATAAGAAAATTGTCGATTTTCCCTTTTTTCCTGGATGGAAAATTCTTTAGGGTCTCGAGATGCATGCGGTTTAGTAGGTCTTGCGGTTTGACCTACGAACGCCTTATCTAACTTAGAAGTTGTAATCATCACGCAGGTTTCTATGAGCGGACCGATGAAGGCTGCAACTTCATCTCGTACGCAGATGAGTAAAGTAGGGCAGGAACTTGAATTATTTCCCCCTTCACTATGGGCTTTGGCTAATTTGGTCAGTCTGGCTTCTGGATCAGGCCCAGCAACTGTTAAAGGCAAAGAAATCGCGGGTCGGTTTGTTAAAGGATTGGAGTGCGAGGATTATGTACAGGCTCTTTGTTGCTTACTGAGTGATTTGAGACCCTGGATCGACAGCAAACAGCAGCAGCAGCGGTTTAGATCAAGATATACTTCTGAAGACTGTGATGAAGGTGACGTAAATCACTTTGGAATATTTATGGACAATGCTAGTGGTTCCATAGATCACAGCAGCAATGATGATTTTACGGCTGTGCATCAACTTCTCCAGGAGAATTTGAAACCTGTCCATCAGACCTGGCATCTCCAGCAACTACTAGAAGCTTGTAAGAATTCTGCCACTGCAAAAGAGGAGCCTGGTGGGATGCAGGCCTTGCAGGGAGGATCAGCAAAGGAGAAGAAGCCTCTTGGACTACCAGAAGTTGCAAAGCTTTATTCTAGCTTGCTAGCTGCTTTTACTGCTTTTAATCTGAGTGGTGGATATCCGATCTTGGATGTCTTAGCCTTATCCCAGTCACTCTTCCCGCTTCTATGGGACTGGCTTAGGTCTTCCCTTAAGCTACCAACATCTGTCGGGTATTCGTCAAAGTCAACCATTCCATCCAGCAGAAGCGCATTCGCACCCAAAGATGGGAATCCAGCAAAGAATGCAGGTGGAAAGTGGGCAGCTGCACTTGTTTTGAGAATGAGAACGAGAAGCTCAGGTGCTGAGGGGAGTACCACGGCGGATAAAGCGGGCAGCTCAAATTTGGAAAAGTTGGATTCTTCGAGGGAGTCCGAAGCTGATTTGGGTGCTTCCCAGTTGTGGGCTTTAGAGGCAATGAGAAAGGGTCCTGTTGGAGTTCCATCAGATGCTGTACCGGTGCTTTCACTATTTTGTGCATCGTATGCTCACTTGTTGGTGGTTATGGATGACGAACAATTCTACGAGAGACAGGTAGGACAATCTTCCTCGTAATACGCTCAATGCGACTTGAGTTTCTCAATAGCTAGAGAGGGGAGCTTTTTTCGTCGTTACTTAGTGATGAGCAGTTGAAGCCAGTTGTCATATTCCGAGTAAGACTTAACCTAAATGTGAACTCTTGTTTTTTACGTCAGAAGGTCAGCGAGTAATTTTATTGATTATGTTTGAAGACGAAATGCATCCTGTGATTTTTCTGAACTATAAGGACTTGAGAACTGTTAAGAGAGTTTTGGTTATGCAAGAGTGGTCTTGTGGGGTGCTTCTCAATTGGGGAGCAGTAGTAACGACGTTCGGCTGTTCTGTTTCAGAGGTACGACATAACCCTAGAATAAGGCCAAAAAATTTCCCTCCCTTTTGCTCATACGTTTTGTTTATTATGTGACTCTTGCAGTTTCCTTTTACACTGGAACAACAACGGATCATTGCAGCTATGTTGAATACGATGGTCTACTACGGTCTCATGACTCCTTCCAAGGGTCAAGATGCTACCTTGATGGATGCAGCTGTGAGATGTCTGCGTTCACTGTACGAGAGGGACTGCCGACGTAGCTTTTGTGACGCTGCTTTATGGCTTGCCCCAGCTACTGCATTAGACCTCCATACTGCTGCTGCTGCCCGGGCACACCGGGAAGTGTCCACCGCTTCTGCAAAAATGGGCGACTCTTTTCAAGGCTCTGGGCTAGGCGCTGTGCTCACAACGATTCCACACGTGCTTCCATTTGAGAAAAGGTTATATCTTAACCTCCTTTTGATTTCTCTACAACAGTCCCATGAATACAGTTTATCAGGTCATCATGTTCGTGAAGCTCCTCATTGAAGTCACGTTACGGACGAGGTCTGTACTGAACAGTGGTATTCGAGTATTATCTGATTTCCCTTGTCTTCCTGGTACAGGGTGCACATTTTTAGAGATCACGTGAAACAAGACAAGATGCTGAAGAGGATGGGAGGAGAGGCAGTTGGACCTGGACCTGGGACCATTGAAATTGCTGTTAGACGGGATCATATCGTAGAAGATGGGTTTGCACAACTAAATGGCCTGGGTTCCAAACTGAAATCATGCATCAACGTTTCATTTGTGAACGAGCTGGGATTGTCAGAAGCAGGTTTGGACTACGGTGGTTTGTTTAAAGAGTTCTTAACGAATCTTGCGAAGTCTGCTTTTGACCCCGGGTAAGATTACTAAATACCAAAAGCCTTTTCAAGAGCTTGAATTAACATCTGTTCATTCTGCATTTCCAGGGTTTCAGAAAGTAAGGCTGATGTCTCTGAGTTTGTCCAGGTATGGTATGTTTGTTCAGACTGCGACAGAAGAAGGCTTGCTGTACCCACATCAAGCTGCTGCAAGTTTAGTGCATGGTTTGCAGATGATTGAGTTTTTGGGACAGATTATTGGAAAAGCACTCTATGAAGGCATTCTCCTGGAGTATTCCTTTTCCCCTCTCTTTGTAGCAAAGTTGCTCGGTCGCTCTAGCTTTCTCGATGATCTGTCAAGCCTTGATGTCGAGCTACATCGAAATCTTATGTATCTCAAGGTCGAATTTCCTCATATGATTACCGTTTCTCGAATTTTTAAAATTTCAAAATATGTAGTCTTTTTTTTAATCAGTTTCTCCAGGCCACGACAGGCAAATACCAGGGATTACTGTTTGTTAGAGTATGTACAGCTGGAGACGGACAGAGCTGCATTCACAGGGAAACTAGATCTATGAGTTCTTATTTATAATGCTTGACTTGTTGATTGCATACACTGAAGATAGCATACTGAATCTGTGAAATTTGGGTGTTTTTTCAGCATTACGAAGATGATGCGCGAGATCTCGCCCTAGATTTCACTGTGACTCAGGAGCTTTTTGGGAAACACTCTGTTGTGGAACTCCGACCAGGTGGAGCTGACATAGCTGTGACAAATGAAAACAAGCTTGTTTATGTGTATGCGATGGCAGACTACAAATTGAATCGCCAGGTATAGGCTTTATATCGTCGGTTTCAAAGCAAAGAGATCGAGATATGCAGGAGTAGAAGAATACCTGTCATTGAAAATGCTTAACTGATTGTCGTCTTGAATACAGATGAGACCGATCATACAAGCCTTTATCAAAGGATTGTCAGATCTCATAGCCCCCTCTTGGTTGGGTCTCTTCAATGCTAAGGAATTCAATCAGGTAGAGCTTTTGTCCTGGTCTATGATTACTTTTCTTCTTTTTCCAAGGCATAAAAGTATCCGATTATATGCATAACAGACGTACAGTAGTTTTCCTCCCTGGTTACGGTAGAAAATTATGTCTGCGCGCTAGTCCTAGACATTAGATCTCTGTCCTCTCGCGCAATGGACTGCCACCTTTCCGGATGAAGTCCGTTCGTTTCTCTCGCCCCTCCCTGCTGTACATCTCATGTGCAATCTACCCTAATATTGTTGGTCAGTTCCAGTTTTCTCCTGCATAGTCCGTAGTCCTGATTCCTCGGTTCTTTTCCTGCATATTGGCAATTTCTCTCCTGTTTTGGTGATCTATATCATTGCTGCTATCTTCTCTTGATTTCTATTCTCCCTAATCTGACGAGCTGTTGGTGGCCTTTCTCGGCCATGTGATGTGCTAGTGTAGCTGCTTTCAGGTGGAGAACATGATTTCGATGTCGAGGACTTAAGGGCCCACACACGCTATACGGGGGGTTTTACTGACAGCAGCCGGACCGTCAAGCTCTTTTGGGAGGTGAATATCATGCAGGATACCTGCCTTACATGTGATCTCACATATCTTGTCATAATGGCATCTCAGCTTACTTGGAATTCAAGAGTGTCAGGATTCAGTTGTTGTTGGTGCTGTTGTTTGTATGTGATTGTTCGATCGTTTAAGTACTTGAAATGTGCATGTCTCGTTTCAGGTCGTTGCAGGACTTGAAGCTCACGAACGTTGTGCTCTACTGAAGTTTGTCACGAGCTGTTCGCGAGCACCTTTGCTGGGTTTCAAGCATCTTCAACCTGCTTTCACTATACACAAGGTGTTTACGAAGATAACTCTTACATGTTTTGTATACACGAGCAGTGACTATTGGACATGTCTAGGAATGGACTAAGAGCAACGAAGATACAAATTGTCTATCTAACGGCGAGCTGGAATTGCAGGTTGTATGTGATGCACCGGTTTGGGCCATTATCGGAGGACAAGACGTAGAAAGACTTCCTTCAGCATCTACGTGTTACAACACATTAAAGGTCTTTGTCTTACCTTCCTTCTGAATTTTCACATTGCTTGATTCCCATCGAAAGTATATCGAATTCCCTCGTTCGTCAGACTGGATATCTTAATTGATCAGGCAGCAAGTACACGTATTGTGATCAGCATTCGATTTTCTATCTGGTGAAACACTTCATAGTTCCTGGACTTCTATACGGATTAACATATTAGACAATTTCGCACTCGTGTCCATACAACAATGCCTCATAATAATTTCAGTTATTTCCGTGCGTGCAGTTCGTCTTTTGTACCGTTCGTTACATCACGTCTCTTGCTTTTTGCTGTTCTACTAATTAATTTTTATTTTTTTTATTCGTGACACTCTGGTAAGGGCCTATTTAGCGCATTTGCTCCCATTTTGTGCATATTACATTTCCTAAGTTAGTCGTGTTACTATCTTCACGACATTCTTCGCTCCTTTATGTATTCTGAGGGGATTGTTGCCGGTATTGCCTGTGCCAGGTTTGTATCGAACGTTGTCTAACTTACCTAGTGACTCATAGACCATGATAGCATCCAGTGTTGGGTTGTACTATGTGTAGCTCATTCAATTTGTCGTATCGTGTCAAATCGGAAGGTCTTGTCAAAAGCCTTGATAAAGTGTCAGGTTAGATCCAATTTGAATTGAATCCTCTCATTTAATGCGTGTTTGTGTCGCAGTTGCCAACTTACAAGCGCTTGAGTACGCTTAGAGAAAAATTGCGGTATGCCATCTGTTCAAATGCCGGATTCGAGCTGTCTTAACTGAGCATATTTATTCGTCCCTGCACCCGTTGAATTTCGTCTGATTTTGTAAAGTATTGACAACTCTGTCCAGATTATCATAGGCAGATGCTAGTTCAGTTCTTCGCAGGGAAGACACGGCAAGAGATATCTTGCAGCCAGCTGACTCCTCCTTAGCTGTTTTTACATTCCCGCTTTTGGAATCGGTTGATCAATCTTGTACAGCTCATGAAGTCATCGTTGAGAACCTCCCTTCTTGACATGCTAGCTATCTTTCCTGACAAAGGAAGACTACAACGTATCAAGATGTGTTAGTAGATAAAGACCAATGTCATATGTTTGCTATGTATACTAGAATGAGGGGAAGTGCCAACCGTGACTTCAGTAGCATAGCTCAACCTGTGATTCAAGAAACCAGGTCAACCTGTCGGACGTGTTGCCTGGAATTGTATTGAAGGTTTTTTACCTCAGTCTGATCATAAATTCTTTAAACACCGGTTTTGTCGATGAGTTTCTACTGATATTCATCTTCATCTCTTTCCTCACCTAATACCACATTCTTCGTACTAGGATTCCTTCTACTTGTTGAGAAACTGTTTCTGCAGTGTCATGGAACACGAGGATTTTACGTTATTATGTGGACGTCATGTTCCGTGAGAAAATTTGTCCGATTGGTTCTCCTCATGATGTTTTAAGACCAGTCAGGGGTTATGATATGCCTGCAAGCGCAGTCCAGTTTGTTCCACGATTTTTGAGAATATTTTGCTGTGATATCGATTAAGGTCATCCAGTTCTCGTCTTCTTCATATGATTATGAGTTCGATTAGATAATAGTGGGAACATCTCCGAATGCTGAACCCTACTTAAACGTGCTTCAGTTTTAGGTTTTCCGATTCGGTTCCATATCTGGACATGGAATGAACCTTTCAGGTGCTCAACCTTTTGAATTTAAAAATGAGCACAAGTTCACTTTTTAGCGGATAAACGATCACATGAGAACTTCACGTCATGAAGCCAACGGCGGAAAGTATCAGATGCAAGCGGAAAGTACAAATTCGAAGAACTTAATGTCTAGCCTCTCATTACTTTTAACTCAAAAGACACTGAGATAGTCGTACTCGGTGAAAAACGAAGATCGGGTGTGAAACGCACAATCTCCAAGTACTCAGTTTAGAACAATCAAAGACGACGAAATGAGGACAATATTTATGCATTGCGGACTTGTGCACACTCACGCAAGTGATGTTGTGTGGAAGGAATGCGGAGTCATGCAAATGACTTACAGTAATACTCTAGTTGAGCACACTTTTTACGTGTGACATTCTATGACTGGAAAGATGGTATAAAGGCGATGCAGTTACACTTAACTTTGACGACGTTCATGTTACATGATCTTTACGGAAGTCGTCCACGGGTGTATGACTCAGAGATCACTCTACTTAGACGTTGTAGAGTCGTTAATAAATGAAGTCTAAAAGGAATGCTAGGATGCTGCGTTTGGACTGGCTGATGGTCGTCCAGTGCTATGAATACATTTCTCAATCTCCATGCGCTCACATCCCAATGGGGAAGATCTAGCTCCTATTACAGTACGACTTTAGAGTTGGATTTATGAGAGCAAGCAAACATGTGAAATCCGTGAAGGTTGAGAAGTGGAGTCTGATCTCACTGAAACACAGAAGTTCTGTTCAGCAGAATTGAAATACCGCAAGTCTGGGCGTAATATAAGAGATCAGGTCATTAGCATGAATGAATACACAAATGAGCATGTTCACAGAACCCTCAAGACTTAAGGCAACGAAACCGAGCTTGTGCCGGAGAACATCATGAAGAAAGCATGGGATTCTCAATAAGGATGTTCATGGTTGTACGTCATCCCCTATTTCTGGAAAGAGTACCGACGACCATTGCTGTGGAAACTCTCCTTTGGTTGCAAGGGGTGGAAAGACTTGAAATCCTCTGTCCATTCCAAGAATAATGTTCCACGGAATGATACACTATTTGCGAAAGTCCTCAAAGATGGATGAGATTGTTACGTATCTGCAGAACGTCTTGAATGCAACTTCTGACAAGGAAAACGAATGGAAAACGAATGTAAGGGAATACGGAGTGCTGATGTTGGTGTCCATAAAGAGCTACTCATTTCTCCCGGGCTTTATTTCAACACGTTCGCAACACCTCTATAAGGAGTAGTCTGATGCCAACAGGAGGATGCTACGGAGCTACCGTGTAGATCTCTGCTCGACCTCAAGATTGCCTTGACATTCGAATATGTGGGCACTAGAGCATTGTGTGCTTATGTTTGCAATCAGAGGTCAAGAGCGGAAACAAGCTCTGTACCCTCTGTCTCGGTGCATGTATCACACATAATTTTTTTCTGGAGATTCTAAGAAGACTTTACCAAGCTCTTGTGTTAATATTTTGTTACGGTGCAGTGAAGAGGAAGAAGAGCACTTTGAAATGTTGTGCTCACACAAGCAGACTATTAGACCCGAAATTTGATTATACATCAATCTGCAGTTCGGAGACGTGCAGATTGCATTCCTGCTACATAGATCAGAAAGGGTTTTAACTGGTACCATCTTTCTCCGCGACCATGGCGAAGTCGGTACAGCTAGTCAATGTCAAGGTTATGAGAATCCAACCGAGGTCAAAGGTGTCGCATCCCCAAGTTCTCTACGCATCTTATTACGATCTTTTAAGTATCGATTTGATGGTGCCTACCATCTTCTTCTTCCGGCTGCACGATGGAGGATCCGACTATTCAAGAATGGTGAAGAAGGTCAAGCAGTCTCTCGCCGACATTCTAGTTCCATACTATCCAATGGCAGGAAGATGGAAGAAAGTGGAGAACGGAAGGATTCGAGAGCTACACTGTAATGACGAAGGAGTACCGTTTGTGGAAGCATCCATCGATGATGTTATGGATAATGTTGTAGATTTCGAGGACTTCAAAGATCTACCTGATCTTTCGGGATTCATCGCTGTGCCCGGGCTTAATCACACGCTTTACAATCAGAATGTGGACGTTCCCTTACCTTCTCTAATTGTTCAAGTAAGTGGATGAATGAAGGTTTTATTTGTACCTATTTGGGTCTCTACGAACTAAGAACACACTTCTAACATCACATGCAAAAAACTCGTGCGGTTTTGCAGTTATGGTCTTCGCTCTAAGCAATATTCAGCACAGAAGATGAATGAACTTGTCCGAAATTAGTTATTGATCCCTTTGATGTGCTCAAGTCTCGCAGGTGACCAGGTTCAAGTGTGGAGGAGTGGCCATGTGCGTCACAGGCAGTCATATGACAATGGACGGTTATGGGTTTGGGACTTTCCTCAACTCATGGGCGGAAGTGGCGTCGACTGGTACTACATCCACCAAGCCTAGCCACGATCGCTCTCCAGCTCTGTCCCATTTGGACCTTCTTCCAAGCTCACAGAGAGAGGTTATCGACAATGCGGGAGACAAACTGGGAACAGCTTTCAAGGTCAAGAAAAATGTCACATTCTCTTCAAAACTTTTCAACATAAAAAATGAGAGAGTTGACGAGCTGAAGAGAGAAGCTCAAACTGCTGTCGGGTCCAAGCTGCACCTGACTACATTTGACTGCATAACTGCTCAGCTGTGGCAGTGTGTTGCTAGGCTGCCTGCTGCACCGTCCTCCGAGAGCAGTAGCAGTCAAGTGACAATCTGGTATGCAGCGGAAGGGAGAGAGAAATTTTGCCACCCTCCTCTACCCAAGCACTACTCGGGCAACGTAATCCTCGGTGTCCGACTCGGCCAGGAGCCCCCGTCATCTACACTGCAGGCAGCGCTTGCTGTTCACGAGAATGTCAAGAGCATAAGCCCTGCAAAATTGCCTCGTTTGCTTCAGGATCTGTCGGACATGTTCCGAGTTCGAGGAGACCGGAAGGTCATCTTAAGCTCCTGGCTTCGCCTCCCCATGTACGAGCTGGACTTCGGCTTCGGCAAACCTTTCTTCATCACTCCAAATGCTTTGGGAGGAGGTCCTTCCGTGGGCTTGATCTTCGTTCTGCCCCCGCCTCCTGCAGCCGGGAACGTGGCCGCCCTTTACATTACTCTCGAGCCGTCAGCCATGGAAGCTGTCCTTGGTGATTCTCAGTTTCTCCACTTGGTCTCGTGACTCGTATATCCGTCCCTCTGTATCCCACCGCATCGAAAGTACCACTGATCTAGTAAGACATGCATGGATCTGGGCTTCCCATGTGCTCATTTTCCGTCCTAGTATGATACGATTCGACGGAAGCGCTGCCATTAGAACATCCATTCCTTGTATAGGACGTATAGGACATCGTAGTCAAGGCCTCGTACATTTGGCTTGTCTTTGAAGTTAGTGATATTTGAGTTCCAGAGATCACGTATGCAGACGTTATCAATAGTGACAAGGCAACTCGCTAAGTTTCAGTTTCATTAAATTATCTTCAAATCTTTCGTAAATATTGATAAAAGTTAACTCGTATTTATTGTTTGAAGTGAATATGTACGCCAGTTATCAAATTTTATACATTTCGACTAGGAATATCACCTTCATAGCTATATTTAATAAAAAAGACAGGTGGTATCAAATTTAGTGACAAAATTCATACAAAGAAACACAGAAATGACAAAAGCCAAGGTACAAATTTATCTTTCGAACGCGTACTCTTGGTATCAACACATGTCGATTGCGATTCATGAAAACATGATAATGTGTGATATTGAATTCAATTTGTTCTACAAGTGTACATTCTGTTCAATTTATTACACCATGCAAAATCTTTATGTTAACAATTCACTCACCAAATTATGTGCAGCTCCTTGAAATTATACCTCTACCATAACAGGAGGATAGACTACTCTCGTATCGTACAGTATAGATATACTGCAATCCTCTTCTATATACACGTATACAAGTCGTAGCTTGTGCATCCACTACTTATGGTTCGTACTCCTGTGACGCTAGCAATCTCCTCGAAAGTCGAAGGTTGAAGAACTGTCAGTAGTGAGTGTATTAAACACAACAATAGGAGTTGAAAGAGACACGGTAAAATAACAAAAGGGATGGGAAGACCCCATCAAATCGTAAAAAGGATGGAACCAAACCCGTAACATGGGGCTAGGCCCCAATAGCATCACACCGGGAAATATGTCCTAGAGCACCTAATATATCCGAACAACAATAAGAGTGCAGGTCAACATTGTAAAGTCGTGTTGGTTCGTGCAGCACATACATGACAAAATGTGGCCCACTGGCCCACACTCATACACTGTGACAGTTCGTTCACCTTGGCCACAAAAACATGTCCATTACTGCCCTTGCCCTCTGGAACATCAGGGAATCCAGCGAGAATCTGAGCAAAGGACCTTGAGAGCATGGTCTTCCTAAAAATTTGTCCTGACGTTGTTGTCTATAGTACTGCCGACAAAGATTCCACAATCCAGGACTTCGGACTCCTGGAATTGAAATGGTTCAAAGAGTCACTGATGCATGCTCGTAAGTACAATATCGGCTAATTGACAGGATTCGATAGCCCGAATGAAGCCATGAAAGCTTAATCTGAAACTTAGGCTGGCCTGACTTATTGTAAACTCGCAAAGCCTTGGAGGCCCTTGGCCGCCACCACCATTTACTTGATCTGTTTCTGAGCAGTTCACTGAAGGAGTTCGACGGCCTAACGCGACACAGTATTATATCTGGACAAATGTTGAATTTGGTATGCGTACGAAGATAGAATCAAAACTGTAATCCGAAGATGGTACGTGGCAAGTTCTGACCAAGAAATGCAGGAAAATGTACATTCTTTGGGGTGACGTTTCACGACACTTCAAGCTGGGCTCAAAACGTACAGGACAAAGTTTTGCGTCATACCTCAATCCTTAATTCTATACAATTTAGGAGGGTCCGTTCTCACATATACTGATTTTTGCTGCAATGGAACCCAGGCTTTTGGTCACATTCAGATGGATTGCTTGTCATGTCACTTGTGGTCCCTTTCAAAGCCAAATAAGGCAGTCATCGTACCAAGTACCTAAACTCTAGAACCAACGCTGTACCTTGTTGTTTGTTGCTTTGGGCCTGAGTTACTTCAGCCTTACAAAACCTTCCTCAGCCCCTTTCATATTTAAGATGATGCTTAGCCCGTCGTGAAATATAAAACGCTAAGACGTAAGTGTGCATGCACAGATCACATTTACTTTGTTACATCGCCTTCAGCTTGATGCGTTTCTGAGTGTAGGTACTCTGCTCGTCGGGTGTTGAGCCACTGTTCTCTGATGCTTAATCCAAACCTGCAGCATCTATCGGTTTTACAGCGTTGTAATTTCTAGAGAAAACTCCGTAATAGCCCAAGTCTGAGAGCTGTGCTTGATCAGAAAACTGAATTGGAACTGGGACTGGGACTAGGTTGTAAGTTTGCTTCATGTCCATCAGTTGCTTCACATCGTAAGCTTTTTGCTTCCATGCCTCTCAGCCCTCATTGTAAAGGGTGCAGATTAGCAACTCCTGACATGCGCTTGTTTAAAACTGGTGTCTTGCAGAACAGGTGCATGAAGAACACAACTGTCATTACTTTCATCGTCGACTTTTGTGAAGCTGTGGTTCCTTCACCAAAGAAGTCAAGTCTATTGATTGAAGAGAAGGCTTCCAGTATACAGATTCCGAAGATGTCAAGCGGAAAGTGGAACTTCATTTTCATCGTGGCGGTGGTGCAAGCCATAATCGGTGCAAGTCCAGTGATATCAAGTGACCCAAGTCTCACAACGGACTTCGGCATCAACGTTACATCAGGAGAGCAGTTGACATTCAGAGAGTGGCGGGATCTTGCGGAGCAGCCGTTTGGGGTTTTTCAAGTGAACTTTGCGTTCATCAGCCAGTTTCCTGCCGTGAAGGGCATGGGCATAGGGGGTGGCGTGGCCAAATTCGGCCCTTTCTCCATGAACTCACTGCACACTCATCCACGAGCCAGCGAGTTCTTCATCCTCTTGTCCGGAGAACTGGACGTGGGAATCTTGGACACGAAAAACCAACTCTACACCTTCACTTTGAAGCCCTTCGATGCCTGCATTTTCCCCATGGGCCTCCTCCATTTTCAGATCAACCGCAACCGCTCGGGCACCGCCACCGCATTCGCAGCTTTCAACAGCGAGAACGCAGGCCGTCTCAGCATTCCGCCTGCTCTCTTCAACTCCCAGCCTTTCATCGACAACGAAGTCCTGGCAAAAGCCTTCAACTTGTCCGAAACTACTCTCGATACGCTCAAGACCATGACCTTGCACTAATTCAAGCTCGAAACAAATGCCATCCTCAGCAGCAGCAGCTTTGCACCCATCTCAAGGCTTTCTTGTACATATGTATATTTGATCAATAAAGTTGAAGAATATTTACTGCCTCCCAGAGCTTGGATTACTTTCATCAAGTGTACCTGTTAAGCTCGTTAGACGGAAGATTCCTTGGACCTGTAAGTAATAACAAGAGAGTGTTAAGTCAAAGTCATCCCTTGTGGAAAGTGAATGAGAGAAGAAGAAGAAGAAGAAGAAGAGAGATTCCGACAAAAACCAATGAAAGAGAGTAATACGGCGGACTTTGAGAAGTTAGTGGAAGTGTAGAGGGGTGGATAGAAGAAGTAAGATCAGATGGCTGCTACTTGATTATCTGAGGCTCTTCTCTGCTCTGGGTGCCAAGTTTTATGGTAACTGAGAATGTGTTGGTCCGAGGTAAGCAGGTACCCATTGATTTCAATCTCGTTGATGGTTAAGCTCAATGGATTGTGGGCTCACTGATTGCGTTTAAGCTTGTCGAGTGTCCATTGCATCCTTAGGAAACTTGATCTTGTTTACCAACATCGTAGATTCCTGTCGATCAAAATTTTTTGTTGAGATTCAGTGCGGTGACCATCTTACTTCTTCTCCTCGTCCTGTCCTTGACAATCAGAAGCAAAGACCTGGCTTCTCTAAGCCATCGTCGATGACCGGGTTTGTGATGCTATGATTTTCTCGGAACGGTTTTTAGCAGTCTCAATCGCAAGAGACGGGTCTAAGCTGAAGTTAAGAGACCGGTCCGTGATGCTGAGGTCCATCTCGTTTCTCTGCAAATGCTCGATGACATCATTCATCTTTCCATAGATTAGAGCATATTTAAATCTGGAGACACTAATGGCTCTAACATGTGTTACTTCCCCTGCATGCATGAAACCAGGTAGACCACATCATTCATGAACATCTCCATTGGTCTGGTCTGAATGGACAACTCTCTCAGTTCATTTACTAAAAAAGTAAAAAAGTTCGTACTAATTTGTCACTAACTTAAATTACCCTGCCACCTCCGGCTTGCGTGACGGAACACCGACACCGCCATTAGGTTAAATAAAGAAATACTCCTTTGGAGCAAGCTCAAGCTTCTGGCTCCAATTATTTAAACCCGGCCCCGGGAGACGAAGGGTCACGGGAGGAAAGAGAGAGGACGAAAGCGAGAAGGGACAGAGAGAAAAGAAAGGTGAGAGAAGAGGCGGCAAGGAGAGAGGAGGGAGAGAGACAGGGAAGGGGAGGACGGAGAGAGAGAAAGAGAGAGAGAAAGCAAACCCCATATTGTATGTGGCAGGCCAGCTTGGACAACTGGAGTTGTGGGTTCATTCTGGTAATTATTGCGGAGTGATTGTTAAGCTGTGTAGTAGTGAGCTCAGACTTGTGGCGGACCGATAGGCGAAGGTTCACGGCCTCTGGAAAATTATGGGTTATTTAAGCCTAATTTAATTATTTCTTAATTGAGATAGTTTGGTGTAATCAACAAGTGGCTTGTTTGCGGCTAAGTAGTTTGTTTGCTTCCATAGGGATGTATGATATCGACAGATGGTCTACGTATTCTGGAAGTGCCAGTAGGGACCGAGAATTTTGTTTAACGCTACCTTGACGTTGCATTGGCCGAGAATGTTTTGCATGTAGACGACCTTCCTCTACTAGGGGATCCGCAGGTGGCGTTTGGTATACTATCATCTAGTATTGCTAGTCGACCCACCTATCTTGTTCGCACGGTTCCTCCTTCACCTACATTCATATCACGTTTGACAGCCTTTGATAGGAGGATCATGGGCGTCTTTGGTGACATCATCGGACCAGGGACATTCGAGTGTGTGGCTGGAGATTTGGCAAGGAGACAGACATCTTTGCCAATTTCGTGTGGAGGGGTAGGCTTATTATCGATGGAGGAGACGGCACCTGCGGCTTTCTTGGCGAGTTGGACGCTTGTTGCACCTTTGTTATCTTCTCGATTTGTGATCGCAGATAGACCTACTTTGGAGATATATACGAGGGACGTCGATACGGGATCATTTCCCTTACAGATATTATTACGACATACGAGAGATGCTTTACCACGGGAGGTACGACATGAGTTCCCATCTTTTTCCTCTTTGGCTACCGATAGGACTAGGGGTCTCTGATCTATCTTGATGGATGAAGCGGTTTCAAGAGTCTCTACATTCACTCTTAGTGGATCCGGTCATTCCTCGTACTACTAGAGCTCGTCTACGTTCTTGCTCGGGCAAGGGTGCAGGCTCGTGGATCTTGGCTCGACCATGCATCAGGGCTTTCCGACTCGCACTAGCTACTTTCTCCACAACGATGAGATTCTGTCTTGGCTTGGTCCATCCATCTACATCTTCATTACTCACATGTGAGTGTGGTATCACTTTAGATGCAACAGGTGTTCATATGACTCGTTGTCCATTCGGAGGGCAGAGGATAGCTACCCATGATGCCATTAGGGATGTGGTATTTGCTATGGCGCGAGAGGGTGGATACCTCACATGGAGAGAGCGTTGGTATGCCTTGCAGTCGACTAGGGTTAGGGCAGACTTGTACTTGGTTCGGGAGGACCATGTCACTGTGGCTGATATGGTGGTTACAGATCCTACTAGAGATACAGTTTTAGAGGGGTTGATCACCCATCCTCCAAGATGGGCGGCGAGTGGAGGCGGCGGCAAAGATAAAGGTCTCAAGTATAGAGGTATGCAGAGAGGTCACCTCTTTGTTCCTCTAGCTTTGGAGTTATATGGAGCTATGGACACCGACTTCGACATGTTCGTGAGGGAGTGTGCGACAGCCTACCATACCAGGCGACATGGGGTATCACTCTCTTTAGCTTTCTGTATAGCCTATTTTAGGCAACGTATTTCCATTGCTCTACATAGAGCACTAGCTGGTGCAATCCATAGGAGAGCTTTCACGTTAGGTGATGCTTCTTCGGATGCTCCTGTTGTTTGTAGACTCTTTCGACTTGGATAGTTCAGATATCTTAGGTGTTGTAGGACATATTTCCCAGTGTGATACTATTGGGGCCTAGCCCCATGTTACCGGTTTGGTTCCATCCTTGTACGATTTGATGGGATCTTCCCATCCCTTTTGTTATTATATTTTCTCGGGTTCACTTATCAGTTTGTTTGCTTATGATGTGATAGGTCCTTGGAGGAGGAGTGTTGTTACATTTGATATCAGAGTAGGATTGGGAAACTCTCATAGCTAGTTCTTGGCCACGAGATCTTTGGAGGCATTTTTTTCTTCCAATGGCCACCATACCATATTCTTAGGCTAGGAGCACACTCTAAGCAAAAAGCCTCAAATTGAGTTTGCTAACGGCCACTCAGGTAAAGACATTGAATTCATATCCTTGCAAGCATAGTTGAAGACCATGCTAAAGAAAGTCAAAATGATAGCAATAGAGCATCGATCATTGAAATCTAAATGGATTGAGAGGGTAGGTAGTAGACGCTATGTAGACATTCCTCCTACATAAGTGCATATTGATGATGTTGTGTCCATTCATCTAATGTTAAGGTAGGACACATGATTGTTTTGATCAAGCACAAGAAGTTTTGTAGGAAAAGAGATCTAGCTACCTTTGAGATATGGATCATCGAAATGGAAAATTACTTTGTTGTTACTGATATAGAGGAAGAGATCAAGGTTTACTTTACAATAAGCAGGCACACTAGTAACACACTTGTATGATATGCTATGGCTGAGTGGAAGAGGTAACATAAGGAGTGGGGCCTATGATAGATTGGATAGTGTTCAAAGAAAGGTTGAAGTGAAGTATAATACCGAGCAATGACATAGATCAAGTGTTTGCATCATACAAGGCAAGTGAGGGAATACATCATCAAATTTCGAGTCTCTTGATGAATTGGGAAGACTTTACCTTGGAGTAGAGTGATTTTACTTCAAGGAATGACTTTCATTGTGGCTTCGCATGGAAATTAAAAAACTACAGAATCATGATAACTTGAATTTTATGTATGAACGGGATGAGAGCTTGAAGGCTGCATGGGTGTGAGTATATGGTGAGTAGAAAAGTGAAAATACACCTTTGGGAAGCAAGAACAATGGACTGAAAGTTTTGCAACCAACTAGAGAGAAGATTCCAGGAGCAATCAACATAATAAGGGCTTTAGAAGTAAGGGGAGTAACCCAATGAGGGCCAAGGGAGATGTTGCTAACCATACTAGAGAAAATCGGGTTGTGAGTAACCCAATCCCTTATGAAGATGGAAGAAATCAACCAATATGTTACAAATGCAGTGAAGTGTGGGACACATAAAGCGCAATTGCACTTTCAACAGCAAGCGGCATTGACAAGTATGGTAGATATTTGCCCAGAAGAGCACCAAGGAGCAAGAAACAACACAAGTGGCATTGAGCTCTAAATGTATGATATCTCAGCCCTCTCCTTGTGTGATCAAGTGCTTGCTGATGATTGTGATGATTGTTCAAGGACTAGAATTTAGATTTTTGATCGATACATGAGTAGATGTGGATGTCTTAACCCATACTATAGCACTAGCATTGGGATTATGTAACACTAAAGACAATGACTAAGGAATGGCTTTCAAGATGAGATTCCTTCTCAAGACCTCTCGTTGGTTTATAAACTATAGGACTATGATAGTCCGAAATCCAAACTATGCCACATGTCTAACATGCATGGGTTGCATGTTTCGTAATCTTATCCTAATCAATTCCTAAAAGATATCTAGCACCCAATCCAATGCATGGTAGCCACCTTGTCATTTATCCATACAAGTCAAAATTTACCTATTACTTTTTGGATCATGCACACCACTATCTTGTCTTTTAAAGATATAGTGTCAAATCTAAGATTTAGCTTAATTAACTATAGCTTATCAAGATTGGTTACACACCTCTCCCTATTTAACACGCAACGTCCTCGTTGCGAGAAAACTTAAAAATCTCTACAAATATCTTGGCATTTGTAAGATTTATCAAAGGTTTTTAAGTAGCTTCATAAAGTGGGTATACTTTCCATAGTACTAGATATTCCACTTTTGGATTCCTATGACATATAGTCCGATTCTTGAGGATTCTTTTAACCTCATATTTCTCTATGCCATCAATCATCACAGGTCAAGAAGATGGTTGATGTGGATTGCCAAAGGAAGAAGATCATGGAATATATTTCCATAAGAGAGACATATGAAAAACAAGACATATTTTCATGTGTGACAACAACTCTCACTTATAGGCAATTTTTCCTGTCTGTTGGACATTCGAGAAGGGTCCAATAAATTGTGGACTTAACTTAAGCCATGCTAATGCCAGATTGGTGAGAAACAATCACACATAATCTCCTTCTTAAAACTTCACATGTCATCAATGAACATCAGTTTTGATCAATTTTGGGCAATGACTTATTTTTGCTTTGCATGATGCACTCCTCATTGGACTTGTGCCACAAACTCTTTCACAACTTTAACTGGGGTTGATTTTTCTTGGATATGATCCACTCTCACCAAGCTAGATGTTATGATAGGATGCTATCCATACATAAGGAAGAAAGGGAAATTTTTTGCATATGAGTTGATTGAGTTATTATAATCAAACTCAATCAAGGGTAAAAGCACATCCCAACCTTCTTGCTCCTCCAAAGTGAAAGCTCTAAGCATTTCCTCAATAGTTCTATTTGCTATTTCGGTTTGTCCATCTAGTTGAGTATGATAAGAGATGGACATGGCCAGTTTTGTTTTAAATAGTTCCAATAAGATTTTCCAAAACATGCTAGTAAACTAAGTGTCCCTATCAATGATGAAAACTCTTGCTAAACTATGTTGAGCAAAAACTGCATCCGTATAAATGCGAGCAAGTTCTGATATAGTAATTATCTTTGTTGTTGGTTTAACATGGATCATCTTGCTCAATTTATCCACAAAAATGACTATTGAATCGGAACCAATAAACATCATCGGTAATTCACATACAATGTTCATACATACATGCTCCCATCTTATACTTGACGTTGGTAGAGGTTGTAATAGACATGTTTGTATTTGATTGCTAACCTTGTTTTGTTGATATGGCATACAACTTTATACATTGTTCTGTTGAGTTCCGTCATCCAACCCTAAAACCAAGTAGAAGCTTTCCTCAACAACAAAGTACAAACAAAAAGACATGCAATGTGATTGTTGATGTTGAACAAAGTAAGATGTTTCTCCATTCTTTTAATCCAAACTTCCAAAACTCCCATGGTCCAACTTCATTGATAGGATTCTATCTTACAAGCTTTTGTCATCTTTAGGATCATAGATGTGTGAAGATCTAACTCTCTTGCTCGTTATATCTTTTGGGTTTCAAGAGCCCAAACTCTCATTGTTTTTTCATTCTCCACCATTGATGGCGATGTCTCTATCTACATCTAGGTTTATCTCATCCTCTCATTTTCCATTCTTTTCGCTTTGACAGATGTCAATTCTTGAACTAGCTGTTGTACTTGAGTTTGACTTTGCTCAAATGAATTTTTTAAATCTCTCAACTCATGAATCATTTGTTTCAAAGTGTTCTTCATGTTTCGTCTCTATACACTCTCTCTCAATATAGGGTTAAGATGAACATTCTCCAATTTCTCAAGATTGGCAATACAAAAGGAATAGGTGATGTTATCACCTCTTGGTAATATTTCTTTCCAAAATTTTTGACAACTAGACTCTGAAACATAACTTTAGTATGATACACACAATAGATTTCACACCGTTTATGGAATCTCATCGGTGGTGATCAAATGAGATCCATCTCTAAACTACAATGTGAATTATAGTCGACTATAGGTAAGATAATCAGATCTCATCACTTGGTTCATGAAGTTGACATCAAAATGATAAACTGAATATCAAGTCAACCTTGGTCTCTCAATGTATAATTGTTTGACATGAAAATGAAAATGAAATTGAAATCTCGGTAATATTCTATCTAATCTATCCATAACCTGCACCCACAATAACCCCATTTCACTACTTGCAACTCAATGATCACTGCAAAACTCTAACAAACACTCTATCCTCAAATTATATTATCAATCAATATTACTTTTCGAAGAGGGGTGATCCATAGGAACAATAAGCATGTTTTGATACCATTGTTACACTAAAGGCAATGACTCCGGAATGACTTTCAAGATGAGATGTTTTCTCAAGACCTCTCCTTGCTTTATATATTATAGGACTAGAATAGTTTGAAATTCAAATTATGTCACATGGCTAACATGCTTAGATTGTATGCTCCGTTATTTTATCCTAACTAATTTTTAAAAGACATCTAGCATCCTATCCAATCCACTAATGCATGGTAGCCCTTTTGTCAAGCAAAAGTTTACCTTTTGCTTTTGGATCTGTGAACTCCGGGCTGACTCTCACTCAGGTTTACCTCCGATGGCTTTTTGGAAGCTCATCATGAATCTAGAAGGACTTAGTCCCACCCTATGACCATGACCCTATTGCTCACTCTTACACAAACTCTCAATGTCCAAGCTCCATTATGCACATTATCACCAAGAGTAAGATATCACTCAAAAGGAAAGGGATACTTTGGTAATCAAAGTCTTCATTGACTCAAGGCTCCACTCCGAACATGACGTCTCCAAGAACCAAGCTCCCCAAAACTAAGATCACCACACTATCTTCTCCCAAAACTAACTTCCATTGAAAAACTACTTGAGAGGTGCTTCTCAACCTCTCTATTTATACTACTTAGAATCTTATCCTAGTAACTACAAGTAATCACCATGTAACTTCCTCTTACCAAGTTTAAACGAGGTAGAGATCACAAACCCCAATGAAAAGGGTACATGGCAACATGCAATTGGTCCACTTGGAACTTCTAGAAGCCCAACTACTCCCTAATTGACTTCTAGTGTACCAAGTCAATCTCGCCCCTAGATTTAAGGGTCTTCACCAAGTCCAACCAATGAAAACTAGTCCAAGTCAAGGGAAGTCAAGATATCCATGTGATGAAATCTATTCCTTGACTCATACTAAACAACAAAATAGAAGTTCTCATCTACCACACCAAAAGTTACTCTATATTTTCCTCCAACTTAACCATAACTAGCTAAACATAGTCATGACTAAGATAAACTTAGGCACAATTTAGATATACTTTCATTTTATCCTATATGTACAACCCTGGGTCTTACAGATCATGCACAACATTATTTTGTACTTTAGTGATTTAGTGACTAATCTAAGATTTGACTAAACTAACTATAGCTAATCAAGATTGGTTACATATTACCCCTCAAGGTTGTGAAGAGCCCCTTTCATGTTTATTTTGCATAGGGTATTAGTAAAATTGACAAAAAAATAAATCATTTGAGCTTAACTCTAGACATATTCTAGTCCAAGACTTCATTTTACATTATGGATATTGGAATCAAGCTCAATGGCATTATATTTTGGGGATGGATACAAAGGTACATGGTCTTTTAGCAATGAGTGATGATCATTTGGCCATCACAAACAAGAGAGTAAAGCATTACATTGTCTCTCTACTTACTTTCAAAGAAGAGCTAGAACTTGTTATAGCTCATTTTCAATCGAAGTGTGTGGATTTTGTCATTGTAGCGCTAAGCAATTTGCTAAAAGCCTAGAAGTAGCATCCATGTAGAATGTTTGATTTCCTCTAAAGCCATACCTGATTAGGATGAGATTAGTGCGGCAACTATCTCAACACGCTCACTAACTAATGACTCAAAAGAGCAAGCAATTCATCAAGACTTGGAGTGATTATTGAAAGAATTTGTAGAGGTGTTATAAGATGAATTACCGTTTGGTTTACTTCCCCATGAGTACCTTGATCTTCATATTGATATGGTGGAAGGAACTAAATCACATGTTGGTGCACATATATAGAGCATACAATCCGACTAAGCAACAATGCGGAAACATGAGAGTCATGCCCAAACACACACAATCAATCGAGACACCATAGTTGGAAAAACTCTTAAAGGATTTCCATAGTGCGAGCAAATCATGGAGCAAGGGGTATCAAGTAACATAGCAAAAATGATAGGAACCCCCTATCATGGAGCAAGGGGTATTAAGTAACATAGCAAAAATGATAGGAACCCCCTATCAAGTAGTACGTGGATGAAACCAAAGGGGTAAGATAGGGTTAGGATCCAATAGCATGGAGTTAGGATTTTGGAATTATTGTATCGTGGATTAGAGTAATTGAGTCAATTAGCTAAGCATGGTAGAATTTAATTATAATAACATCAAACACTATGCTGTTGATTTGTCTCCCTTTTAGTTCGTTTACATGGATAGTTGAAACCCTTGGGCTGCCACGGGGCTCAATCTTTGGAGTTTGGAACCTAATCCTCCAAGGGATATTATAGTTCTAGCTATGAATGATTTTCTTGACACAGAAGAATTGGTCTTTGACTTAGATAAGGAACGGATGAGGAAGACTCAAGCTCGATATAAGAAATATGCCGATTAGCAAAGGAGGGATGTGGAATTTCATGAAAGAGATTTAGTGTGATTAAAGACTAAATACTCACTATTCCAAAGGAGCTTACTATGAAGTTGTTTGCACGTTGGGTTGGACCATTTTGGGTTCATTATAGTATAGAAGAACTGCATATAAGTTACAATTGTCAAATAGTATGCAGAACTATGATCATGTTTTCCATGTGTCTAATATGGTCAATGCATTATGTGATAAATGATGATCAACCTAGGATAGCCAAGTGGGAATATGCTACTCGTGCTTGAATTTTATATAGAATAAATCTTGGAGAAAGATTAGTTAGAACCACTTAGATCACCTTTCAAAAAGAGTTTCTAGTGAAGTGGAAGTATCATGAGCATTCTTTTGCTATTTGGGAGTCTTGGCTTCCTTGTCACTCAAAAGTAATCTCACTACTTTGAGGTGATGGGGATAGACTTTGGCTTGAAGGACAAGAGAGGAAGAACTAGAACAATTGAAATGCATTTGATCTGTTTGTATTTTCTTTTTATTGTGTTATCAAAGTTCTAATAAAAATTCTTGTAATTATTGTTGAAACATTGCCCAGGTTTCGGGGGCTAAGAAGGGAAAGAAAGGAGGAGACGTATGACCATAGACTACATCCGGCTACTATTAGCTTAGATCTACGTATCAATACATTGATGTTAGTAGGCCTTATAAGTCACTGGCTACTGCAATAAATTACAATTATATTAACTTGAGGCATATTGTGATTTATGCTCATAAGTGTTTGTGGTTTTGATGACATGAAATAACTCAGAATTAAACTTTGTACTGATTGTTGTTTGAAATAAAATTTAGTTGCTATTAATGTGTCATTTGTGTTTATAATGTTGGCTATGATTGTCTGACAAACTCCCCAACTGATAAGTTGGGGAGTATGTCACAAACTTAAATTATGTTGCCACCTCCAGCTTGATGTGACCGAACACCGTCCTTGGGTTAAATAAATAAATACCAAATGTCACATTCTAGGTGACATGCATACCCCCTTCGGAGCCAGATTTGGCTAAAGTTGGCATTTAATATTTAAACCCGCCCTCGGGAGACAGGGGGAGGAAAGAGAGAGGGCGAGAGTGAGAATGGAGAGAGAATAGGGAAGGAGAGAGAGAGAGAGAGAGAAAGCAAACCTTGACCCATGTGTGGCAGGCTGCTGTGACAGGTAGAGGGGGAGATGGGGACTCATATGGTAATTGGTATGGTGTGATCTTTAACCTGTGTGGCAGTGACCTCAGACTTGTGGAGGACCCACAGCTGAAGTTAAATTTTATTGTAAATTGCGGGTATTGTGAAGTATTTGTTAACATTTATATTTTGTTGCAAAGTGTGGTCCTCTAATGATTTGTTTTATGTTTGTGATGTGATGTGCTATTGGAACAGGAGAGTTGTCACAAATTAGTTAATTTATGAAGAAAATATAATAAAAAGTTAGTTAACAGCAATAGCTATGGGCTGGAGACCGACCGACTACTGGGAGTAGGTCAACGACAAGCAGCTGTACACCTGTCCGGAACATGGGGACGAAGTGGACGCGTGTACGCACGTCAAGTGCATGCAACGTTGGAGGCCACAGCGACGAGCGGATCGATGGCATGGCTCTCGGGCCTTCCACATTTCAGACTGCGCAGCGAATTTCCACATTTCAAGCCGACCAGAAGACGACTACGTTCTCATTGACTGCAACCCAGACGATACGGTGTCAATATTGTATCAGAAGTCGCCACTCCATCGCCAGGTGCCGAGGACGTGAAGCTACAAGCTCTGCTTTTTTCGAGGAATTTTGCTGCTGCTGCTGCTGCGGGTTAGAAGTATTCTAAGTCCTTCAAGTGGTCGTCGACTTTCAGATTTTTTGGGTGCTCAGAAGACGCTCAGAGCAATTTGTTTGCCGAGGGTCGATTGAAGTGGCCGAAACGTAATGTTGCGTGCAGGCAGCTGAATCTGGGAGAGCGGCAGGTCTGTGAAGAGGACGAGGACGAGGACGAGGAATTAGCTGAGGGGCAGAGCAGGTGCACCATAATAGAGAGAGAGAGAGAGAGAGAGAGAGAGAGACAAAAAAAGAGAAAGAGATTGTGGAAGCTCAGAAGTGCAACGATGGTGAACACTGCCAAACTGAAGTTGAGTTTGAAGCGGAAAAAGGTAGCGGCGGCGAGCAAGCCGAAGGTAGTGATACGGAAGGGTAGTGCGAAGCCTTGGTATCAGATTAGTAGTAGCCCATGGTTCAAATCTGTAAAAGGGTTTCTCATGGCAGACAGCTTCATGTATGGGCCCTTGACCGTGCAGTGCAGGGTATCATGTACATCATCTGATGATGGATGATTTCTAATTTGATAATAATACAAAAATAACCTTCATCAACTACAGCGGATGACTTCAATTGGAAATTTTCAGACTGATTCATTCTCTTCAATGTGTTGAGGAGGACACTTGATAGTGATGTGAAAGTGATAGAAGTCAAAGTTTCGTCTTTCTGAAGTTGAGACTAACACGTTCTCTACCCTCTCTTGAAACCGTTCAACTCAACTCGTGCTGCTGGGGGTGGTTAGTTAGGTTATTATGGTTTCTTATGTGCCCCATACTGCAGTATAGGTGCGCAAACTGGCTCTCCATTTGTATTAAATGTTCCCGAGCTCAAAACTTTGTGTTCTAGAGATTTACATTCACTGTATCTCAGCGTTTTCTAGACAATGCTTTGCCCAAATATGGCCATGGCTCGAGGAGTTCTTCGGCTCTACATGTTGGTTGCCATCGCTCTTGTCCCAGACTTCTGGCTTTCGCTTTGTGCAAGTGAGGAGGTTGTGACATGCTACCACTCTGGATATCGAATGGAGCGAGAACAGGTAAATATAACAGGAAAAAAGCCCTAAAGCTTAGCTTAGATTCTCATTTCAGCACTGCTGCCCTTTCGTATCTATTGTCTCGTGTCGTCGACAACAACGCTGCTAATGAGAAGTTCCTCAGTTTCGCAGATAATGCAGTCCATAGACTCGTTTTGCTTCAAGTACAACGGCGCTTACTTCTACAGCGGTCGCAGGGTTCACGAAATCTACGCAAACACTATCTCCTTGCCTCCCAAAGGACATGTTGACATATACGCAGAGGCTATCAATGGTTGCACTTGGCAAATGGACCTGAACAACTGCCGAAGATTGCTCCTTAGGCCTTCCAAGGAGTGCAATTCAGCACGAGATCCAGGGAACCAGACGCAGGGTGGTTACGTGACCAATTCTTGCCTGCGCTTCACCTTAGATCCTAATTAAATAGCTGCCCAACGAGTCAAAATACACAGCATGTCTTACCTTCAGAGCTGTTGACAGCTTCGCGAGACAAGAAACTGAAGGCCTTACCCTTCTGTGGTTTGAAGAGTGATCATCCAGAGAAATACAGTTGCCAGTCTTGGAAGGTCTAGTACTTCCCCATGAACGACGTATAATGGTAAAATATTATAAGCGCAGGTGTTTGGGAAAAATTAAGTTCAAGCCAGGTGAAGTACATAAGCTATAAGTGGAACCAATTTGATTATTCCCTAGTTAATTTGCATCATTAGTCAGTTCGTCTGACGATGTTCTGTGCCGTGAAGTTCTATACTAAGCAATAGGCTTTTGTCTACTGGCTTTTTCTCGGTTACTTTTTCGAATTGAGATTTGTTTCTGGGGGCCTAGCCCTCTTGTCATACATGTACTTAAGGTGGAGCTTTTCATCAGTTGTATTTCTGTAAATGTACTTGTGCGTTTTATACCAATCTAGCAGATCCGTAGTCACTGTTATGTGTGTGAAGCATGCACATCTTTCTCTCATTAGCCCGTACCACGAGTTAATCCACACTGATGCTGTTGCCTGCTCCTTTGCCCTGTAAGACGATTACAGTTCTTTTGGTGCCGACTGAAATCATCACATTCAACATTTACACATATACTGGGATCACATACTGCCATATATTGGGTCCAAGTGTATGGGTTTCTGATCTTGAGTATGATAAGAATTAAACGGCTTGAAGAAGTACAACGCACAACTCGGCATCGTTTGGTATGGTCAAACCAGGCCTCCATCGCCACGCTTACAAAACTCGAGGAGGACTGCCCTCAACTTAAGTCTTCTGAACAGAAAGTTGGACAGTTTAACTCGAGAATTGTGTGTCCAATAGTACAGGCACTGATTTGAGAGACGTGGACCTCTCACGTAAACTCCTGGTATGTAATAAATTGATGATGTGTTTTACTTGTGCACCTCATCCAAGATTTTTTTGACAAGAGAAATGGATTTGTATGATACAGAAGGGTCACAACTAAACTTGACTTTACATATCAAGGCCTCTACTGACTGCTTTTCAGTTAGCACTTGGCAATTTCTTCACATCCCGGACTAGATTCAAATGTATGTACAGCCCGGTGGCATTTCAGTCACGTAAATCTCCAATGAGTTTATCAACGTCACCCTTCTCGTTATACATCGCAACGATCTTCTTCGCATAACTAGGAATATGTTCATCCGCCCTAAATCACACAGGAAATATTTAGTCCATAAAATGCTCAATAAATAGCGGAACAATTAGAAACCAGCAATTCATCAAATATAATAGGAAACCGTGGGTGCTTCTCCATACCTCTTTTTGCCCCACTTCTGGTTAACGTAGAGATAGTTTCTTACTGTATGATAATCCAAAGAATAACGACCAAATTCAAGCCCTTTGGGCCCCACCTGCAGAAACAGAAACAATACATTCAGTGTATATTTTGAGTCGTAACCCGATTCTTCGAGAGAAGGAAAAAAGACGAAAAACACGGATTGAACGCTACTGTGATAAATCACTAGATGCTTACTAGGTTGAGAATAAACGCAATAATGTTGCCTACAAATTTTGGGGCTGGTTTGGTTTTCTCTTTTCCTGCAAAAACAAATAGACGAGTCAAAGATCTGTAAGTAAGAATACCAAAATACAGTGAAATTGTTTCACGCTTCGAGGCACCACAGCACCAAGAGGACCACAAGTACATGAGGTTGATTACTGAAAGTAGTTACTTACCTATCTTGGCTTTAGTATCTGCTTTGACTGTCTCCATAACAAATGGTTTTCGATCACCCTGCACATGCAAATCACCACTGTGATAACAACCCTCCCTACCTTTCCCGAAATTGTACATGATTATGTTCGCAAATAAGAGAAACCTGAGTAACTGTCGATAATAGGAAGCAATGGTCGAAAACTGTTCCTGAATAAACTCTTCCATCGCTGGCCACAAAAATTAAGACAGGTTATGTGAAGGGAGACTTCGGAACTAATAGTTAGTGCCTACGGTAGTTACCGATCTTAACCATTCTCAGTATTGATAGAATGGGAAGTTGGATCAACGAATGCCATCAGACACAAACAGTGATACAAAGCATTCATACGACATCAGAAGCATGTCATCGACGAGCCTAGAAGGAAACTGTACGAACCGTGCTTATTGTTGGCGTTATATCAAGAAGATCACGAACGGTATCGAGCATTTCCTTGCCATTATCATTCCTAAGGAGCCAAGGTTCAACGCGGTAAATGCTCACTCGAACATTAAATATATAGGTACATACACGAAGGACGAATCCTGGGTGCAAACAGTATGTGAATCAAGATAATCGGACATATGTCAGAAGCTTTCCAGCAAAATAGCTCATCCGCATAAAGTAGATGGAGAACGTGAGAACAATGACGGTCAATACTCCTCCATCGGTCAAAGAGGGAGTACAACCATACTGGAGGTTACCAGCTTAAACGAACGAAAAAAGGATTCTTCCAGTGAAACCATAGTAAGGAACGGATAATATTGAAGTCGAAAGCTTAAATGATAGGGACATGATAAATTGTGTTCCACGCTCAAACTGTAGAAAGCTATAATCCTTTGATTATAGCATATCCATGCTAGAATCATTCAGAATCGCATGCACTTCCAACAAAACAAGAATACTGAAATGAAAGGGACGACATAATAGAAGAAAGCAACGACATCTGAAATTTATAGAGCTGAAAATGTTGCAGCAGATCCTCACCTGACAACAACATATTGTGGATGATTCGACATCGAAACACCCGGATACTTCGGCACCCCCATGTAGCCCACTACGAGATCCTGCGCTGCACAAGAGTACTCATTAGTATCTGCCGTACTTAACCTGAAGGACACCGAACAACGTGCATATCAGAAAATGGCGATTTCCCCTCCCTCGGGCACGAAAAGAGAACAGACAAAAATTTTACGAAGACTAAACTCAAACCTCTCAGCCCAGAGTATGTATGTCTGACAACCCATGGTCACGCCACCATGAGTACGGATCTAACCGCGCCTTCTAAATCACCTGCTTCCCCATGACGATTACTAGGAGGAGAAACTCCAAAGTCTGCTTCCACATTCTTCTGATGATATGTGAAGAGAAATATGAAGCATATTGAACAATATTAAACTACTCGACCAACACAAATATTGGCAGATTGTTTCCTTCGAATCAAGGTACAGGTCATAAAGTTTGTCGTACTCACAGCCAGTCCATTTGAATAGTCGAAGCAACTGCATTCACATGGAAATACCACCAATGCAACGAGGATAAGGGACTTGGCACACAGCTAGCCACCTATGCTTTATTCTGCGCTGATTTTGTAAAAACAGAAAATCTACATAGAAAGACGTGGACAAATCTATGACACTGAGAAGACTGCAATGATCCTACTTGTGCACTTGGTGAACAGGCTGTGACTATAAACGTTTTGGGTTTCCCAAAACGTTTATAGTAACAGCGTAGCGGAACGGGCGGGCCGGGGGGGTGGGGTGGTGTGGTCAGGAACAGGTCATAACAGCACTCCGTTCATTTTGATTACTCGAATTATTCAGTACAAGTTTTGTCAAGCACATGAACCGAAAAGCTTTGAAGGTACTCAGTGACCTTGCAATGACCAGCTTCTTAAGACCGGTAACCAGATTCAACATCAAGACAGCATCAACCGCATCAAGATCATCAATAAGCCTCGTGGAGCAGCAAAAGATTGGTCATTTGTATATTACCTGTAGCAAGAAGGGGCAATGACATCTGTTAACTCATCTGCCGGTAAACAGAAATATGGTACCTGCAAAGCAACCAAGATTTAATGTAACTACTTAGCTGTCACCAATCGAGAAAACAGCTGGTACAGTAAAGCTATATGCACTTCTGTTGAACGGACAGGGCGTAACCCTGCATATAATAATCCAGTGGATTCTTGACTTTCGATAAAAAAAATTCTAGTGCAAGGAAGAAAAGCAGATCGTAGAACTGGAAACAGATAAAAACCTAGTTAGATAAAGGACGAATTCAAAAGCAAGTTCTTACTTCTTCATTACGTCCATCCAGATGCTTGAGATGAACCTGTGTATAAAATAGTATATTGGAATGACAAGACGTTAAAAACTTCAAATCGGGACTAAACATCTGAGGAACGTAGACGTGGACACTTGCTAACCCGAGGAAACTATCGTTCAACCAAGTCTCATCTTATTTGACTTTGTTACAAGTAAAGATAAAATCCATTGGTTTGCACTTGTTCGCATCAAATGAGTTGCACAAGCGGCACTAGCTCGAGCGAGTGCGGCGGTTTTCTGACCTTGTAATCCTGCATAAACTCATAATGCAGCACGGTGTCGGGATCATCACTTGCTGCTTTTAGAAACTTATCGAGTCCCTCCCTAGGTCCATTGTCCACTGATTTTTCATGGTCAGAGTAAATAAAGCTACCAAGTTAGTAGAATCTCAGGCCAGAAGGGTAAAATAGAAAAGCAGGCAAATGCAAGAAGATGAGGAAATGAAATCAGCAGAGCATCAGACCCTACATGTTTTACTCTAAAGGTCTGCAGAGGAAGCAATATAGAGCCACTTGATAGGATTAGAAAGTCTGGTAGGTGGAGTTGTGGAGGTGTGGTTTCCCACTCACCACAATTGGTTCCAAGAACATAAAGCTTCTCTAGTCCCAAATGTTGCTCGACTGATCTGAGTGCTACAGAGACCAAAGCATCAGTCAGTTGTGATCATGGTAAAGAAAAAAAAAGTGAAGATTATCATGCCTACACATCAATCTCCTACACAATCTTTCTACTCCAAGAATACACCACAAAAGATAGACCTCTTCTGGTCATATAGAACACAGCTAGATATTGTCATCCACAAGTAAAATGTCTACCTACCTTGGACCTGACAACCGACACCGCAGAAAAGAAGGCGTTTAACCCCTGCCGCCTGACATGACCGCATCCACACAGGCCTTCAGAATCAGCTCAAGTACGTAACTAACCAATCTCGCTATGTCTAACATCATCGTCCTGGATATTTCTGTCAGATCCAAGAAGACAGAAACAATTTAGATGTATAAGATAGCTATCAACTCCACAAATGTCTTGACGAATTAACATAAACTCAGTTTCTGGACGTAAACGCCACCTACCTCGACCAAAGCTAAGGTGTTCAAATTTGGTGACAAAGTTGGCTTCACTCCTCTAGCTGCCAATACTTCCTCTGGCGTTCTGAGCATCATCGCGGATTGAGTCTAAGCATAAGCTAGCATTTTAGCTCAACCCTAAACTCCTCTAGCTTCAAAAGAAAAGTACGCTGAGTGCTATAAATTGATTTGCAAGGACCTGACCTCACAACGTTTCCATGCAGTTCACTTCAAAAAAAGATTTTACAATGTTCTACTTAAAACTTTGCGTGAACAAATTCAGATCACGATTCGGAAGTTTTACGGTAACTAACAGCCACCTTGCTCTCCACAATATGGTCACAAAGTATGATATGCCTGACTGATTCTATGATTCGGATGTGATACTGAGCGTTCGGGCCTGTGAAATGCAATAAATTCTTGTCCATCTTAGCTGCTCTAAATACGCTGATGGCTCTCAATCAGCTTTAGCAGAATCTAAAGCATGACCATGTTAAGAGCCTTCACAAGCTGAGGCTGATTTTCAGTAAAAGATTACCTCGCGAGGACTGGCATCGGGCTGAATCGATCATTGGGGTCACTGCGTCATAACGAAAATAAAAAGTTGAATATAAATGCGATCAAATTTTGGCCCCGTCTCTCGTTGTATATAAATGCGAGGTTAAGTGGTTACAAAAACCAAAAGCGCACAATTAGAAATGACAATCGTATCTGATGTTTACCTCTGAACACAAATCACAGCATCCACTTTATTAGTGCGCAGCATTTCCATGGCAATGGTCGTCACGATGCCCGTCCATTGAGCCCCTTCGAAAATTTCGGAACAAGGTATGAGATCTTCCACAAGTAACTACTGAGGAATATCTACCTAACTTTGAACACAGAAATTCATAAATGGCAGATGTCCGACTAGAATAAACCTCCCAGCTGGGTATACGTACCGGCGACAGGCACAATCTTCCTTGCGTAAAGCATTTCTTGATTAACACCGAAGTGCAAGTCATCAAGAGAGTCTGGATCTCTGGCCCTCCCGTGAACTCGTGGTTCAAGCTTCTGCGGAGTGAGAAAATTGCATCTTCGATCAGACAGACATACACTTAGCGAACAAATACTAGTATATCAACAATACTCGCTCCATCAATATCAAAGTGAATGAAGCCTGAGGGTTTCGGAAAACTTGAGTGACGCACCTCCACCTTGGACATGCCATTTCCCAAAAAAGCGCAAGCCTCTTTGACATGGGCGATGTAGTAGGTATCGCACAGTCCACAATGACTGCAAGAAATATACAAATGGACGAGTACTCCCCGAATTATAAATACGAGGATAGGGACTCTAATATCAGAGATGAATCACAGGGCACTCTGTGCGAGCATTCTCTTGTATGGTCCAAGAAACCTCAAATTCAAGCCTAAAAATCAAATGTGAAAAAACCGGGCAGAGATGAAAGGTGATGGTGGAGTAGGACACCTGCAGTGATCCTTTGCAGGATAAGTGGAGCCTGGTTTGATGGGCTTAGCTTTCTGCCTCCAATCAGCGGGAACATTCACAGCAGCAGCTACAACTGCATAGAGATTCCATGCTAGCGTCATTTACTGCTAAACCTCCGCATGGTGAAGAAACGGAGATTGGAATTTCATGCGGAAACAGATTCATACTCGATCTCGTTTCTAGTTTCATTTTGCAAATTTTTAGAATTACAGCCAATCATAATCTTCTGAACTACCTTCTCCAGGTGAGAACTACGTACGGAAGCATCCGCTCTTTCAAGTACGGAATCCAAACTCGCTCTTACAGCGAATATTACCATTACAGCTGCATCGTTTGGTTACGGACACGAGTCGTTCCTTGTGAGCTGAAGAGGAAGTTTGAACGGCATGGAATATTGAACACCCGTATGCTGAAGACAAGAGAACAGAATTGGCCATGGCGCAGCTCTGAACGAAGAAGCTTCGTGGACAAAATACGTTGGCAGACGGAGCAGGTGTTCCAGAATGGAGCTCTTAATTTTCCTCAGCAAGTAAGTCGAAGATACGTGAGAACTTGACGATCATCACGACGAATTGTCCAGAATGTGCAGAGAGCTCAGCTGCAAGCAAGCAAGTTCATTTGTCACTTCTTCGCAGACAACTCAGTATTCCCGTGCCCTGACCTGAATCTAGTAATCGTGTCAGACATTCATTCCCCAGGACTTGCCCAATCCCAAAGCGGGTCTCTCCAAATTCACCCTCCTGTGACAAGAGTACCAAACAAGCAATTGATTTCAAACCTGTAGACATGCTTGAGCTCGGGAAGTTTGAAGTTGCAATCTCCTACCGTTTGCTCATACCTTCTAGGCTCAGCTGACTTGCAGTCGAACTTGACAAACTCGATCTTAGATACGCGGTAAAGTTTTTTCGATAACTTTCAACCGTTGATGATCAAGTTACCCCTTTGTGGTAAAGTCTTTGGACGGAATTCTACGATTTCTTGAGCTGGCGGATGTCGTAGACCAGGTACTATCATGCATGATGTTCAATGGGAGAAATTTCAGCGCCCACTTACGTTGTATTAAGGCACTAAATGGAGACTGAGTCCAACAAAACGCCTTCTAACCGAAAGGAGATTTTTTCAGATTGGTCACCCAAAGGAATAGTTACGGTGAGGCGGTTGATGACAGCTATTGTTCAAGATAAGCTTTCGAAGAGCATATATACATTCGACCATTAAAAAGCCCGTTCGAAGTAGATTAGCTTATTACCCCGAGCAAGCAGTTCAGAACTCGCCATCCTTCAGGTCATCTGTTGCGCCTCTTTCTGAGCCCATGACCACGAGAAAGGGATGAATGGTTTCACCATTTGTTTACAAATCCAACTGTATTGTGGCAGTAGACATAAGTCGCTGAGTCACATCTGAAAGAGAATATGTTGGAAGGCAGTGGGTGAGCAATTGAACCAAGCCTAGTCGCTGATCTGATAGACCGCCTTAACGCTGGTTAGTTGCATTTTGAACCCACGTGACATTCACGAATCCTTTCCTGGAGAGTTTAGACTCAACTGAACCCTCCTCATCCAGCTAGGAGAAAGAAATCCAGGACCTGATCCTGCTAAGATGAAGGGCGACTCGGTAGTACCTTCTTCGATTGTCACGTTACGAAATCTGAGCGAAAGACCTTCGGATAGAGGAAGTTATGGCGAGCATAGGGGTACCAATGCCATTGCAAAAAACTCCTCTTGTAACTACCTGGCATCGTAGTCTATTGGGCCAAGAATTGTAGTAAGAAACGGAAATTGTTCATACATAAATTGTACTTTATGTATGAACATTTGAATGGAGCTATTCACTTGTGGATGAAAAAAATATATATTTGGGTGATAATGCATGAGTTCATCCTTGTATGAGTCTCATGAGTTTCAAACCTTTCTCTCATACTGAAACTGTGAGGATCTATTTTGATTTCTAGAACCTCATACACAATGCAACCAACACAACACGGAACACAAATACATGATATATGTGGTTCACCAACGTACTACATCCAATGGTAGGAGTGAGCATTTCACTAAAATTTAAAATACATGAGTCTTTGTTGTGAGATTCTACATATTGATCACCTCGAGGGTGCAACCCAATGTATATAGTCTGGAGGCTAGCATATAACTAATCTAACCATGGTTAAGCTAACTATGGTTAACATGACAAGAGTTAACCTTACAAACTCTCCTTAACTCTAGTCTAGGGGGTCAACAATTCATGCAGTTTATATGTAGCTCAACGGGAAGTCTTCGAAGGTAAAACTAGCTTTCCCTATATGAACAAGAGTTAACTATAATTAAACCCTAGTGGACACAATATTGGATAGAGACTACATAAACAAAAACTATTTGCATAACTCAATGATATAAACATTTTAATTTTTCATATTGACTTTAAAATCTATCATGAGGAATCACTTTGTTAAACACATTAGTGAAGTTAAGCTCTCCATCAATCTTGACAAGCTTGAATCACTCTCTGAAACCAAATCAGAGTCTTATGTGAACCTTAAAGGCCAAGGTTGGTGCCGCACTATGTTATGTATGCACCCACTGCTAACCCAAGCAGTCTCTCCTCCAGAACCTCCAGAAAACTCTAATATGATACCAATGTATCACCTTTGTTGTCGTGTTGTGACACTGATACTATGAGAAGACGATGACATGTGTCATCTTCAAAGCTATTGAGATGACGGTGATATTTTAGGTCAGGATGACCGACAGCTCATTGTAAGGCTATTATGTGCCCACGGTTGGATTGCCATCCTAGGGACAGGATGTAGATAAGGATCCAATAGATATTATCTTGGACCTTATCGGATATAAAGCGTGGTCGGAGTGACAAAGGAAGGGATGAGGTCTAGAGTATCGTTGACTAAGGAGCTTACCCAATCGAAGTGAAATCGACGTGGGACATGGTAGAGGACGACATGATCCTCCAAATGTACCGATGCCCAATCCACATCTACATCGTGACCACTTTAGGGCGTGGTTAGTATACCACTTTGGAGATTGATTTGATATTGGTGTTATGGATATGAAATTATGGGTGTCGCATGGACAGAGCTTTACTATGAGAATGCATGAGCGCCTGGCTGTAGAAGAACTCTCCTCGCCCTCGTGTGAATTGGCAATCACTCTCTCTTACGTCCTCATCACTTCATGTTCAAATCCGCTACACCCGGTAAACTCCAACGGAAGAAGATCATAGTATTCAATGATTGGACCGTTAACTCTCAATCAAACTTCACAGATAAGTGCTTTGAATCTAATTCTCCAAGAGAAATTAGATTCTTACACATTGTATAATGTGTCACACATTTGTGAAGGTGCACACTTTCCCACCAAACCTTTAGATCCTCACAAATTCAATTCTCACAATCTCTCAAGATTGATCATTCCCCATCAAGACTAAACCAATTTGATTGTGTGTAGGTGCTAAAAAATCTCTAATGTGACATATGTGCTAAGAGCATGTTGAATCCATAATCCATTTATCCTTTTCAAAATAAATGGAAGAGCAAAAAGCACATACTTCATTTTTATTCAAAGCCACTTGAACTCAATACTCATTATGATCCTTATTACAATAATCCTTCTTCATAAGGCCGGACTTGTTACATTTTCATAACCTTAATTTCCTTCCTATTCCCATGCTTGAATCTAGATCTAAACTTAGACCTACATCTAGACTTGGATCTAAAATTAAACTTGGTCATATCTTTCTCTAACTCCTTCTCGCAAGTTCTTCCACTAATAATATTCAAAGCCGTGGATGAAAAGATAGAATGGGAAGATAACATTAGTTCTTGTTGTATATCATCAATCAACAATGCAGTCACAATCTCATTATATATGATTGTTTCTTTGTCACGATGAATTAAACACGTGACAAGGATTAATATAATGTCGGAAAGGACCTCAAAAGTTGAATTGCCTTGAGTTCATTACTAATATCTTCTCCAATATTCTCCAAGTCCACAAGCAAATCATTGCCTACATCAACATGGTGTTGGATTTTTGTACCTTTTGCCATCTTAAAACTCATTAGCTTTAGTGAAGTGTATAGCTGATTTGAGAGCCTTGAGGTGGTATTTTGACTGTAGAGTTGCAAACAAGTCATTCATGATATCATGCTCTTCCACTTGTTTTAATATGTTGAGCTTGACATGTAAGACCCATGATTGTACATATAAGATAAAATATGAGTATATCTAAATTATGATTAAGTTTATCTTAGTCATGATTATGTTTAGCTAGTTATGGTTAAGTTGAAGAAAAATATAAAGTAGCTCTTGGTGTGGTAAATGAGAAAAACTATATTGTTGTTTAGTTTGAATCAAGGAACATATTACATCATATGGATATCTTGACTTCCTTGACTTGGTGATAACTCTTAAATCTAGGGGTGAGATTGACTTGGTACAAAAAAATCAATTGAAGGGTATTGGACTTCTAGAAGATCCAAGTATACCAATTACATGTCACCATATATCCTTTTCATTGATCTCTACCTTGATTAAACTTGGTAAGAGAAAGTTATATGGTGGTTACTTGTAGTTACTACGATAAAATTCTAAGTAGTATAAATAGAGAGGTTGAGAAGCACCTCTGAAGTAATTTTGTGATTTTAGTTTTGGAGATACCTTGTTTTGGGAAGTTTGGTTTTGAGAAGTCATGTTGAGGTTGGAGCCTCGATTCAATGTAGACTTTTGATCATCAAAGTATCCCTTACTTCTGAGTGATATCTTACTCTTTGTGAGAATTTGCATCATGAAGTTTGGAATTTGAGAGTTTGTGTAAGAGTGTGCATTAAGGTCATGGTCATCAGGTTGGAACAAGTACTTCTAGATTCATGATGAGCTTCTAAAAAACCATCGGAGGAAAAACCTAAGTGACAGTCAGCTCGGAGGTCACATACATACAACACCACATTATTGTTTGCCTGATCTTTTATATCTCTCTAATCTTCATCATCCATATATCAATTGATTTAATCTTGAGTACCTTCTCCAAGTCCATTGCCCAAATGATATTGAATGACTTGTCACTCTCAAGATTCGGCCATCAAACTTCTCTATTTCAATATTCAAGGCTAGGTTTGTGGTCAAGGGATTCACACAAAGGAAAGATGTGGACCATCAATCTTAATAAACGACATTGGCTTATAAAAATCTTGTGATACAAACTTTCAAGCAAGTTTTCAAACAAGCTTTAATACCAATGGTAAGGATCGATTTCAATTTTTACAAGCACATCAACAATGCAGCCAACATAATACCGAACACAAATACCTAATATGTGTGGTTCACCAATCAACTACATCCACTAGAGGGGTTTACTACAACTCAAAGTATATGAATCTCCATAATAAGAGTCTACATACCGATTATCCAAGGGCAACCAAGTATATAAAGCCATGAGGCTAGCTTGAGAGCTATGTGATATCTCTCTTGGATCATAGAGCAAATATGTTAGCCGTGGACGCTAAGACTGAGGACGGTATGATGTTAAACCGAGACATACATGACGACATGGTGGTGTTAGATTATCTTCATAGAGGTGCTTTGGTGGGCACTTTGAGTGCAAAGGAGCAGGATCAAGTTTTACAAAGAGCTCAATGGTTCAGATCGGAAGGTAGACACCTTCTTTGAGTATGGGGAGATGTCGGCGTTCGTGTTGTTCCACTTCCATCTCAGAGAGCACAATTGGTCATACATGTTCATGAGGAGTTAGGTCATTTTGGACTAAAGCGGACATATAGCTTACTTCAAAATCACTATTGGTGGAGAGATATGCAAACTGAGGTGCAACAGTTTGTGGCCAGATGTATGGTATGTGATCGTGTTCGAGCATCATTCAATGCCCCTACACCACAACTACATCCTCTACCGATTATGGGATTTGATTATCGTTGGAGCTTGGATTTTGCAAGATCTTTGCCATTTACTATACGACATCATCGATATATGTTGGTCATGGTGGAGCATTTCTCCAAGTGGATTAAGTTGGTGGCCTTGCCTGATAAGTCAAATGAGGGAACAGCTTATGCATTCTTAGCTACGGTGCTTAGCCGATTTGGTGCACCAGTGGAAGTGTTGACTGATCATGGTATTGAGTTTTTGGGTGAGTTTCAGACTTTGTGTGATCGAGCATTGATTGATCATCGTACCACCTCAAGAGATCATCCCGAGGCTAATGGTCTAGCACAGAGAGTTGCTCAGACGGTGAAGAGATGACTAAAAAAATTTGGCTTGGAGAAAGGTTATCTAGGAGACTAGGACATTCAGCTACCATGGTTGGCCATGGGTTATCGATTTAGCCGGCAAGCATCTCTAGCGTCATTCTCACCGTACTTTTTATTATATGGTAGAGATCCAGACTTACTTGCAATTATTCGTCGAGAATTAGGTGAAGTCTTGGACTTGGATAACCCTGATGTTTGGGTTAAGGTGTGTTCTCAAAGGGCAAAACTCTTCCGTAGAGTCATGCCCATGGCATTTGAAAACTTGGTTATTGCTCAGCATAGAGATACTTTGCGTTATGCTACCATCCGAGGAGGTGGATATCGACCTTCAATTTGCAGATTTCATGTTGGTGATTACGTTTACTTGTAGCAGAGTGCACTGACCACATTGGATGTTACGGGCTAGTCACACGATTCTACGAGTACGTGAGGTTTTACCTTCTAGAGTTTTGGTATTGGAGGGTCGTGATGGTGTGATTTGGAAGGATCATGTGCGTAATTGTGCGCCATGTCACCTACCAAATATTGATGGTACTATGGATCCAAGCCTTGTAGTTGTACGTGCAGGCTTGAGATGTATGGTATGTGGATCATCTGGTGGAGCTGCCAATATGTTGATTTGTGATTCTTGTTTGAGAGGATGGCATATGTCATGTTTGACACCTCCTCTCAATGCTGTGCCCAATGGACGGTGGAGATGTCCTCGATGCGTTTAGCAAGTAAGCAGGTAAGCAGGTCTGACTGTTACATGATATGGATTGTAGATAGACGACTAACGATGGCGCATTGTAGCATCCGGCCTCCTGATCTTAGTCCCACAAAGGGCATATCATGTTATGGACTAGATGGCTACGTGGTGTTAGAGGGACCTAATCGCCAGTTAGGGGGGCGATTGTGGTACACTTGTGTTGGTGTATGACGATCTATGTATTGTGATGTTTGATGTGACAACAATGTATGTTGTGATGCGATATGTATGTGCATGACAGTTGTTACAACTTATGTAGTGGCATCTCTAGTTAGGTAGGTCTTGGCGTATGCGAGGAGCAGAATCTGACAGATTAGAGCGGTTGTGCAGTTAACGCCTTTCGCATTGGAACTGCCATTAGGGCCGACAACGCCGTTAGGGGTCTTAGGGCTCAAGGTATAGAGTTCGAATTAGGGCTCCTTGGAGGGCACTTTTTGAAGTTGAGACTTTGAGAGTGTGGCTTTGGTGGATAATAGCTAGTGCGGGAACCTGAAGTCTTTGAAGCAGAAGGTGGGTTTGGCTTGACTGGTATCTCTCTTTTATGCTATGGTTATGAACGGACTGTCCTTGTGGACGTTTTGAGAGTGGAAAAGATTATTGTGGTACACTCGTGTTGGTGTATGACGATCTATGTATTGTGATGTTTGATGTGACAACAATGTATGTTGTGATGCGATACATATGTGCACGACATATCTAGTAATATTTTTTGAAAGCAAGTGTATGAAAAGACAAAAAAATCTCTTGTTTTTTAAATAACTTTGAGACAAGATCATGGTTATCTTCATGAAGACACTTGTTATTAAAATAATAGAAAATTTAAAGTTTGTGTATCTTTGGTATGTGAAGTTCATCTTAACCAATTATTCTCAATTTTTTTTTTCATTTTTCATATTAATCTTTTCAAATATGAAAAATGGATGGAATCTAAAGTACCCAAGATCAACATTCTCCTCATCTTAAAATTTTTTGAATTTTTTTTATTTCAAAATAATTTTTAGCAAATTTTATTTTATTAGATTGATTAGAAAATTTACCAAATTTAATTCATATTTGATGAGCCTTCAAAATTTACAATTAATGACTTCATGGCAATGTCATATATATAGACTTGTATCTTTTGTTTAATGAAAAATATATAAGATATACTCTTGAGAACAATAATTCATTTTTCAAGTGATGCAGCAACATATTGAAAATTGTAGTAGATTGCTTGAAGCATATGTTCAACACGTGGAGACATCATCATTCATTGAAGAGTAAAAATGTCACAAATTCTTGCAAGCATGCAACAATTTGTTGCATCTTTAAAATATCATTTGTGTTTAAAATGTTAGATTTTAGTACATTATGGTAGTTTTAAAAATTGCATGTCGATGCAAGTAGCAAAAAAAAAATTAGAGTTCTTGTTGCATTAGTGAAGGAAATATTTTTCATGATATGGCGAAAGATGAAAAATAATACTGGTTTTTAAACTCTTAACCTAATATTTTTACATATTGGAAATGAGTATGCATACTAAGTGAAGTGTGTAGTTGCACCTTGCACTATAATATCATTCTGCAATTACTTCGGCGTGAAAGTCATTGTGCCCAAGTTGCAATAATGCAAAGACAAGAAAATACTACATTTGCAACTACAAACTCTTTTGTTGAAGACAATTATAATCACAACATCAAATGAAGGAGATAAGTTTATCAATGTAGGAAGGAGTAGATGTTGATGTTTGCCACATATATCAAACTTATTAAGTAAGGTATCAAAGAGTAGTAAAAGTTGTATAGTTTTAAGGTGGCTTAACAAATTTTAAAAGAAAAAATTGAAAAATTGAAAAATAAGTTCATGTGACAATTATCGAATGAACTAAGGCCATGGAGATCATTCCATCATTGATGCATGGAGATCAGGCCAAGTATACCAGCTAGCGCTGGTATACTTGGAATTGGTGAGAAAGAGAATAGTAATTTCAAATCAACCTGGTACCATGCCATAGCAATCGTATCAGAACAATCTGGTAACTCGTCATAGCAATCGTTTCAAAACAATCTCGTAACTTGTCATAGCAATCCCAAGGTAAAAATCATGGGTGACGGAAGAGGTTTTGAAGGTCCCCTACGAGGTCCAACTGGACATGAACTTTATCGTGTACTGTAGGTGAATCTGCAGTTGCTACGGTGACCACGCCATGTCACAGTCGTTCATCCACAGCCAAGCATGTCGAGGGAGTGTGGAGCTTGATTTCGACCCGAGCTCCTCTGCCAGTTCGTTTGCCGGAAGGGGGGTTCACAGTCATGGCGATGTCAAATGCAGCCATGAATTTGAATCTTCAAGCTGGCATCTCTCTGACGAACCCATCTGTTCGTGCTTCTCGGGTGGCTTTGCTAAAGAAATGCATCGAGTTTGAAGGCAAGTAGCTGTGAAAGAAATTAAATTCTGCATCGTTGGCGGTTGTCTGTGGAAGCTCGCTGCAGAAGAACCAAACGTACATCGTATAGCCAGAATGTTATTGCATGTCATCTGAAATATACATTTGCACAGAGTTCATATTTTTCAAACTAAACTTAAACGAAGGAATCCGGCAAGTAATTACTAGAGTTATGCTCAGGATTCATGAGTAATATGCTGTCTATTTCTAATTACATTTAATTCGATTCTTCGCGCAGCTGGTAGCATTCAGAACAGAGGAGCCTCTGCAAGAAAAGGCGTAGTTCGTTGTGCTCTGGTTCTCACAGAACGGTGAATTTCATGCTTTTCTTTTGTGCTCAGTTTTTTCTGTTATGTACATAGTCCGGTAGTTCACTTCTGATTCTATTCATTCCCAGTGATTTCTGCGGATATGAATTTATGTGATAAGTGTCGCCTTGCAATACAGCATATTATGACATTCGTTTTTTAATCATGTAATGTAGAACAGTGTTTCTCGGGGTTTAATCACACTCAAATTTTGAAAGCATAAATCTCCTGATTTTGAGTAGCAACACATGTGTAGGTGATAATATAGAAGGCACTGTATTCTTATAACTCACAATGTTTGATGGATGAAATTGGACTGGGAACACATTTGTTGATAGTATGAAGAGGAAATCGGACAAATATGGAGACAATATGGAAGAAGTATAGAAATATACAGTCTATTGCAGTATTGCTACCGCATAAGAATGTATATTTCTGTCTTCTTCCAAATTTGAGTTATATGTTCTATAATAAACGGTGCAAAAGCTTCAAAGTTTTCACTCTGTAATCCTTCAACAGAGGGCTCAAAGTAACCCCATGTCAGTGTAAAAGAGTCTTCGAGTATTCTTTTTTTCTTTTTTTTTTCAAAAACAATCCTGAATCAAACAGTTAAAAAGTTTCAGTTTGTTCTCTTCTTTTTGATAAACATTGTTCGTGCACAATTGACTGTTTGTACCTGCGCCAATTGATGGCATTATGCACTATACTTTGTGCAGATATGGTGCTGTGGCAGTTAAGGGAACAGGAAGACCAAATATGGAGGACACTCTAAGTATTGTAGTGGATCCGAAGGGATTAGAACCTTCCTTTTTTGGTGTTTTTGACGGTCATGGTGGAATTGCTGTTGCAGAGTGAGTAGCCTCATAATTCTGCCTTTATTTCTTCTTCCTTTCAAATTAGTATTTAACATCACTTACTTCGATGATCTGTAAATTGATAATGTCCTCTTTTTTACGCAGCTTGCTAAAGACTGGCTTCTGGCCGGTGTATAAGAATCAGCTGTCAGGTAACTCCAAATTTATATTCTTTGTTCTGAAACTACCTTCCAACTCACTTTGAGTTTGTGGCTACTCTTCATCATGAACCTTAAAGTAAAAGCCAAGTGCATGAAGTAAATCAGTTTTCACTAAGAAGGAGCTTTACGTGAATGTAAATTGTAGTAGAAAGAGTAAAGACCCTATAGGTGTATCTACCCACAAAGCTTACTCACAATGTTAAAATAAGAAAGTTTTGTTCTAAAGATGGCTTGACATTTTTCTGCCCATCTAATGATTCCATTTCCCTTTACTGTTAAAGAAGTAGAGCACGCACCTTATTGAAAAAGAAGTTAGTTCTTCGAATAGAACCGATTCACCTTCTGTTGTGTTTCGAACATACACATGCCCAGTGACATTTTTTTTTAACAATTTCCGTAGACTTCTGATTCTTTGTAAGAGTAATCTCATGAAAAGTCCTAATACAGGTTATGTTTACAGGCTCAGATCCAGTGAGGGCCACGGAAAGAGCCTACTACGAATTTGATCAGCTAACTCTGGTATGTACATTTCACAGTTTAATATTTATCTGTATGAAATCGAAGTTCGTGAAATTAAGAATGCAAGTTTTTGGTGATATGAGATGACTTCAAGGGCACGAAGATAACTGTTGCATATTGATGATGAGAGAAACTCCTCAAGTGATTCACTTGATATGACTAGGCTCAACCGAAAGGACTTTTTGGTGGTATGCGAGAGAGGGGAGTTGGTGGCTCACGTTGTGGAGCCACCGCTGCAACTGTTGTTCTCAAACCATCTGAAGGTATGTATTGGAAATGCAGTAAACATGAAAGGCTGATGTGACATGAATTAGCAGGTCTAGTATATCACAATTATTTTATACTATTGTTCTTTCTCATGATCCATAAACCTTTCTGACCAGATGGGCAACAAAAGATAATTGCTGCTAATGTTGGAGACGCACGTGTTGTTCTTGCCCGAGGGGGCAATGCTATACAACTGACTTTTGATCACAAGGTTTAATATCTCTCTTCTTTCATTGAATGTCTCAGATTCAAATAATTTTAAGCCACCTTATCACACTAACGTGTGCACTTGTTCTCAAGGTGAACACGAACTGTATGTAAGATTTAAATCTATAAGAATCATGTTGAAATGTGTACATGATGTAGAAGTCTTGTCTACACATGTTCTATTCTCATTCTCATCTTACTATGTAGGACGGAGGAGGTCAAAGGGAATGAATTTACATATTGAGAATGCTAACGTGAAGTGACTAGGGTTTTTTATTTTCAGAAGCTTGATGCATGTATGCATCTGGTTCACTTTTGCAGCCAGACGTGGAGGAAGAAAGGAAGCGAATTGAAAAGAAGAATCCCGTACCAAAGAAACCACTGGTATGTTCCGACTTACAAAGTACGCATTCTTTTCATGCATAGCAGTTATTACCTTCAATTCAAGCATATTGAACTTCATAAAAGCATTCATGGTAAAATACGATTCACTGGTATTTTAAATCTTTCTGTAAAGATCATGTGATGTTGGATAGATATCCGTTATCAACAGGCATCTGACTCGTTTCATGGGTCTTATTGTGGGTATCATTGTGATCGACATGTAGTTAATGAAAGTCGCTTATTCATTTCATATGAGAATTAGACTAGAAGGGCAAATTTCACTTGCGGCAGAGAACATCCGTCCTTTGTGATACTGAACCAGTTAGAGGTACGAGTTCAGATGTAATTGTTTACGCCTATCAGAGATTCAGATACCGACATCCTTTTATCTTACTCCACGATTCTAACCTTCGCCTCAGTATTTTTGCAGGTGGTGAACGTTGATGGGACCTGGCGTGTGGGTGGTCTTCTTGCCCTCTCAAGGGCTTTTGGAGATGTTTACCTCAAAGAGTATGTTTGACTTGTTCTCTAGAATTGATCCGAAGGGTGTGGAAGTAGTCTTTATCGGATCTTGAGTTATCCTTCATTTCACCGCCATATTTTTTGAGATGTTCGATTTTGTCCTTCCATGAAGATCTAGATGCTTTTGAGTTTGCTTTGCCATGTCTTTCCTTGGAAATCTAAGTCTCTTTTCCTGCATGTTCTTCGTTTTTATGTCTTCTTTGCTGTATTCTGATTCATCATTATGTTCATTTAAAGCTGGACAGACGGTAAATTAGATGGAGCACGAGGTGGATTTGGATTAACAGCTGAACCACATGTTACCGTGGAAACCTTGCTCCCAGGTATGTAGTGCTACGAGATTATCTTCTAATGTACATACCACCTAATGAAAGTTATCCATTTTGTTCTTGTTGAAAGCTTCACATTTTTTATTTGTTTTTTGGAAAACTGTATGTTAAACGTCAAAGAGGACGAGTTGATAATTCTGGCAACGGATGGGCTGTGGGAGAAGATTCCAAACCAAGAAGTTGTTGATTTCTGCTCGTCAGCAGGGTAAGCTACAATACCCATAGTGCTTGTAGTTTTATTTGTTCACATGAGTAGCGAGCAGGGAAACCTCTACCTTGGAATTTAGATGAACAGTCGTGTAAAATTGCCTTGCATAATGCTCTTCTGCCAACAGAATCAATGAGGCTCTGTCTGTCCAGTAGTTGAGGCACAGGTTAAACATCGTAACTTTTTTTTTCTAGACGCAAGTCTTATAGTGTTTACTTGGTTCATCTACCAGGAAAGAGCAGCCCTTGGACACTACAATCAAGGGTTTGATCAAGCTGGCTCAGGATCGTGGGACAACAGATGACATTTCAATAGTTATTGTTCGTTTGTCGTAAGTAGTGTAGATATGTAAACTGTCCAATGCAATGTACTCTGCTGTAACAATAAAAGTGAAGTCTGTGAATACTTTAAGGTAGGCATATACACTATAAAAGATTTTAGGTGTATGTACTCAGTTTGAACAGAAAGCTCGGGGAATTTAGTCTTTGAAGATTTTATTTCGTGTCAGTATCCACACAGATTCTATTTCGACATGATCTGGGTCATTAAATATCTCGTAAATTGTTTATCCATGTCATGCTGAAGGTGACATGCTTGCTGGTTTCTCCAATATTCGCGGAACCGCTATGAGTACATTTTATAAACATAAATATCAAAAGTCTCGCACATAATGCTACATATAAGATATGTGTTCTGAATTAAACTCATAGCATTAACTCACTAAAAGAAAAAAGTGTAAATTGGATTGACTTTTAGTTATAAGAGGTAAGGACTTTTGGAGTCATCAACCACTATGGTTTAGGGTTTCAGATTTGTGTCTCTAGGTTCAAAGTTGAACCTGAAAACTGTACACATAACTGTTCAATAAGTAAAGTAATCAGGTTATGGAGTATACTTTGCTAGTGATCATTCCCTAAGTACTGGTCACAAATTTGAGCAGTTGGATTGGATGATTGAAGATGTGGGGTTGGTGATAACAATGTAACTGAATTCAAGTTGAAGTTTGGATCAAGGTGGAGAATGTTATATTTAGAGTTTTCATATTAGTAACATTGCTTAGATACTACCATAGGGTTATATTGAGTGTGAGGAAGTTGTTACAAGTGCAAGAGAATTCCCATGATCTGATGTGGTAGGATAGACATGTCAATATCAAAATTATGTGACGTGCAAGGTAGCATTGTCTATGGCATCACCTTTGCTTTATGGACTGTATCTAAGACACCCTTATGAAGATGTAACTTATGATTGAAACTTGAGTGGAAGTGGAGTGTGGAGTTGTAGTTATTCCCGAGGACAAGTGAAGTGATGCTATTTGAAATGTGGAACTGTCAATTTGCGCTCTTTGATAAATATTCATAGGTTTGGAGGAGCAATGTGGAAGTTAATGGATGAGGCAATTGCCTAACCAAGGGATAGTGCACTTCAATCGTATTATAATGCAGTCATTTGGGGTGAATAATCTAACTCCTCGTTTTTCAAGGCAAGAGATTTAGTGCGACTTAAGATTAGATTAACTTCCTCTAGGCTGTTTAAATTTGATCACAAGCTAATAATCGTTTGATGAACCCACCAGTCTCTTGTTTTAGCAAAACGGACATGATTCCTTGCCAAACTTATAAAGACTTGTGACCGGAGAATTATGAACTATTCTACAAAAAAAATGAGTCATCCTTTGTTAAAAGAACTTTATGTGGGATGTGTGCATCAAGAGTTTTCAAAAAACTCATTACAAATGCCCATTAGATTTTTACTTAGAATAATTTTTAAATTGAAGCAAATGAGGAGACTTAATATGACTTGCAATGCATTTGGCAAGAAGAGAATTTAGAGATTTCATCTCTTCTTCACATGGATACATCTCCTTCCGCTTCTCCTTCGAATCGATGGAAGTGTTCATCAGCTCATTTAGTCGTTCCAAATACTTGGCCTCTGCCTCATCACAGCTAGCACAAAGGTATTGCGAGCATTTGTCCGCCAACACTTCCAATCTCACCGGCCGTTCTATATCGACCTCATGTAGCTACCTCTTCAAACTCTATAGTTGCGGACGTAGCTTCTCATTCGTTGCTTTCAAAAAGTTGGCTTGTGCACTCTTAATCTTACACAATTCTGCATAGGCTGTCTTTGCCCCCTGCATTGCTTCTTCAGCCACTGCCTTTTGCTTCTCCAAATGTTTGACAAATTCAGTCAATTGCTTAATAGTTTGGGTCTGGTCCTTCTTCCCTCGAGCAATGCGGTGCATCACCTTCATCAGGTCCATGTTGCCATCCTCTTGTGGATTCCACCCTTGTATATACTTAGTCCCCATCTCGTTGAGCTCCATCAAGACTGTCACCACCACATCCTCCAACTTTTGAGACAACTGCAACACATAGGAAATTGATTCTCCACCATCAACCTTTGATGCTTTTACCTTCAGCCTCGACGTCTTTGGTACTGGACTCGAGAAGTGAGTGATCTCCTTCAATTTCCGATTCTTTGAGATCGACTCCGCTACTTCTTCCACACTCAGGTTTCGTTTTGCCAATTCTTCCACCGAGCTGTGTGAGGAAGTTCGGGTGAAGAAGACAAAGAATCCGATAGGATGGAAAGACTATCCCAATTCGTGAGATGCTATTTTGTGGGTTAAAGCACTAGGTAGGGATTACAAGAAGAAGAAAGATGGCATCGATTGGGAAAAATCAGCGATGCATACTTGGTTCAACTTCAATGAATCAAAGTTGTTTGATCCGAGGGACCGGAAGGGAATGAATGGTTACAAGATCAACCTGATCAAAGACTACTTCAAGAGTACATCGTGAATCAGCTATTCTCACCTTAGAGGACCACTTAGGGTTCTAGCGTGTGCTTGACAGGTTTAACATGGCAGACTCTAAAGGAGTGTGGACTCCTTTAGCGGCACATTTTAAGCTCTTAGTAGCTCAATGTCCAATTGATGCAACTGAGAGAGGAAAGATGTCGTCAATTCCCTATGACAAAGGCGGGTGGGCGGCCTCATGTATTTGATGGTGTGCACTAGACCCGATATTGCTCTAGCTATGGGCAAGGTGAGCAGGTATATGTCAAATCCAGGGAAGGTGCATTGGGAAGCTGTGAAGTGGATTCTGAGGTACCTCAAGAGTACTAAGGATTTTGGTCTTTTGTTTGATGGTTTATTGGACAATGCCAAATCCTTGTTAGGTTACGTTGATGCTCACTATGGACAAGATCTAGACAAAAGGAAGTCTACAACGTGTTTACACTTGGAGATGGATGCGTTAGTTGGAGATCTACCTTGCAGAAGTGCATAGCTCAGTCAACTATGGAAGCCGCATATGTAGCAGCAGCGGAACCATCAAAGGAGGCTATTTGGTTGAATAGACTTATCACTGAGATGGGATTGAAACATGATGTTGTAAATCTCCATTGTGATAGTCAGAGTGACTTACATCTTGCAGCAAATCAAGTGATGGATAGTAGGGTGAAGCACATCGACATCAGATATCACTTTATGAGAGATGCAGTTTCTGATAGGAAGGTGGAGCTAGTCAAGATTGATGGTAAACTCAATCCAGCTGATTCTTTGACCAAAGTTATTCCTTTAGAGAGTTTCATGAGCCATTGTGCTAGTATGCTGGTTTTGCACAAGGACCACTAGTAGAGTTACGCTAGTAATTGTTTGATTCTTGTATATGCTTTACTTCTTCCTAGTCAGGCTCACTTAGTTCTAGTTAATCCTTGTTTACATGAGGGCCTATGCTTTAGGTTTCCTTCTAGGACTTCCCGCGGAGTATATATATGATGACAAGAGTTAGACATCCCAAGACATGAGTCAAGGGGGAGATTGTTAGGAGTTAACTCAGGTCTTGAGTAACTCTCGTTAGTTTGACTATATTTAGTTAGACTAGGGCTAGGGCTGATACTACTATATAAGAGGGATGACAAAAGCTCTATGTAACAAAAATTAGGGTTATTTAGTAAAGTGACTTTGTGTGTTCCGTGGACGTAGCCTTAGTGAGGTGAACCACGTATTTCATATCTCGTCTCTTGATTGCATGTTGCTTCTCAATGTATTTCATGTCTTTCGGACAACGTAGAGGTGGAGTTTGTGGAGAGGGAGAATGAGAAGCTTCAACATCAATTGAAGAGGGTGAAGCAGTAGTTGCATGAAGTTGATGTTGAGAGACCGGCTAGATTAGAAGTTTTGGAGCAATATCTTTTTGCTCGATGTGACGAGATGGAGATTGAACTGTTGGAACGATTGACTGTGGCAATGAACACTCCTTGCGATTCAAAGGAGAATAACTTCAAGAGTTGACTTTACAATTCCTCAACTTCTGTTTCAGCAAATCTGACGTCTCCTCTCCTTACTCTGCAAACTTCCTCATATGCTGCTCACTTTCCTTCTCTATCAAACATTTTTGCTTCTCTAACCACTTGATTGACTCGGCTAACTGTCCATTCACTTGCGTCTAATCTTCCTTCCCCTGCGCAACATGGTTCATAACACGGATTACCTCCATGTAACCATCTTCTTGGGGATTCTAGCCTTGGATATAGCGAGGCCCTAGCTCATTAAGTTCTATGAAGACCGGTATCGCCATGCTCTCGATCTTCTGCGTCAACTATAGATAAGAAGATATTGGTTTTCCACCAATCTTGGAAGCTTTCATCTTCGGCCTTGAATTCTTTGGAGTAGGCCTCAGCGAATGCACTATTCGTTTCAACTTTCTCTTCTTTGGAGCCGATTTCTTGGCCACTTCTACACTTGAACTTTGCCTTGACCTGGTCTCCGCCAAATCACTTTGGACCACTACAAACGCCTTAATTTAACAAATAACATTTTCCAATTTGCCCAAAGATGTGTAATCTCTTGTTCAAACCCTCTTTGGCTGAGACGTCCCTGATCCAGCAGAGCCCAGACTCGGTGTCGACCCGCTACTCGCACCTTCTTGTCAAGTCTTTGTTACGAATTCCTCCACTCCCCATCTGATACTTCTTCCGATCCAAAGGAGTCAGCCACCCCATCCTAGAATACATGTAAACTAGAAACGAAGAAATGTAGACTACTACTTTCTTGCTAGCCCAAAGCTTCTCCCCCATGGCTTGCACATTGTGGGCAAAGATCTCTCCCCAATTAACTTTAATCGAACCTGTCACAAAACCCTCTATTATTCTCACCTTATGCATACTAACATAAGTAGTCCGCTGCGGTGAGAACAATTGATTCAATGTTTACATTATCTTCTTCTTTAAACTATCCTTAATGAGATCGATCTTGTACCCATTCGTGCCTTTCCGCTCTTCGGGTCAAACCATTTTGATTCATCAAAGTTGAATTCCATAACCATGGAATTCAACTATGCTTGCCATCCAATTGGTTTGGTCCTCACTGAGCTCCGGACACACATAATCCCATTGCCATGCTAAGAATGTCCCACCAAATTCTCTCAATCTCTGTAATTTGCTTGCAGTCCAATCAGGTTTCGGCACCAGAGGTCTATATGCTCCGAATGCAAGCTTCTTCTGAACGGACAACCAAATGGCCTCTCACACTCCTAATAGACTAGTAGACTGCTTTTTGATCGGGTTTGATCGATCCATAGTTCTCCAATTTCCCGCACCCTATCTTTGATGTTGTGTGCGTCAAATCAAGAATGTTGGCGTCCTGCCCTTCTAACTCCCCCTAATTCCTAGTGTTCCTTACGTCGCCTTCGTATTTGGGGGACAGTTGATATGTGATATTCGCACTACCATGAACATTCATATTCATATTCGTCCTACTTACTCCGAATATAACTCTTTTTATTCCCAAAACGAAAAAACAACTCTACATTAGCTAACTATGGTCCTATACGTTTGATATCTCCAGGATTTTCCATAGATGTCACCAACTGCTCCAACCATTGCGCCTCTACGTCGTTATACTCAGCAAACAAGTATTAGACACACATGTTGGCAAGAGTCTCCAATCGAACAAGTACTACATCAACTTGGTTTATGCGTCGCTTCTCGCACAACCTCCCAAAGTTGCAAGTTCTCTTTCTCTACGAATTTCACTTCAGCTTCCTAAATCTTGTAGATCTCCACCTAAGACTGCTTCGACACCTGCACTTGCTTTGCCAACTCAGCATTCTGCTTCTCTTGTTGCTCCACAAATTCTATCAACTGTCGAACAGTGTGTTTGAATTCTGCTTCCCAATAGCTAGCCGATTCATCATTTGTACCAAATGCATATATCCGTCAGTTTGAGGATCCCACCCAAGCACATACCTCGGCCCCATCTCATTACGTTACATAAGGACTGGAATCACCATTGTCTCAAGCTTCTATGATAACTGTAATACTAAAGCCAATGGTTTCGCAATCTCCTTCTTGGCTTTTACCTTTTGGCGCGAATGCTTTGGAAGTGCTACATCCCCCATTTTCTTCTTCCCCACATCTACTCTCTTCATTGGCGGATTGCGCAGAGGACTTTCCACCTTTGCTTGTCTCTTCCTCTTTTGTGGAAACTCTATCGTTTTTTCCTTGAATCTAAATCGGGCTTCTTCACCATAACGTCCATCGCTATTGGCTTTTTGGGTTTATGCACGGCAACAGTTCATATGTTCCTCATGGACCCACTACTGGTAACATCGATGTCCACCTCAATGTCAGACAACCCAGACTCCAATCGATACAACTATCATTCTCTTGGGGTTAACCATTCCAACTTCACATACAAATTCCTCAAGAGAGAGGAAATATACACTCTTATCATCTTTCTTCAATCTAATGACCATGGATTGTACATTCTTGGTGAAGATTTCTCCCTAGTTAACCTGAATAGTTCCTCCCACAAAACCTTCCATGATCCACACTTTATGCATGCTAATATAGGTGGTTGTTGTGGTGAGAACAATTGATTCAAGTTGTAGGCAATCTTTCTTCTAAATCCATGCTTCATCAAGTCAATTTTATACCCATTCGTCCCCTTCCTTTTTCTAGGGTTGAACCACTTAGCCTTGTCGAAGGTAAATAATATATGAAGGGTCAATCCTTCCCAATCAACGTCATCTTTATCAATGGATCGTCTTCTCTAGGCGCACTTCATCGCATAGCTCTGGACAAACATAATTCCATCGCCATGACAGAAACACTCCTCCCAAGTTCTTCAGCCGTAATAGCTCTACCGGAGTCCAATCCATCATTACAATCAAAGGACAAACTCTCTCTATCGGCACCTATCGCATAACTAGCATCTTCATAGCTTTACGATCGGACATCGCTCTTACATTCTTCCTTGGCATTCCCCTTTTACTTAGGTTTTTGGCATGTCCACGAGCAATTCAACGAGACATCTCTCTCTCGCCATCTAATCGCTTAGGCATCACCAATCCTAGATCTCTCTCTTACTCGTGTGAACGCACTACACTCTTTCTATTTCGTCTACTAGCATCATATTCGTAATAATACACTTCTATTCGTCCAAATATGCTACTTTATTACTTAAAAAAAAGTTTCTTCTAATTCCTATGTGCTAAGCCCCTACAATTGGAAAAGGTATATGACAATCTATGTATAATGATGTTTGATGTGACAACAATGTATGTTGTGATGCAATATGTATGTGCACAACATACTGCTAGTCGTGCAATTCTACAAACAAGTGAGATTGTATCTTTTGGAGTTTTGGTGTTAGAGGATTGTGATGGTGTGATTTGGAAGTATTAGCACCTAGTCTTCTTATCTTAGACCCACAAAGGACATATCATGTTAATGGACTAGATAGCTACATGGGATTAGAGAGACCTAACTGCCAGGGGCAATTGTGTTACACGTATTGGTGTATGATAATCTATGTATTATGATGTTTGATGTGATAATGATGTATGTTGTGATGAAATATGTATATGCATGATAAATGGGACATCAAATTTTTGACATCTTACAAACTATATTAGTGGATGCAATTCCAATTAATGCAGAATAATTATGAAGAGGATTTCTTTGCTCAAGAACTTACAGAGGAGATGACAAAGAGAGGAAACATTTGCTGGTAATATACAAAAGTAAGAGCGGGGTATGTTTGTTCCTTTCATGGAAATCTAGGAGCGAAGCATGTTGATTATCAAACCTAATAATGAGTTTATAGTGAAAGATTGTTCGTGGATTACAAAAGCATTAGGAAAGAACAACCTCAAGAAACATTCTTTATTATTCAACCATGTGAATATTGAGTGGTAGTGTCCAAGACACCAGTTGACAAATGCAGTTGAAGCTCAACAATACGTAGGTTATGTATGGGAAAATGATGCGGATGTTAATAGCAATAAGTAGCTATAGTATATGCATGTATGTTCTTTTCAATTACACAAGCCAAGTCCACAAAGAAATTCATCAAAATGACTACAATTAAGGCTGAAGTTACGAGATATTTTTTAAATCAAGTTTCAAACTAGTTTAAATTATTATTCATTTTTTGATTATTTATTAACACAAAATTTATAGGTTCAAATTTTTCCTCTTTAATTTTGCCTTAATGTCATGTTTGATTGTGGAGTATAGTATGATTATGATCTTTGGACTTTTATTTTTTAAGTATTTTTTTAATTATATCATTGAAAAAATTATTTCAGTTTTTAGTTTTGTATTTTATTTAGCTATGAGTTGTTTTTATAAAGGAATTCAAAATAGTTAATCTAGATCATATAGTTTTTTAGATTTATTTTTTGTATTGTTTTAAGTTATATATAAATTTCTATCCATTTTAAACTATTGCTATAAGATAAATTTAAAAAATTGATCCTTCTGTAATTATTATATTTTTACACTATTAGATAAAATATAATAAAAAATAATTTAATATAATTTATTTTGTATTCATAAGATTTTAATAAGTGTATTGTTCTTAAAAATCAATGTATATTTCTAAAATTTATTTTGATTATAAAATCATAATTTTTAAATTTATCCGTAATAACTTATATTTTTGAATATATGAAATGTAACCTCATTTTTTACAGAAGTTTTTTGTGTTGTTTTCAAAAAATTTTAATCCAATCTAAGATTTCATTTTATTATTTTAAATATTAAAAATATATATGTATAAATACAAATAAATTGTGCTCAAACATAACCTTTTAAATATATTAAAAAAATTTATATAATTTTTATTAATACATATTGAATATTTCATCATTTTTAATTTTTCATGTTTTATATTATTTTTAATTAAATATTTTGTTGTTGTAAAAAATAATTTATATATATTTTAAAATAATTTATTATTTTTCTATCTACATTATATAAAAATAATTTTTCATAATTTTATAATAGAAAAATTATATTTTGTTCTTTGCAAAATTATATTTTGCTCATGTTAAAATCTCTTTTGGTGAGAATATTTTCATTTTGTGAATACATTGATGTTTACTTAATCTAACACTTTAAATCTTTCTCACATAATCCACCTTGATATCATCTTACATACAAGAAATGAGATAGAATCATGGAAATTCACTATGGAGCAATTTAAAAATTAGATTTTTGAGTGTGAGAGCCTGAACTTAGAATATATCAACTTTTAAAGTAAAAAATAACACAAAAAATGTTAAGTTAGCTAAAAGTCACAACCTACATACAGATTACACTAATACAATAAAACTAACACTATTAAAAAATATTATATCAACAAAATTTACTATTTAAAAAATTAAAATAAAATAAAAAATACATATTTTTAAACGATAAATTTTATCATTAAAATAAATAATAATAATAATAATGTATTTTTTAAATAAAAAAATAAATAATAATTTTATATATTTGAAATACTTAAATAAATCATGCTTTATTTTCAAACTTTAAAATCAAAAAATTCATAATTTTTTTGTACAAATTTTTTGTACAAATTAATTATTACTATTTTTTAAAGATATGAAATTATATCTTATATATGTATCAAAATTAATAAAAATAATTTTTTTATATAGATTTAAACATCAAAATTGAAAGATATCGATTTTGAATTTCTTGTGATATTTATCTTGTAATATTAATTTTTTTAAAAACTCAATAAAAAAATAAATATCACAAAAAATTCATGTTTTTTTTTCATGTCGATATGGCATGAAATTATTTTTTGAAATTTTATACTTATAAATTATGATTATATATACTTAATTAAATTTCAAAAATATAAATTGAAATAAGATTTTTAATCTTAATGTAATTTATCTATTTTTTTATTTTTATGATTTAAAAAAAACTTTATTTCATAAAAATTTCAAATTTTTTATATTGTAAATATCATGATTTATTTAACGGATTTGAAAATTATATCAGCTTATTTAAATTGTATCACTTGATATTTTATTAAAATTTTTGAATTTTTATTAAATATTGTCATTGATTATTGATGATTGAAAAAAAATTATAATTAAATTTACATATAATAGAAATTTGCAATATTTAAAATTCTAGAGCTATCTCTCATTTATAATTTTTGAATAAATTTTTCAAATAAATGATATTTTATTGTAATGTTTGTACTTTCATCTCCATCAATGCAGAACAATTGCTCATAAAACTTTAAATGGTGTATTCTCCCAGCTTTTTCTAGATGTCAAACGCTATTGCATAAACACGTATCCCTGTAGTGAATCAAATTTGAATTATGAAATATGCATGTGTAGTGTAATGAACAGGTAACCCAATACCTCCGGGGTTTAATTCTCTTTATTTGATCAAAGTTTCTATAGTTTTAACATCTTCAGAGAATATGCAACTTGTTTCTCTAACTACTTCAGTTTTCTCTCAGGTGACCCATATAGATCCATAAATGAGATCACTCACTTCGTGCATTAAAGTTTGAAAATTGCAATATTGGAATAAGTATAGAATAATACTAATTTTAAGTAACATAACATACATGAGCGAATCAATCATCTATTAGATGCACACAAAACATGCATGTGGAAGAAAGATTGTCTTCGACTTTGACACCAGTCGCATGCCCGCTTTATCCAAATCGACATTGTATAATATACGTGTCGTCATATAATGCAGTAATTTTTCATTGATGTGGCAAAGAAAATAATCCGAACGTTGTCTTCTTTGGTCTGTATCTGAGAACCGTTTTAGTGTCAGCTCTGACCGATGTGGAAATTACACTTTTCCTCTTGCTAGATTGTAGATTGTCATGAGTGTGGATCTAGAAAACGCCGGTTAGATCCCGTTTGAAAGATGCTGTCAGTGGACCTACTTTAACCTTTCAGAAATTCAGAAAATCTTCGTTGCCACATGGAGAAGTCTTTATGCCTCTTCGGCACCATGTCCCCGTCCCCATCAGAGTCCATGACTGATAATGAGCTGTCTTCAGATTATTTCACGCACGCAATCTTTCGGATCTGTAGCGCTTCTGCTGCATCTGCAGAAAGCAGATTGTCTGGTCTTGAAAATTATCTTCAGAATGTGAACTAATTTACATGTTTATACCGTGCGTCGCCCCGATTTCTGTTAGTTGTCACGGAGTAGACATATTCGTTCATTCTGAAAGCTCCGCGTTGAACCGTTGATGGTGGTCGGCGATGCTCTCATTTGGACACTTGCTATGCTATGCTTGGAAGTTTGGAGTAGAATACCACGTCACCCGTGGCTCCTTACCTCAATATCTATAGCACGTGTATACATGTGTGTGTGTGTGTGTGTGTGTCATAAGGCATGTAGCCCGTAGGCTAAGAAGCCACAGACCAGAAATAGGAGAATAGAACTGAAAGGACTAGGAGCAAAAAGCAGATGGCAAGAAAACGAGTGAGCCAGAGAAGACCAACGATAAAAAGGGGAGAGAAGATATTCTAGCGAAGAGAAAGTGCAAAACGCAGAAACAACGCAGTGGATCTGAGGTTGTAATTTTATGTGGTACACCCCAGAGAATCAGAAGATTCTTTTAATTTGATACTAATGTTGGGAACAACGAGTGATACTTTAATTAACCATGTACCACCATTTGAAATCTTGTTGCCGCATAGCAAGGTCAGTAGAGCATTTTCGTAAAATGTGAAGTCCAGTCTACTCTTCCATATGACACATTCCTCAACGAGGAGATTCAGGTATAATATTGAAGCTTTTAAAATATGATCGAAGTTGGGTAGAAAAGAGAAATTCGGGCCTTCTAAATGAGATAAAGTTCTTAAACTAGAAAGTGTGGGGCCTGATGAGGGGAGGTTTCTGAAAACCTTGCGTTTGAAGAGTCAAACAAATAGATGTGATAGGTATTGAAAATGTTTTGATTGATGTGTTGTCTAATGGCGAAATGTAGTGACAGTCATGATTTGAATATGCGGTTCAGTTGGCAGGGTGGCGCCTAAAGCAGATGCATGCACTCTTCCTCTATCCCATAATTTGCTTGCTGCATTCAGAGGCCAGTATTTCACCATCTTAAGACTACGTGAAAGATTATTGGGCCGACTGAAATTGCCAGCACCTTGGGTGAACAGATAACGAAAATACAATCTTCAGACTGACGTGCAGTGGTGGAAGAAAAGTTTCTGTGGCTGCATCTCGATATTATGAGGTGGATTCTGAAATGAAAAACGTTCAAAACGCGTTGATTGGAGCAGTTGTGACGTTTTCACTGTAGGCGCATCAGATATGCATTCATCTGGAGCTTCATACAATCATTTTCAACACAAGCATGCGTGAAGTAATAAGCTTTTCCTCTGATATATTTAAATCTATAGTTTATGGATTGGAATTGGTAGCATTTTAACGGTTCAGTTTTGATGGAGTGTAAAATGAAACTACTGTCTGATTCTTTACCCGTGGAAACTTGTGTCTCAGGTTCCTAAATTTCGTGTTTGGACCAATGACCTTGACGGGTGTCAAAGGACCTAAAATCTCGTTCATTCATTCTCGATGCATGCTTTTGAAAATATTCTTCGATGACCCTCTGTCACGTGATTGACCCTGGACCCAAGACGCGGTGTTTAATAGTAGCATTCAATTCTGCTATTATGTATTTGCTCCCAGGTGCCCTAGGACTACGCCCTACAAAATCCCTTTTACCCAACTATGATTACTGGATAATATTTTAAATTCTTCAATATCCTACAAGCAATATAGCAAAGAGCTGAAAGACCCATGAAATCTTACGTGAATGAAACCGAAGGGGTATGATGGTCTAGAGACAATGAGAAATATGCCGTACTGCACCTAACGGTCTTATTCAATATACCTGAGTATGTAATATGGAAGAGGAAACTGGAAGTCGTGACAACAAAAGTGTAATGGTGGTTCATTCTCAATCAAACAATTAATAACTATCCGCAGCCAGCCTATCAAAGTATTATATTGATTGTGTTACAGAAAACGACAATCTTCGATCCGTTTTGCACTGTCACTTCGGTAGCCCAAGGGCGGATTTTTTATCCCCTTTTGCAGTTGGTCATCTATGACCCAATTGTTTTCTGTCCATCTGCTCTTTTCTGCTAGTCGGTTGAGTTCTTTTCTCCCACTTCTGTTCTGCGGCGTCTCAGCCTTCGTGCTGCATGGACTTGTGATTCAAGCACACACAAACATAGGCATCAGACTTCATTCCATACGTCGCTAAGTAATTGAGGCTAAGGATGTTTTCAGTTCAGATTATTTCTGCAGATATATCCCTACACTCCTAGCATTAATTATTGTTTGCTCTAAACTAGTGTGAGTTCCGAATTAGTGTTGGCCACATTAATGGAGGTAAAGTGTACTTCGGAGCAATAATACAATAATTAAGGGTTACGGGTTTTTTAGTAGAACAAACCCACAGTAATCCATGGTTGAAGAATTTTCACTCAAACTAATCGGAGTTCCATCACCAGTGGGAAAATATTCTTTCAAGTCTACATTCAAACTGGTACCCCACGTTAATTAGTCTGGATTATTTGACACTTATGCACCTAGTTTTTCATTAGGATGGCCCACATAAATTACCGTTAAGAGTGTAAGACTCTGAAAGTTGTAGCTAATCGATCATGGATTTGAACAGATGGTCATAAATGTCATACGTTCTGATCCTGCGGACTCACTGCTGCGGTGTCCGCTGTCTACATGCCTTCAACGACTTCCACCAGAACTTGCAGGGACGCTTTTTGTCACTGGGATGGGCCCATTCACAGTGCAGTTGCCTCATCTCTCTATTAAACGATTTCGAGTTCTCAAGGTTTGTTTTGTCTCAGTTTTCTTGGTAACTTCTGTGTCGTTCTGCGTCTCGAGCGTGTCTCATAAAGAAGTGGCCAAGGTGTTTACGAGATCGTTTCATAAGTCTCGACTCTCGAGCCAACGAGGGGTGAGAGAATCTTTCTCAGCACAAGATGGAATCGATTCCGTATTCATGGCACCGTCCACTTTTCTGCTACGTAGAGTAACACTAGGTTCTTCTAACGAGAGTGTCAAGATAAGTTCCAGAGTAGACAATCGTCACCAACCCAGAAAAGAAGGTTGCATTAATCACAGGACTGGCAAGCAATGATACGTGCGAAGAACGCAGTTGAGCCGTTGGACTGAGCTTCTGTGGAGACTATAAAATACAGCAGACCTCCGCAGTCTAGGACATCGGAAGAAAACAAAGAGGCTGCCATGGGTCTCCGAGCAATAATCCTGTGTGCTCTCGTCTGCTCGGTGCTTTTCCATCTGGGAGAGACGGAGGCCCAGACTCCTTATGAACTGCTAGTAAACACGAGCAGTGTTGTGACGACAATTGATGACGATAAATTCCTCTGCGCAACTCTGGACTGGTGGCCTTCGACCAAATGTAATTATGGACAGTGTCCGTGGGGAGATGCCGGACTGCCCTATCTGGTACCGACACCTTCCTGTTTCCCCGCACGTACCCGCCAAACTGAGACTTTTGTACTTCTGTCTCCTGCAAATTCTTTACGTTGCATGCTGATCCTACTGGAAAGAAATCGAGGGAGCATTCTCCTGATTTCGGTATCTGTACTCATGTACGAGGAATGTAGGCTGAATTCTCCTACTCTAGATGCTGATGTCCTGAATGGCAATGCCGGGAACTCTGTGTCAGCTAAAAGTCTCCTCTTCTATTTGTTTACTATATTATCGTTATCATATGTTTCGTTATCATAATCATATCGCTATAATATGGTGTTCATTATCATGAACACCATAGCTGTAAGTCGTATCGTTGTCTTGACACGTGGGCTTTGTTTTGTACTATTTTCTCGGAACTGTTAGCAAGCCGTATGTACCTATTCCGCATACCACCAACTTGACCGATCCTTCTATTGCTAAATTTGCAGGATCTCAAGAACCCGCTACTACATGAAACAATGAAAGGTACTTCTTCACAATCAGACTTTCAATTTTCTGTTCGTGAACTACGAAGACGACTCATGTGTACATCTGTCTTCCTTTGTTGGTTGATTAGATTGATTTGGCACAGGAAACGCTAATGGCGACCATACTTTTCCGTCACGTGTACAGCGCTGCATCCGTTAACGGTCAGAGCCGGTGGGACGCTGGCCAATTTGGTGGTCTACGATATTGGCGAGCTGATTCCGGGCGAAGTATGCAAGCCTTTCACCATGAATGGATCCGCTTTGTACAATTTCACTGGTGGTTGCCTGGACATGAAACGTTGGGACGAGCTCAATGAATTCTTCATCAAGGCCGAGTGAGTAGTTTTGCAAGTAAATTCTTTTCCGTACACGAGAAAACTTCCTCCCAGAGAGTAATGATGTGTCACTATAGGCTTCACTAGTTGTGAGATTCTTCAAGCCACTGGCATGAGATTCTTCACTGCACTTCTCTGTACCACTTGATTGCTTGATCCGTGGAGTTACGTACAGAGAGTAGTAGACTGTACCATTATGACTTCAAAAGATTCGACTTTAGTTACTTCACTAGAATCGCTGGAAGACGCGTGGAGTATGCGCAACGTCAAAGTCACGTGCCATTGAGAAATACAATTGTAGTGAAGAGCTCACGTTGCTTTTGTTGAGTTCCCCGCAGGGTTCAAGTGGCGTTCGGTATCAATAACTTGTATGGCCGATCTAAGGAGAAGGAGGATTACAATGTCACTGGTCCTTGGGATCCGAGAAATACCTATGATTTGATCAAGTACACTCGCGATAAAGGCTATCCAATATTTGCCTGGGAGTGTGGTGAGCAACCACAACTACGATGCATACTCTTTCCCAGCCCAGAAGGCCGTTTTGATGAAAGAAATTGATCTCCAGATGGTTGCTAGTTGTCGAGCCTCCAGACTCCGAGGCTGTTATCAAGACTTTATCTCGTTTGTATTTTCCCATCCAGTCGATTAAAAGTGAGAAGCAGAGGCTGATAAGTTACCAGTTTATCCTAATTTCAGACATTTTCGTTTGCTGTATTCTTTACAGGTAACGAGCTGTTGGGATATGCAATTGAAAAAGTAATAAGTCCACAACTATATGCCGAAGATGTCTTGAAACTTGAAGCCATTGTGGACGATATTTATAAAGATTCCCCCTCGAAGCCCTTGGTCATTGCGCCAGATTCGATCTACTTCATAAACCAGACAGAACTCCCGGATTTCTTGCTAGCGGCAGGGACAGGCAGAGTGGATGTCGTGACAACGCATTACTATAATTTGGGCGGAGGTTTGAGAATTTCAACTAATTACCATTGTTCTAAAGATAATATGATTGGACTCTTCTGTACATTGCATTCGTTAAGTAAGAATTAAAAATTCTTTCCTTCGGATTGGATCTCATGCATAATATAACTTGGCCTATAATATTAGGCCAGGTTATATTATGCATGCAGGCATGTGGTGAGGATACTAAGCTATTGTCTAGATTGATGTTAGCTTGAATACAGATACTTGACCGGTTTCGTAAACTGCGGATGGACGAAATCAAGTCTTATAACTGAATCTAGCGTCGTTTGGAATCGCTTAAAGAAAACGATAATGCCGAACTTCTTTAGATGACTAACCTTATCGTTCAACGCAACATTTGAAGGTGGAAATGTTCTATTTGATATTTTGCAGGTGATTTGGATCCAAACCAGTTGATTGCAAATATTCTTGATCCATTCTATCCCAATGATTTAGTGACGATTTACCAAGCTCTGCAAGACGTTATGAAGAAGCATCCAGCTTCAGAAACTTGGGTAGGCGAGGCCGGTGGCATCTACAACAGTGGACGCCATGGGGTCAGCGATGCTTTCATCATGGCTTTCTGGTAAAGAAAATCCAGAGCTCGCAATGTACTTTCACAGTTTTGTGCTCTCCCATATCTTCATTCTGTCACAAGTCTATTTTGACAGTGTTCTTAACGCTGAATTGATGAATCATGAGACAATCAAACACCATGCAGAGAGTGACAGTGGGAAACTACTACCTAATGTAATATGTTTCAGACTAAGTGAAGACTAGTGAGATAGCTGCTTGAATAAGAAGGAATAACATCCCACTAAAATATACTATACCCGAAGTCTCTTAGATCAGAAGTATCACAATCGTCGTGAATTAGATGAGAACAAGCATGAAACTAAGCAATCTTAATATCTGACAAGTCCGTAAGTCTTAGAGCATATTTTATAGCGTCTATGAGAAAGGCAAGGCCATTGGCGCATGCGTATCTTAAATATTTTCTGAGACAGATCAGTATTGACAGAAATGTTTGGTCGCTGTGTAGGTATATGGACCAACTTGGAACAGCAGCATACTACAACAACAAAGTGTTTTGTAGGCAAAGCTACATCGGGGGAAACTATGGGCTCTTGGATAGAACAACTTTTCTACCAAATCCTGATTACTACGGGTTAGTTGATTCGGGCTTCATTCACAACCTTCTTAAAACATTTAAGAGACTGAAAGAGTAAACGTTTTATCAGCTACATGTTGAGAAAACCTGTCAATTGTTCCGAGCCCCTGAAACCAACTGGTTGTTTTGCACCCTTTCAATCCCGGCTACTGGACAGATACTCTATCTAGAGTAAAACATACGTCGCATACTCTGTGAAGCCCTTCGGTCCATGCTTTTTTAGTTTATGTAATATTAACACACCATGCTCACGTTAAAAGATGCAGGGAGTGAAATTTCTCAGTGAATTTTCACAACACTATAACTCCACGCAGTTGCTGAGACCAGAAGTTCATTTCAGAACGTCATCTTTGCTTGATATTTTTTTTCGTTATCAGACCGAGCGTAGCTGAAAAAGAAAAGCATAGTTGTAATTAAATTTCTTGAGTATTGTTACTTTCAAATGAAGAACTGGTTTTTTCCGTTCATGCTGAACAGTTGCTTCCACGTCTATCACAACATAGGAACATTGGATGTTGTAGTAGACCATGTAAAGGTCCTTATGTGAAAAGGAAACCTCAGTCCTAAGTAGTGATACCCTGGCAAATCTCCTTCATCCGTTTTACTTGTATAGCTGTATCATAGTCTCACTAATTTTTGTTCTCATCTTGTCTTGTTGCAGAGCCCTGCTATGGCGCAAATTGATGGGGAAGGGAGTTTTGGATGTTGATGTTGGTGGAGATTCAAATATCCGCGCCTATGCTCACTGTCAAAGACATCACAAGGTACCAAATTCTGTATCATTTGAACAGATTTCATCGTTTTGCCAGAGGTTATTGTGTGATATTGACTGTTTGTAAATGCATGTGAATTAGAATTTTGAATCGTTCTAAGATAGATAACATTAGTCGGTTGTACATGTTAATCGGCAGCTTCCATTTGGAAACAACAATCATCAGTATGTTTGGACAGACAGATTCTGTCAGTTCAAACATATGTTAGAAAAGCCATCTATTAAAACTGCTTGCAACAATCATGAATACGAGATGTTTCCTTTAGCTGATCCTCACATTGCTACTGACTGGCTTTGCAGAGCGGAGTGACACTGCTAGTCCTCAACTACAGCAATTCTACTGAATATAACCTGAATGTCAAAATCCCAGGCTCCTCAGACGGCACAAGGAGAACCCGGCTTGAATATCACATGAGTGCTCCGAATGGAACTATCTCTGGCCAGGTCGTAGCACTTAACGATCAGCCATTGCTGATAACTCCTTCCGGGAAAGTTCCACTGTTGTTACCGGTGGAAAAGGACCCTGCTAGCCCTGTCAATTTGAAGCCGCTCACGTATGCCTATGTGGTATTCCGAGATGTTCATGCCCCTGCCTGTGCCACGTAAGAATAGTTGGAAGATACTTGTAGATCCGTTACTGCCAGTAGAGGCGGTGTTTTGAACCATTTATGTAAAGATCTCCAGGACAGTTATTGATGCTTCAACCCTGCGGAGAAGACAGTACTGTTCGCGATGAATAAAATCAGCACTCTGCATAAGTATTTTCTCGAGCAAGAGAAAGGTTGTGAAAGAAGTATATGCACCTACTTTCAATTGCTTTGAGGTTTGGTGAATGATACATGAACATGGTTTTCTTCAAAATATATCATCTTGAAATTAATAATATCGGTCACTTTTTCAAGCAAGTACGTTCTTTTTAAATGAGCAGAAATTTCTCATAATTAAATACTGGATCTTGTACAATTGCCGTATTATTAGCCACTATGATATATGTATTGCATATGTCATATGTATCTACTATTTGGACTATCATCGTTATTGATTATCCAAAACTGAAACCCACATCTCCCTGTAATGAACTTTTTTAATTCTATATGCACTTGTCTCCACCTTCTTCATTCCATCTCACGGGAAATAAATGGTTTCTCGGCCCGTAATAAACGATATAACGAATAAGGAAAACATCACAAATAATATAAATATATGCTGTACACCAAGAAAAATTTCGTGCCAACTGAAACACAATAGAACTTAGTGAATTGAAAATTGCTTCTTCAGTACAAAAATCTCCATCGTAACATTTATTCAGCTGTGTGGATGTATTTCCAAGATATGAAACTTCTTTACATTTTTCTTTGAGCTTGTGTAGTAGTGGGAGGACGGGGAGAGAGGAGAGTAGGTTAGCAAGCTAGGATGAGTGTTTCACAAAGTGCGGGCTTATATCTTGCTGAAAGTTGAAAGTAAATAGACAATTCTATTCATTTTCAATTTTAGTATAATTAGTATCTAAGTTGAACATTATAGAGAATTATAAATTGAAATATATTTTTCTATTTTAGAGTTTTGAATATTTTTTCTCAAATCAAACAAATAGATCCGTTTTTTTTATATCAATCTCTTCATTTTCTAGCTTTGATTATATTGGAACATAGTTGGAAAATTATGGAGATCAAAATAGAGATTGAAAAGTTTTTTTAGTTTTTAAAGTTTTGATAGTTAGCAATTCCTCATGTGAGTTAGAATGTTAGAGGATTGTTGTTGTGCAAATGGGAGGAGATACATGATGGACTACCATGTGTCCTTATTGTTCTTTTTATGCTAGTTATAGTTTCACTTCCCCTCATGGGGTCACATAGAGCGGTGTGTGATACACAATATCTGGTGTGTCATTGACTCTTTACCTCGCAAGGTGTAAAGACCATGTGGAAAGGATACACAAAGATTATGATAGATCACTTGGGATGCCCATGTGAAACGGGCGAGAACTATGACCTCCGGGCTGACTCTCACTCAGGTTTACCTCCGATGGCTTTTTGGAAGCTCATCATGAATCTAGAAGGACTTAATCCCACCCTATGACCATGACCCTATTGCACACTCTTACACAAACTCTCAAAGTCCAAGCTCCATTTACACATTCTCACCAAGAATAAGATATCACTCAAAAGGAAGGTATACTTTGGTAATCAAAGTCTTTATTGAATCAAGGCTCCACTCCGAACATGACGTCTCCAAGAACCAAGCTCCCCAAAACTAAGATCACCACACTATCTTCTCCCAAAACTAACTTCCATTGAAAAATTACTTGAGAGGTGCTTCTCAACCTCTCTATTTATACTACTTAGAATCTTACCCTAGTAACTACAAATAATCATCATGTAACTTCCTCTTATCAAGTTTAAACGAGGTAGAGATCACAAACCCCAAGGAAAAGGGTACATGGCAAGATGCAATTGGTCCACTTGGATCTTCTAGAAGCCCAACTACTCCCTAATTGACTTCTAGTGTACCAAGTCAATCTCGCCCCTAGATTTAAGGGTCTTCACCAAGTCCAACCAATGAAAACTAGTTCAAGTAAAGGAAAGTCAAGATACCCATGTGATGGAATCTATTCCTTGATTTCTACTAAACAAGAAAATAGTAGTTCTCATCTATCACACCAAAAGTTACTCTATATTTCCTCCAACTTAACCATAACTAGCTAAACATAGTCATGACTAAAATAAACTTAGGCACAATTTAGATATACTTACATTTTATCCTATATGTACAACCCTGGATCTTACAGTACATCAATATTTGCCACTTCAAGAATCACACAGACTACGCCGATCTTTTCATTAATCATTTCGGATATACCGATGGGGTCGTGGAAGTGGATAGAATCCCAATTAGGTCTTATTATGAGGCTTTTTGAAACTAGATTCCCATATCCATGTTTATTCCATAGGTTTTCTTGTGCACTCCATGACGAGGTTAGACGGATTTTTTGCTTATTGCTTGTGATTTCATGGACGAATTAGCATGATTTTGCTTTCTTTTACTTTCATGATAATGTTTACGTTATTCTAGGGGGATGTGCTTGACATTGAGAGGTGGCAGCTAGATTTTGAAGATTTTGAGTAGAGGATGGGACTATATTGCATGAGGAGTCCGTACGGGCCACACAAGTGAGGAGTCAAGTTCAGCCATAGGATACTTCAGATTCTTTTCAATTGCGATGGTGTAGGATTTTAGGGTAGGTTGGGAGTATAGTAGAGCCGCATTGGCACTTCATCCTTTGTCTGTCGCTAATTGTACTAGGGAAATTATTTCCTTTTTATGTGTAACCATCTTTAGTTAGTAAAAACTAAAGCAAAGGGTATGCAAGATGGAGATAAATAGTCTTCAGTTGATTATTAATGGACTAATTAAAGATGTCACATTAGCAATCTGTGCGCTCTTTAGATTGTGATTCTTGTGTGTTAGTTGGAATTACATGTCAGCAATCCGTGTGATCATAGTGATGCCTGCCATGTCATCGATCTCAAAGAAATTGAATGAATAATAATTGTGGGATCTTATCTATATCATATCTCTTTGAGTACTATATATGTAGAAAGAGAAACCATTAAGGGATCTCTTTAACTTCAGAATTTTTTGAGTTATTCGAGTGATCTCTCCTTACTTCCCTAGTGTTACATAATGGAAAAACTATGGGCTGCACGTATGGATGTGCCAGGGAGAAATCTTGTATCAAACTTTTCATTTTCCAACTTGTTCAACATCCATATTCGATTCATAGAGAAAGATGTTTTCATAGTGTACTTTGTGGCCAATTATGGTACAGATTTTATGGCTTGAGTGATGGCGTTGCCAGTATCAATGATATTTTTGATTGTCAGTTATGGAGAAACATGGAATTATATCATTTATAAAGTCTACTAAATGTTGGATGGATTTGAATTGTGAACCACCTGCACCAGTTCCGTTCAACACGCATGTAGAAATTAGAACGATTTAGTGACAGATGAGAGTGTGGAGGAATTTTATTATTAGAAAGTATGGTGAAGAGTATTACAAAGTTGTAATAGGATCACCTTAGACTTTTGTAATTTTTATTTTGAGAGATTGGATTGTTATTATACTTACATTGTATTAGTTTAAGTGATTGAGAAGCATTGAGAGATCAATTGCTATGATTGAAATTCTAAACTCAATTATGATAGAGATGAAAAAGCTATTTTAGATGAACATACAAAGCAACAAGCCATGGAAGACAAGATCTCTGCATTAGATAGTGAGAAGGTAGAGAGAAAAAGAGTTTGTGAGATGAAAATGATAACTCCAATACAAGAGCCTCAACCCTAATTGCAAGCAATTGCTATTGACAACAAAGAGTCAAATAGGAGACGACTTCAAGAGATGGAAGATTGAGCCAATCTTTTATTTTGTATGGAAAAGGTATGTAAGGTGGAAGCCTACATGGCCAGTTTAGCCATGGCAATTTTGGAGGAATGGATCATGAGGATGAATATACATCTATCACATTTTCATGTTTCCGATTTTATTGCATGAATGTTTATGAAATCTTATTTCATGGATAAAGCTCTTACATGGTACACTACATGGGAACAAATACTTTCAAAATGAGGTGCTTCTATTTCATGGAGTGGGATTGTAGAACCATGGTTAGCTGGTGTAGAGTTGTTTTTTTTGTTTTTTGAATAAAGAGGACGATATTCGGGGTAGGTACGCCGAATATGAATGTGAACACTTGTGATAAGTACAAATCGCCCAATCAAATACGAATAAGCCGTTAGGGAAGGAATTATGATGAATAGTAGAAATTAGGAAGAGTGGGAGGAACGAGACACCAACATTCTTGATTTGACGAGCATCGCAGAGAATGTGAGGGCAAGAATCGGAGAGTGATGGATCGGGTGAACTCGACCAAGAAGCGGTCTGCAAGTAGGTCAGGAGCAAGAAAGGCTATTTTGTTACCTACTCAACAGAAAGTTGTACTCGGGACATACAGACCTTTAGTGCCAAAACCTGATTGGATCACAAGCAAATTGGAGAGATTGAGAGAGTTGGGAGGGATGTTCTTAGCATGGCGATGGGACTATGTGTCCGGAGCTGTGTCATGAAGTTCAAGCCAAGAAAGAACGGATTGGGTGGCGAGGATATCCGGATTCATGGAATGTCATATTATGGGCCGAGGTGTTTAGATGAGATTACAAGGAGGAGAAGGACGGAAATGGTTGGGAGGGCTCAACCATGGTCACTAGATTCAACTTCGATGAATCAAAATGGTTTGACCCGAAGGAGCGTAAGGGCACGAATGGGTACGAGATTGATCTTATCAAGGCTGGGTTCATAAGGAAGATAATCTACACATTAAACCACCTCTTCTTATCACAACGGACCACCTATGTTAGCATGCATAAGGTAAGGAGAGTAGAAGGTTTTATGACAGGATCGATTAAAGTCAATTAGGGAGAGATCTTTGCTCGAAATGTTTAGGCAATGGGGGAGAAGTTTCGAGCATGAAAGAAAGGGCTAGTATATATTTCCTCATTTCTGGTCCACATGTACTCAAGGATGGGATGGTTGACCCCTCACGAGCGACAGAAGTACCAGCTAAGGGCAGAAGAATTTGTAGACAAACCTCAACCGGGAGAAGCATGCCCTCGAAGAAAGTCCCAACTTTGAGGTGGCTTAGGATCCAATAACGAAGAAGAGGAAACTGAAACATGCAACGCATATGTCAAGCCCCACCCTGAAGAATTTAAGGTCGAAGATGAAAACTTCTAAGGTAGGAGGGGAGACAATCTCTTCGTACTTACAATTGACGCCGAAGATTGAGACTGTGGCAATACCAGTTTTCATGGAGTTGAACGAACTAGGATCTCACTATATCCAAGGATGGAATCCCCAGGAGGAAGGATATATGGAAGTGATCCATGCCATGAACTATGCGGCGTAGAGGAAGGAAGATGATGCGAAAGTGACTTGATAGTTGACCGAGTCAATGAAGCGGTTGGAGAACCAAAAATCCGCCATGGAGAAAGAAAATCAGCAACAGAAATTGGCCTATGGGGAAGTTTGCAAGGCAAGGAGAGGACACGCCAGATTTGCTTAGATGGAAGTTGATGAGTTCCGACGGTAACTACTGAAGGCAAAGCGGTGACTTAGAGAGATGGATGTCGAGCGACCTGGTAGGTTAGAAGCATTAGCAAGCAAATATTCGGGCTACCTTCTTACGTGGTGTGATGATGAAGAGATCCATTGGTTAGAGAGCATCAAGGAGGTTATGAACTCTCCTGTCAATTTGAAGGTAGGAAGGAAAGAAATGTACAAAGCCATGGGTCGTGAATGCCAAGAGTCACTTCAAATTCATAGGCTAGAGATCGCGAAGAACATCCAGGAGTTGCAAGTGAGTGTTGATGCTTTCGCATGGAGACTTGAATCGTCGTGCGGCGATTGTGCCCGAGAAGAGAGGAGTCGGAGCTTAGTGTAAATCAATTAGCTTTAGCAGTTAGATATTCTTTGTATAAATAAGAGTAGCAATAGTAGGAAATATTCATCTTCTTCTGTTGCAAGAGTTCATTATTGAGCTGCGAGTGTAGTCAGGGTGGAGCTGAGCTTTGTCGAATGTGCTTGGTCTAGACTAGTTGGATTACTCGAGAAGCTATCCAAGTATTCCTCCATGAGCTATTGACCATCAATAGAATCAATAGAACTCCACTAAACTCACCGCCTCGATTCCATCTTGTAATAGAGTAGATCGACCTTCCCATCAGTAAATTATAGAATTTCCTCAATCCTAAGTGTAATTGGACTCTAGTGGATGCTTGATGTGTGTGTATTTAATTGAAGTGTGAACTAAGAAGTGACATATTCGATGATCCTCTTCGGACCTGAATTGTCCAGAGTAATGAAAGACGTATAAATTCATAAATTCACTTCTAAAAACAATTTACTCCTCGATCTCATGGGAAAGAACTTCATCTTACTTTAACTTTGACCATCCTTTCTGCAACATTGTTGTTACATGGATGCAAGAGGTACTTCTTCAGAACTTTCAAGCAGTGGATTCTCTCCAAACATGAAATTGTGAGATTTGAAGTAGAAAGGAGGCATACATGAATACATTGAAGAATTTTGTGATCTTCAAGTTTCCATTATGGGTATGAGTGAAGTAGAAGCCTAAGATGTATTCAAACGAGGCTTGAAGGAGAGCGTGCGAAAGGAGATGATGGTGAGCAATCCATCCATAATGAATGAAGTAATCGCAATTGCTCAATGAATTTCAAGTGTTTACCGGATCACACATTATGAACCATTAAGCAATGTTCAAGATCCACTTGGCCCAACACCAATGAAGTTGGCAAACCTTCGAGATTGGGAACGATATGACCCACCACGAGGACCACTGTATAGGTATGGATGTGATAATCGTTGATCATTTATTCCAAATTTTCCGGATCTGCTTGCAAAAAATGGAACGGTAAATGTAACAGACAAGTTACACATAGGTTTGCCAATTGTAAAGAATTATAGTTCGTTCCCAAGGGAATGAGATATTAATTTCCTACCAGTGACGAATACATGAGTTTATGCATCTTTTGTAGACTCTAGACATTCATAGTCCAAAAAATGCTACAAATAAGCAGTATTCAACCACTCAATTTGATTATCAAATCACTACCCATCCAATAGATTACACTTAATTACACATGTAAATGAAATTTCACTCCTGATTTACTAGTGGGAGATTGTTCTCTCCTTTACAAGTAGAAGTCGAGGCGATGTTTTCGATGAAGCTCTACTGTTGAGGTGAATCTGACCATGGCTCATGGGTGAATACCTGGGTATCTTCGCAGGTATATCACAACAATCTAGGCCAATCGAATGCAACACCCATCAGCTTCTCGAGCACTTCGTTCTATCCTAACTACACTTGCGGTTCTCAATGAACACTTGCAAAGAAAAAGATAATCCTACTCTAACTCTACTCCTATTTATACAATTGCTTGCATCTACCATTGTCTACACGGATCACGCCCGACGAACTTCTTCGGAAAAATGCTGCATCCTTCAATGATGTCTCTTCTCTCCAGGCAAAAGCATCAACAGTCATCTTCAACTCTTTGATGTCTTCTACGATTTGCTTCTGATGGAAAGACATCTCTTTCTAACATTCGTGAATCATGATCTTGTATATTTCCTTTTGCTTCTCCTTCGAATTGCAAGGAGTGTTGATCGCCATAGTCAATGGTTCCAACCGTTTAGTCTTCATCTCGTCACATCGGGCAAAAAGATATTATGAATACTTACTCACCAAAACTTCAAATGTAGCCGGTCTCTCAACATCAACTTCATGCAATTGTTGCTTCACCCTCTTCAATTGTTGTTGAAGCTTTGCATTCTCCCTCTCTACAAACTTCACCTCTGTGCCTCTTATCTTGCAAATCTTGATGTAGGCTTGCTTTGCTGTTGTGGCTTCTTGCTTCACCTCCGCCTTCTGTTTCTCCAGCTGCTCCACCGATTCTGTCAACTGCTCTTTGGTCCTTCCTCCCTTGAGCTGTCTGGTTCATCAACTGAATCAAGTCCATGTAACCGTCTTCTTGCGGATTCCACCCTTGGATGTAATGGGTTCCCATCTCGTTTAGTTCCATCAGAATTGACATTCTCACGTTCTCCAATTTTTGCGTTATTTGTAACACCAAAGAAATTGGTTCTTCACCGTTTACCTTCCATGCTTTTACCTTAGGCTGCGATGTCTTTGGTACTAGACTTCTTGGCTAAACAATCTCCTTCAGCTTCCTCTTCTTGCTGATAGGTTCTTGAACTACTTCCACAGTGGGACTTCTCCTCTTTGTGATCCCCATTGATTCTTCCCGTCCAAATACGGTCTACTCAATATCTCGCATCACTTTGTCTAGCTCCTCCGAAGGCATCTCATCCTTCTTCTCCTCTGCAAGCGATTGCAAGCTCTCTCCTCCACTGGGTCCAAGACTTTTGGTCGAGACACTGCTTCCGTCATTCTCCTCTGGCCCATCTAAAGCATCCACAACGTTTAGTTGATATCTCTTCCGCTCTAGTGGTGTTAACCACCCCATTCTTAAATACATGTGAGATGTATACCACTCCCTTCCCTCTTACTCTCAGTTTTTGGTCCATCGCTTGCACATTCCGGGTGAAGATCTCTTCCCAATTCACCTTGATCGATCCTCTCACAAATCCCTCTACTATTCTCACTTTATGCATACTTACATAGGTGGTTCTTTGCAGAGAGAATAGTTGATTCATGGTATATATGATCTTCCTCCTAAAATCATCCCGAATAAAATCAATCTTAAATCCATTTGTGCCTTTCCTTCCTCGAGGATCAAACCACTTTGATTTCATCAAGTGGTCAACTTCTTTTATTGCAAGTGTTCATTGGTGAACTACAAATGTAGTCAGAGTAGAACGAGAGCCTAAGGAGCTAATGATGTTTTTTATTCGATTGGCCTAGACTAAAATTGCATACTCATGCAGTGACCCGAGTATTCATCCACGAGCTGTTGAGAATTAGCCGCCTCAGTAGAACTTCGTCAAGCTTATTGCCTCAATTCCAACTTGTAATAGAGTAGATAGACCTCTCCATGAGTTAATCTTTGGGAATTATATCAATTCATGGTGTAATTGTTTCTAATGGGTATATAGGATGTGTTTGAGTCGAATTATACTTGAAAAAGTGATATATTTGGCGAGGCTCTTCAGACCGTGGATGTCCAAAGTACAAGAAAGATGCATAAACTCACCATTTCACCTCTGAATACAAGTTAGCACTTTATTCTCTTGGGAACGAATCTTAAATTCACTATATTTGACATTCTTTTACGTAACTTGGCTGTTATAATTTGTGTAACCAAGTTAGGACAAAATCTCTCAAAGTAGGATGGAGATCACCATCACATACTTGGCTAGTGCATGAATTCTTGAGAAGATAACAAGGAATTTGTTCGATGAGTTATTGCAAACAATGATATCTCGTGGAGGACTTATCTAAATTTTGGACTGATACATCAATCGATCCTTGTATTTATAAGGAGAAGAAGGAAGTTGTTCCCACTTCCACTATGTTGTCACCTTTAGATACAATGCATATTGCTTGACAATATCTAGAGTAGGGCATATGTGTATTGGATTTGTTTGGAGGAATCAACATTGGTTTGGCTGTTGTTTTGTAGTCTGGCATACGAATACATCGATACATGTATATGGAACGAGATGAGAGTGCAAGGCATGTTTTATTATGCCATGTGGTAAAGTTGGTGTGACAATACCCATATCTTCTATCATTGTCAACGGTTCAAGGATATCAACATGCCTTGTCGTTAGATATTTTATTGTTGGGGGTGCAAGATCTTGCTTGGCCATCCAACATTTGATTATTGTTGGATGGTCATGTTAGGAACACACACATGGTGGTAAAGGTCATGGAATATAAGATTCATGTTCTGTCATGTTTTGGGAGATGTTACGTGTGTTAGGATTCCTCTAGTCACAGCTGATCTATTCATCATCATACATTTTGAAGAAGGTTCCCTTGTTGGGTGATCCATGTGCATGAGTGATGATGAGTGCACATCAATACAATCATGGATTGGATAAGCGGTATTGTTGGTTGTAAAGAGTAGGATCTCGTACACATTGTATTTAAAGTGGACAAACTTTCTTCCAAGGAAGGTTTTATTATGAGCATATGACGAAGTGCAAAGACCCTCACATCTCACAGTGAAGAGTATTTTAGATATGGGTAGACACTCCAAGGAAGTGGTCTATGCTTACAGGTCACCCACGGTAAATCTTATGGATCAATCAAGAGCTGCATTACCCACATTGTTGAGTTATCTAACTTCCCATGCATATAGAGAGGGAGGATGTGGACTTGTATGGGATTCTCGCTTGTAGCGGTTGATGAAACCTAATGTTAAAAAAAAAAACAAGCTTTGGGATTTTGTACATGTATTACGACATTACCTACATTGTTGGAGACATCACAACGTTAAATGTAAGTCTATGAAATTGAACTATTTGACATGGATTGTGAGGCTTGAATTAACAAAGCACTAGTGTTCCATCATTTCTATCAATTTAACGGTATGGAGAGAGATTTGATCTAAAGTAGGTGTCAAGATCTTTCGGAGACTGGATTAATGGAGATATCATGTGAAAAGTATGTCTATGTTGTGGTGATGCCAGTCAAGAAGGATATACATGACAATTATATAGATAAAGGCATGTGTGTGGTGACCACCAATCTATCAATCGACAAACAAAACTAATGGATATACTATATTTATACATGAGGAGATCTTTCATGCGGTTGGAGATGCAAAGGTTTTAAGTACATTGGATTATGAGCATGATATCATCAATTGTGGATTTGAGATGAGGATAAGGTCAAGATAGCCTTTTGGACAATCGACTTGCATGGCAAGGATGTGTAATATTAGCGGAAGTTCTTGCCATTTGGGTTGAAGAATGCACCTCTTGAGATCCAAGTTCAAAGTTATTTTTGGTAAAAAGGTATACAAACTTAGGTGCTATAATTTGTGGCCAGATGTATGATATGTGATCATGTTTGAGCATCATTCAATGTCCATACACTATAGTTACATTCTCTATTGATTATAAAACTCGTTGGAGCTTGGATTTTGCAAGACCTCTACCATTGACTATATGGCATCATCGATATGTGTTGATCATGGTGGAACATTTATCCAAGTGGATTGAAATTGTGGCATTGCATGACAAGTCAAATGAAGGAACAACTTATGTGTTCTTAGCTTTGGTGATTAGCCGATTTGCTGCATCAACGGAAATGTTAACTAATCAAGGTACTGAGTTTTTGGGTGAGTTTCAAGCTTTGTGTGATCAACCGTTGATCAATCATTGGACCACCTCAAGAGATCATCATGAGGCTGATGGTGCAATAAAGAGAGTTCTTCAAATGGTGACAAAGGTACTAAGAAAGTTTGACTTGGAGAAAGGTCATATGGCAGACTTGGACATCCAGCTACCATGGTTGACCATGGGTTATCGATTTAGCCTGAAATCATCTCTTGTGTCATTCTCACCATACTTTATTTTATATAGTAGAGATCCAAACTTACTTGAAGCTATTTGTCAAGAGCCAACTAAAGTCTTGGACTTGGATAACCCTTACGTTTAGCTAAAAGTGTGTTTTCAAAGGGCAAAACTCTTTTGTAGAGTAATGTCTATAGCATTTGAGAACTTGGCTATTGCTCAGCATAGAGAAAATTTTTGTTATTATACCATCCAAGGAGGTTGATATTGATCTTCAATTTGCAAATTTCATGTTGGTGATTATGTTTACTCGTATCACAATGTACCAATCAAAGTGGATGTTATTGTTGATGGCACAATTCTACGAGTATATGAGATTTTACCTTTTGCAGTTTTGGTATTAGAGGGTTGTGATGGTATGATTTAGAAGGATCATGTGTGTAATTGTGCACCATGTCACCTTTCAAACATTGATGGTATTATGGATCCAAGCATGACAATTGTGCGGGGAGGCTTGGGATTTATGTTATGTTATGTTATGAGACAGGCTTGTTTATCTCCAAAGTTGATGACCATGTATCCACTCTAGGTTGAATATCTAGACTATGCGTTGATCAACTTCTATGTGCTTCCATATTTGGTCCTTCAGGTACAGTTACCTACTCAAGTTATACTCCTTCATAATCAAGCAATCCATTCGAGAATACATGTGCACTAAGAATGAAGACAAGTAAACTAGTTCCTTCTTTTCTTCCCCAAGCTTCTAAAAAATTTTAGTATAATTTCAGAAGAAAGATTATGTACACCAATGTTTTAATCCTTCTACTGAAATTATCTTTAATTAAATCAATCTTGAACCTATTGGTTCCCTTACGCTCTAGAGGACTGAACCACTTAGCTTCATCTTAATCAAATCTTGTGTGGAGCGCCGACCCCTCCCAGTCAATGCCAGCTTTCTCCTTTCTGTAAAATCGTCCCAAAGCTTCCACCCAAAACATGGCATCCCAAGGATCAGGTTTCCCTCTTTGTCATATTAGATTCACCACTTCCTCTACTCGAACTTCTTCACACACCTTTCTAGACACATATATTTCTATCGTCATGCTAGAAATGTGATGTTTAATTTTTTCAAACAATGTAGCTCTTCCATTGTCTAATCGGGCTTTGGCATCAAAGATCAAATCAATCATGATGGTAATTTTTTAACCTAGAGGTAATCAAATTGCCTCACACATTCTTGCTCGAGTTGGCATCTTCTTCTTCATCGCAACGTTATGAATTTTTGGCTAGTTTGTCACTTTTTGTTCTGACTGCAGCTCACAAAATTTGTTGTCCTAAATGTCAAGACCCCACCTGAACTCTATTTTTACTCCTTCAAACAAACATTTTCACACTCCTTTGTAATATGCATATTTGACTCTAAAAGACTTATGCATATTTGGAATCCATTATTCACTCTGAATATGAGTCTTTTTTAAAAAAAAACTAAAAAGTATACTCAAAATTTCTAAATATGATCCTACATATGTCTATCCTTAGCTACAAGCGACCCCATGAACATAATTTCTCATAATATTTCTTCACTATCCATCCATTGACGTGAGTAGTAAATATATCTACTTTTAGATCAAACAACTATAAAGATTCATTCTCAAAGACTTCATGTATCTACTGAGGTCCCATTCATAGCAGATGAAGTTTTCCATGAAAGCAATTATGCCGACTATCATAAAGTAACACCTTGTTCCCTTTGAAAATCTTGATAATATTAAGATTTTCATAATATTTCCTTTTTCTAGTAGCCTGAATTGTCTTAGTCAACCCTTTTGCATCTACAAATGATTCCTCCAACTTACTCATTTCTAACAATCGATGAATCAAACTTTGTTCTGTTGACAATCGGTCTTCCACTAATATACGATAGATCGGTACTTCAAACTCCATTGACGTGATGGGATGCATCCCATATGTCAAATAAAATGGAGTTTATTTGATGATAACTTTTTACATAGTGTAGGCGTATAGTGGTGAATAATCTAATCTAAATTTTTTGTTTGGATGGTAAAATATTTATATTCGGGTGGCATGAGGACAAGTTTATATAAATCTGGGGATTTAAGGTGTTGGTCCAAATATAAATAGGATGTTCATACGAGTCTGTATGGGCACGAGATTATTTACAGTACCTTGGACCACAAGGAACGACATGAAGTACAAGCACAAAGTAAAGACTTGCTTGATGGTGTGCCAAGAAACACAATGATAGCACGATGAAGAAGAATGGAACGAGAGAAATGTCAACACTGCAAGATCCATGGTTGTGCATATAGGATAAAATATGAGTATATCTAAAGTGTGACTAAGTTTATATTAGTCATGACTATGCTTCGCTTATTATGGTTAAGTTGGAGGAAAATATAGTATAGCTCTTGATGTGGTAGATGAGAACAACTATTTTGTTGTTTAGTGGAAATCAAGGAACAATTCCATCACATGGATATCTTGATTTTTCTTAAATTGGACTACTTTTCATTGGTTTCACTTGGTGAGGACCCTTAAATCTAGGGGCGACATTGAATTGGTACACCAAAGTCAATTGGAGGGTAGTTGGGCTTCTAGAAAATCCAAATGGACCAATTGCATGTTGCCATGTATTTTGTCTCATTTGGGTTTGTGATCTCTACATCGATTAAACTTGGAAAGAGGAAGTTATATGATGATTACTTTTAGTTACTAGGACAAAAATCTAAGTATTACAAATAGAAAGGTTGAGAAACACCTCTCAAGTTAGTTTTGGAGAAGCTAATTTTTGGGAAAATATTGTTTAAAGAGTGAAGTCTTGTTTAGGATTGGAGCCTTGTTTCGAGTAAGCCTTTGATCATCAATAAAAGATCTTTATATTTTGAGTGATATTTGAGTCGTTGTGAGAATTGTCATGAGATTATGGAGTCTTGATTTTGGGCTATGGCCATCGAGTTGGAACATATCCTTCTAGATTCATGATGAGTTTTTGAAAAGCCATCCAAGTTAAACCTAAGTGAAAGTTAGCATAAAGGTCACAAGTCGGAGAAAAATTAAGCTGCTATATGCTTTCAAATTGCCTATGGGACGGATAAAACCTTTGATTATGATAGCAGACTAGACATTGATGGAAGTGTTGAGGCTTAAGAACATGGGAGGTGCATTATTATCATGGCAATGGGAATTCATTTTTCTAGAGCTGTACGAGGAAATGCATTGAAGGAAATTGCCACATATAATCGGGATGAGATCGCAACCAGAATTGTGGGATGCAAAGACATGGACGAAAATCTTGGGACAAAATTATTATGAAAAAGAACATCATTGATTGGGAAGGTTCAACCTTGCACGCCGAATTCAACTTTGATGAGATCAAGTGGTTCAACCCCAGAGAGAGTAAAGAAACGAACGGGTATAAGATTGAATTGATCAAAGATGGATTTCAGAAAAAAATGACTTTCACTTTGAATCAATTCATCTCGCCTCAACGCACAACATATGCACAAAGTCTGAACTATAGAAGGATTTGTGGGAGTTTCCATTTGGATAAATTATGTGAAGATTTTTGAATGCAATGTGCAAGCAATGTTCATTTGATTACGGTAGGAAGAGAAGGGATTGATTTATCTATCTTCTTTTTAATACACGTGTTCTCAAAGATGGAGTGGCTAATGCCAAAGGAGTGGCACATGTATCAATTGGAGTTTGGTTTATCGAGATTAAGATAGAATTTGTCATTAATTTGTCAAAGGAAGAGCTTCTCGAAGAAACTAATGTTGAGGAAGCAAAAATATGGGCCACTGAAGGAGAGAGATTATGGTCTTGAAGTATCCATGAAAACCACAAGCAAGAGGAAGCAAAGGTCAAGTACGGAGAGCCCCCAAATCAGTTTGCTTTGAATAAGTAAGACAACAAAAAGTCTAACGAGATGGTGCCGTTTTGACTGTCAAGACCAAAGATCAAGGCAACCAAAGATATTGTTGTAACTTTATGCAACAAGTGAAAAACTCTCCCGACAGGATTATTCTTCCAATTGTTTCCTATGTCGCGATTTGGGACCTAATAATATACGTTTTGATTTAGTTTGAGCGCTATGGATCTGAACTTGCCAGTAGTGGTGATTTTCAATACGTGGATTCTGATCCATCACTATTGTTTACCGAAAGCAAGTCATATGAAGTTGATTGTTAGGAATTTTGGTGAGAAGTATTATTCTCAAGTTATAAACTTCTCGGTTTCGTTTGTAATTCTGTTCATACTTAATCGGTTTCGAGTTGTTATTTGGTCTCTTTATTAGTGACGGCTCATATTATTTATATGATGGCTAAGTATTGTATTTAGGATAGTTGTAAAGCTCTAGTTAATATGGAGCTAATTTGGCCATACAAGAGGTAAAAATGACACTCTTCATTCTCATTGGTCTTGAAGTTTGGGCCAATGAGGGCTCTTGTCAAGTTCTTAGAGGTTTTGAGGAGTTTTGGAAGTCTTCTAGAGGGACATTTGGGGATTTGAGGACAAAGTTGGAGAGTTGACAACAAGAACTACGAGGTGGGCTCAAGAATGCGTGGAATTGAAGGGGTTTGCACTCTGATATGATGATTCAAAAATGGAGAGAAAAATTTAGACCGTTGAGTGTACTTGGGATATTTTTGAGAATTTTACGATGGTTTTGACAAATCCAATTCAACTTAGATATAGTTTACAACTCAGCCTTATGTTTAGATTGAAATTTCAACTCAATTGGATGAGTTTTGAGAACAGAGAGATAGCATGAAGTTTGTGCACAAAGTTAGAGTTGCAAGATTGCACTAATTGTCACGAAGTTACTGCAATGATCATAACTTTTGCTATCAAGGGTTTTTATAAATAAAATTTTCTAAAGTTGAAGCTGGGATGATAAAATTTTGAAAGCAATTGGAGTGAAAAATTGAGATGTGTAATGGTTCAAGTACACATGGGTCTATATATTATCTTGTGATATATTGTTTGATTGGATAATGTTTCCAAGAGATGAGTAGAAGAGAAGCATGAGAAAATTTTGTGAGAACATAGCAAGGTTGTAGAGCAATTACGTGTGAAGTTTAAGGAAGAATTAACGGTCCAACTTTTGAATACTATGATCTTTTTATGCTAAATTTCTATCAGTTGCAATACACTCAAATATAGATGGGTGAGGAGGAGAAAGAGAGAATATCAACTCACACAAGGGTCAAGAGGTTTCCTCTACAATCAAGCGCTAAGACGTTCTTAGAGAAAAGTAATGTCGATGTGACAATGGTATCATGAGGTTAAAATTTTTCTGGTTGGACTATACATTTCATTTTATCCTCAAAGAGGTCGTATATTTTATGTCAGAGTGTCAAAATTGTGATGAGTATATGCCTTATAGGTTGTGTTAACATATATTAGCTAGACACATAAAACTAAAAAAAACTGATTTTGAGTTTTATTTCAAGACAAACTAAAAATTTCTATTGTGGTGGACACCCTAAGGGTTATCCTTGAGCTCTACATTTTCATAAGATGATTTGTGACATCCACATATGTATTGTACTACAACATACATTGATGTCATATCAAATATGACAAATATAAAATTGGTTCTGTTTAAAACAAACTCAATCTAATTAAGAGTCAAAAGAATTTGATGAGTGGAAGAAGATAAAACTGGATGGAAATAATTAAAATTCAAAAAACTAAAGAAGACATAAAAAAGAAGTTAGTACTAAAGTATAAAATCTTTTGAAACAAAAATTACATCTTATAAAAAAATCAAAAAAATTAAAAAATTGACAAATTTTTCAATATTTTTAGAATATGTTAGATATCTAAAAATCATGAGCTATTTGATTCAAGGGTGCAACAGAATTGAAGAATCATGAATAAACGTATATATATTTTTAAAATAGATCAAAATAATCATTTAGCCAATACATGTGCCCAACGCCTATATGCCCAATGTGATTAAGAAGAGATGTAACATTTGGAAAAGTTGTTGACCGCTATGGAGAATCCCAAGGACATCAAGGAAAAGAGAAAGGCAATGTACAAGGCTTTGGGTGGGGAGTTCCGAGAAGCCATGCAACTTCATTGATAGGAAATTGCTACGAATGTCTATGGTGTTTGGATCATGTATAAATAGGGATAGTCCCAATGAAGAAGAATCTTGTTGTTATAAATGTACTTTGAGGGCCGTAAATGTTTAGTCATGATAGAACAAGAGCTTGCAAATCTGGTGTCGTGATGTGCATTGATAGTCTGAACTAGAGACGAATACATTGAAAATTATCTAGGATTTTGCCCACGAGCTGTTAGACATACCAATCCACCTAGGAGTACTTCATCGGATTTTCGCCTTTGCCAAATGGCTTGTAAACAAGAGATTTCTTTCCTTCAGTAAAAAGAATTGCCCTTTTGTATTGCAGTTGATCATGTGTTCAGTCTGATTGATGGGTAACTAGTGACCTCTATTGAATAAGGGAGTTCTTATATTATATTCATAATGTTCTTTGGACTTCAAGGTCAAGAGTAGTCTAAAGAAGCATAAACTCAATTTCCCCTATAGGTTGGGTTGTTTGGGTCCCTTATTTACTTGGGAACAAAACTTAAGTACCACTTAACCTACTTTAGGTATGGATCTTGGTAGCTACATATTCAAAGTATGTTAAATAATTTTTTTTCTTGGCTTTTGTGCCAGGGAATGAGCACACCCAACAGCCCAGCCAAAAGGGAGACATTGGCCATGAATGTCAGACAAGTGGACTTTGTCCGACCCACCTCCAATTGAGACAATAGCGAGGGATGAATCATTAGAGGGCAGAGAACGACACACACCAGAGCCAACTACTCAAGCTTGGCAAGCAGTAGCCTAAGAGGAACTATAGAAGAAAGAGAGAGGGAGGTGGATAAGCCTACTTGGGAAGAGAAAAAAGAAATTGATTACTAACCTGAACAACTCTTGCGAGTGTGAGGGCACAAGACTATGGAAGCAACAAAACTTCACACAATCCGAACAAATGAAGGTGCTACCTTGAGTGGAGAGCAAAGTAGAAGGTAACGAGTAAGCTGCGGAGGGAAGTTGGAGGGTCGATTGTCCTTTGTCACAAGTACATCTAAGTTCTCTTATGACCGAAAAAGCCCTAGTAGCAATACATCCACCCAAGAGATAATTCCATCATATGAGTTTAATAACGAAGTTGAGAAGTGGTTGACCTTTCATGAGGGACCCTCTACAACACTAATCTCATGGATAAATGCTCACCTACTACCACGAGAAAGATTGGAAGAGAAGTTTGAAACCACATCTCCTATGAATTTCTCCTCACCCTTTTCACTATCACCATGTCAGTCTTGATCATTAAACAATAGTATCCTTGGTTCAAAGGAACTTCAAACAAAGGGGATGCCGACTTATACATATGCACCTTTGATATGATTTCCATAGCAAATAAAGAACATGACCCAGCAAATCGTTGTCGGATCTTCCCATGACTTCTTCGGAAAGGAGCAAGGGTGTGGATGAATAACCAGGAAGAAAATCAAGACTTGAAAGATGATTGTCAATCTTTCTATTTATACTATTTAGAATTTTACTCTAGTAATTATAATGCAACTTTTTATCAAGTTTAATCGAATTTAAATTCACAACTCCCAATGAGAAAGTATACATGGCAACATGCAATTGGTCCACTTGGATCTTTTAGAAGCCCACCTACATTCCAATTGACTTTGGTGTACCAAGTCATTCTTGCCCCCATATTAAAGGATCCTCACCAAATCAAACCAATGAAATACTAGTTCAAGTCAAGGAAAAATAAGATACGATGTGATGGTTTTTACAAAACAACAAATGGTTGTTTTCATTCTCTAGTCTATTACATCAAGAGGTACCATATCTTTTCCTCTAACTAAACCATAATGAGCTAAACATAATCATGACTAATATAAACTTAATCATAGATTAAATCACACTTTAGAATAATCATATTTTATTCTAAATGTACAAGCCTGGATCTTATAATCCCGTGTGTCTTTGACTCTTTACCTTGCAAGAGGTAAAGACTTATGTGGGAAAGATGCACAAAGATTATGATTGGATCACTTGGGATGCACATGTAAGGTGTGCAACCAGATTGACATTTGTCATTTTAGGGACCACACAAGCTATGTTGATCTCTTTGTTGATCGATCATAGTATTCATATGGGTTCGTGGAAATGATTAGCATCCTAATCAAGTTCTATTATAGGGATTTTTTAGATAAGGTTTCCAAGTCCATGCTTATTTCATATGCTCCTTTGTGCCATCCATAAAGATGTTAGACATGTTTTTTTTTTACCGTTTGATCGGTTAGCACGTGATTTCATGAATGAGTTAGTATGATTTTTGTTTCTCTTACTTCCATGATGGTGTCTACATTATACTAGGGGGAACTTGCTTGACCTAGCGAGATGGTTGTTAGATTTTGGAGGATTCGAGTAGGGGATTGGGCTACATTGTAAGAGAAGTTTGTATGCACCACATAAGTTAGGAATTCCGAGCATTGTGCATTCCGAGTTACATTGTGGAAGGAGTCTATATGGGCCACAGAAGTAAGGAGTAAAGTTCATGCACATGATACTTCAAATTCTGCTCAATTGCAAAGGTGTAGGACCTTCAAGTGGGTTGGGGAGTATAACATAGCCGCACAAGCCCTACATCCTTTGTCTATGGCTAGTCTTACTGAAAAGATTCTTTACTCTTTATGTCATTTACATCCACCCATGGGCAAGGGATAACTATTATGTCTTGATAGATTACTTTTTGCCCATTCTCTATACACATCATATAACCATCTTTAGTTAGTGAGAACTGAAGTAGAGGTTACGCAAGGAGGAGATAGATAGTCTTGAGTTGATTATTAGTGGAGTATCTAAAGATATCACGTCAGTAATCCGTATGCTCATTAGGTTGTGTTTCTTGTGTGTTAGTTGGTGTGTTAGTTGGAGTACACGTTAGCAATCCGTGTGCTCATAGGATAGTCTTGAGTTGACTATTAGTGGAATATCTAAAGGTATCACGTCAGCAATCCATGTACTCTTTAGGTTGTGTTTCTTGTGTGTTAGTTGGTGTGTTAGTTGGAGTACACGTCAGCAATCCGTGTGCTCATAGGGATGATCGCCATGTCATCGATCCATGAGGAATTGAGTGGATGGTGGTTGTGTAACCTTATCTAGTTTGTCCCTTTTTGAGGACTAAATATAGAGAAAGAGAAACCATTGAGGTATCTCTCAACTTCAGAATTTCTTGAGCTATTCGAGTGATCTCTCCTCACTTCCCTAGTGTAACAATGGTATCAGAGCGAACTTGCTCTTTCCTTGAGTGTGGATTAGCCCTCTTGGATAAGCAAGATCATGATGATAACTTTAAGTTCTTGAAAGTTTTATAGAGACTGACAGAGGTCAGTGATCTGCATGTAGAGTAAGGGGGAAAAGAAAAAACTAAGGGTTGCAGGTATGGATGTGACTGAGAGAAATCATGTACCAAACTTTTCATTTTCCAATCTATTCAACATCCATATTCGATTCATGGAGAAGGATGTTTTCAGAGTGTACCTTGTGGCGAATTGGGATTTTATGGCTCGTGTGATGGCATCACCAATACCAATGATACTTTCGATTTTCAGTTATGGAGAAACGTGGGATTGTACCATTTACATTCTATACTGAATGTTGGATGGATTTGAATCGTGAACCACCCGCACCGGTGTTCAACACGTATGTAGAAATTAGAACAATTTACCGACAGAAGAGAGTATGAAGGGATTTTATTGTTAAAAATTATGGTGAAGAGTACTACATAGCTGTAATAGGATCAGCTTGGCTTTTTGTGATTCCTATTTTGAGAGATTGGATTGTTATTATACTTACTTTGTATTAGTTTGAGTGGTGGAGAAGCATGGAAGCGTCAGTTTCTATGAGTGAATTTCTGAACTCAATCATGATAGAAATGAAAGAGTTAAAAAAAGCTATTGTAAATGGACATACAAAGTAACAAGGCATGGAGGACAAGATTTCTGCATTAGAGAGTGAGAAGGTAGAGAGAGAAAGAGTTGGTGAGATGGAAGTAGAAACTCCAATACAAGAGACTCAATCCCAACCGCAAGCGACTGCTATTGCCAACGAAGAGGCAAATAGGAGACGACTTCAAGAGATGGAAGATTAAGCCAATCTCTTACTTTGTACGGGAAAGTCATCTAAGGTGGAAGCCTACAAGGGCAGTAGAGCCATGAGAGTTTTGGATGGATGGATCATGAGGATGAATATACATCTATCACATTTTCATATTTTTTATTTTACTACAGGAATGTTCATGCGGTCTTACCTCATGGATAAGGCTCTTACATGGTACACTATATGGGAATGAATGGTTTCAGAATGAGCTGACTCTATTTCATGGAGTGGGATGCAAGAGGGACTTCTTCAGAACTTTCAAGCAATGGATTCCCTTCAAACCGCGAGAATGAAGTTGTGCGATTTGAAGCAAAAAGGAGGCATACATGAATACATTGAAGAATTTCGTGATATTTAAGTATCCATTATGGATATGAGTGGAGCTGAAGCCTTAGATATCTTCAAATGAGGTCTGAAGAAGAGAGTGCAAAAGGAGTTGATGGTAAGTAATCCATCCATAGTGAATAAGCACTCGCAATTGCTGAACGGATTTCGGGTGCTTATGGGATCACACACGGTGAACCATCAAGTAATGTTCGAGAACCACTTGGCCCAACACCCATGGAGTTGGAAAACCTTTGACGTAGGGAAGGATATGCACCACCACGAGGACCACCTCCAAGGTATGGAGGTGATAATCGTCGATCATTTATTCCAAAGTTTTCGGATCTTCTTGCAAATAATGGAACGGTTATTCAAGGAGTAATGGGGGTTCGTGACAATCGTCAATGCTATACATGTGGGAAGATAGGTCACATTGCCAAGTTCTGTAGAACTCGATGAGGACCATCCGGAGGAAGACCTATGTTATGAAGGCCTTTCAACATCTGGAAGGAGGGGAACACAAGAATGAAGACGAGATCTTGCAAGGAAACAATGATTACCAGTAAACTTGCCTTGCGGCCTTACTTGTTCCTCTAAACGAAAAAAAGGCAGGGTTGGAAAAAGACAACGATTGGAAGCTCATGGAGGGAGCAAGAAACAAGCACGATTAATTGTCATAAATGGGATGATGGAAGGACACAAGGTGAGAGTCCTAACTGATCATGGAGCAACAAAAAATTTTCTATCACGATATGTTGCAATGAAATTAGGATTGATTTTGATGAAGGATGTGAGTGAGGAAATGGAGTTGCCAAATGGTCAAACTGAACCAATTAGCATGGAGTCTACAACTAGCCATAGTCGGGTACTAGGAAGAGATTGAATAGAGAGTAATCCGATTAGCTCGATATGATGTCATCCTTGGAATACCATGGATGGAGCAATACAATCCGGAGTTAGATTGGAGAAAGAAAGTAATAAAAAGTAGTGGATGGAAGATTTATAGAGATAGAAATAGATCTCAAAATAGAAGCGTACTTGTCTTTGTGATTGATAAGACTGCCATTTCTAGAGATGATGTATGTTTCTTGGGACTTATAAGAGATGTTGCTGGTTCTAAGGACAATCTTTACATTCCAAAATCATTGAGCGATATTATTACAGAGTATCAGGATGTCTTTCTAGATAATCTACCTGCAGGATTGCCACCTAAGAGGCGTGTAGATCACAAGATTGAGGTGATATCCGAAAGCACTCCAACGTGCAAAGCTCCATATCGTTTGGCTCCAAATGAGTTGGAGGAATGTAAAGCTCAAGGGGAGGAGATGTTGAGAAAGTGGTTCATACAACCAAGCATTGCACCTTATGGAGCTCTTGTGTTGTTTGTGAAGAAGAAGGATGGGAGTATGAGATTGTGCATTGACTATCATGGCTTGAATCAACAAACGGTGAAAAACAAGTATCCATTACCTCGAATGGATGATTTGTTTGACCAACTTCAAGGGGCGAAGTACTTCACCAAACTGAATTTGAGGAGCTTTACAACCAGATTCGAATTGCTGATGAAGATGTTCATAAGATAGCTTTTCGTACTATGTACAACAATGGGTGGAATTTTTCAACAGAAGTGGGAGGATGGTTGGCACTCGGTTGCCTTTTTCTCCCGAAAGTTGGTGGCAGCTGAGCGAAACTATCACACAACTGAACGAGAGGAGTTAGCCATTGTTTTGGCCCCGAAACATTGGAAGCATTATTTGGGAGAGAAGGAGTTCGTGGTAGAAACCGACCACAAACCATTGGTGTACTTGGAAACTCAAAAAGATCTCTCCAAACGACAAATTCGACGGGCAGAATGGCGTCAACAGTTCAACATGAAGATAGTGTATGTGGAGGGCAAGAAACAACTTGTAGATGCTCTCACGCGGATGCCGTGTATCAACAACATCACAGAGGTAAAAATCCAAGTTGATTGGTGGTCTCAAATGATGGCTGCAACAAAGAAGGATGAGTAGATCATGAAAGCACTTCAAGCAAAGACAGCAAGGAATGTTCGAGGTCTAGCATTTAAGGAGCAGCGTATATGGATCCCATAAGATCCAGATTTACGCACAATGATATTGCCAGAAGGCCACGATACAGCCATTGCGGGGCACGTGTGAGCTAAAAAGACTTTGGAGAGCATACAACGAGTGTACTATTGGCCAAGGATGTGGAAAGATGTGGAGTCATATGTTCGAAGTTGTGTCGCATATCAACCAAATAAAACGGGGAATTAAAAACCAACAGATTTATTACAACCTCTTCCCATTCATGAACAATGATGGGAACATGTTACTATGAATCTAGTATGTGAGTTACAAAAAAACCTCTTTAGGACATGATTCAGTTATGGTTTTTGTGGATAAATTGAGTAAGATGATACACATCCGACCTATCACAAAGATAGTGATGGCATCACAACTTGCTCATCTATACAAAGATGTAGTTTTTGTGAATTACGGATTAAGCAAAATCTTAATCACAAACAGAGGAACTCATTTTACTAGTTTGTTTTGGAAAACCTTGTTTGGTTCATTCAAAACAAAGCTAGCAATGTCTACAGCTTATCATCCTCAAACTGATGGTCAAACAAAGAGGGCCAATAGAACAATAGAGGATATGTTGCGAGCATTCATCTTGGAGGAACAACAAGAGTGGGATACTCTTTTGCCTCTAATGAAATTTGCATATAACAATTCTGTTAATGCATCCACAAAAGTGTCTCCATTTTATCCGACATATGGTGCTCATCCTTTGACACCTTCCTATTTGTTGAGAATTCCTAAGGGGCAAGAGTTTTCAACCAAAGTTGCGGCAGTCAATGATTTTGTGGAGCACATACACAAAAGACTGCATCAAGCAAAGGAGAAGTTGGTAATTGCTCAAAATTGACAAAAGTAATATGCAGATGCTCATCGTAGGGAGGTGAATTTTCAGGAAGGAGATCAAGTTTAGCTATCCACGACCAATTTATCACTTGTAGGAACACCAAAATTTAACCCTCGATTCATCGGTCCTTTTGTGGTATTGAAACGTGTTGGCGAGGTGTCTTACAAGTTAGAGCTCCTGTTGCATATGAAAATACATCCCGTATTTCATGTGTCACGATTATGAAAACATGCACCACGTCCCAAGCAGTTCACAAATCCATCAACCCCTCCTCCTTTACCTACTATGGTAGCAAATCAGGCAGAATTTGAGGTTGACAAGATTCTCAAAAAATGGATTCGGGGTTACAAATACCCAAAAACGAAGTATTTGGTTCAATGGAAGGGATATCCATCATATGAATCAACTTGGGAACCGGCAAAGAACTTAGCCAATGCACCTTTCATCGTTCAAGAGTTTGAACGTGTGAGCAACGAGGACGTTGCATCTTAAAAGGAGGGAGATTTGTAACCATCTTTAGTTAGTGAGAACTAAAGTAGAGGTTACGCAAGGAAGAGATAGATAGTCTTGAGTTGACTATTAGTGGAGTGTCTAAAGATGCCACATTAGCAATCCGTGTGCTCTTAAAGTTGTGTTTCTTGTATGTTAGTCGGTGTGTTAGTTGGAGTACACGTCAGCAATCCGTGTGCTCATAGGATAATCTTGAGTTGACTATTAGTGGAATATCTAAAGGTGTCACGTCAGCAATCCGTGTACTCTTTAGGTTGTGTTTCTTGTGTGTTAGTTGGAGTACACATCAGCAATCCGTGTGCTCATAGGGATGACCGCCATGTCATCGATCCACAAAGAATTGAGTGGATGGTGGTTGTGTAACCTTATCCAGTTTGTACCTTTTTGAGGACTATATATGGAGAAAGAGAAACCATTGAGGTATCTCTCAACTTCAGAATTTCTTGAGTTATTCGAGTGGTCTCTCCTCACTTCCCTAGTGTTACATATCCCCACATCTATCCTCAGGGGGCTTGTTAGGAATGGTTTCTGAGCATTTTAGAGATTGCTTTCAGCTGATGATTCTTCTAGTGGTTTCATAGAGTTATTCCAAATGGCTCCATTAGTTGCAAGAGGGAATATTTCTTTATTAGTTAGCTAGATGTTATGTGCTAGTTGGCTTCTTGCAATTGAGAAGTACTTGGGAACATTAGATTAATTGCATTAGAGAGATCTTATTGTGTCTTGTTAGTCGTACCGTTGTCCTTCAACATTATTCCCACTTCCAACAACACCTTTGTTCACACCAATTTGGAGTCGCCACACTAGAAGGTTGTGAGGCAGTATTGTTGTACATAAGAGCACTCTTAAATATCTATCTAGATTGGATTATCTTGTAAGTGAACATTGAGAATATTTTTAAAAACGTCTCACTTGAATCCATCTTTAGAGAGCTTAGGGAGGATGGTGGAGCTTTGGCAAGCCTCATTCCTTTCATACAGTCCTTCTATGATTCATTTTTTTTTCTCTTCTATTAGTATGGCTTTTCAAAAGAGAGAATCATTATTCTACAATCTGCCGCTCATACTTGACAAGGAGATCCTTTGGGAGGACCTCTATTTACCATGGCTTATTATAGAGCTCTTTATCTACCATTTTGACTGTGTTAGGTTGTGTGTTCCCCTCCTTAGTGGATGATACACACATTGTGGTCATGTAGATCAATTTAGACAGGCTGTTGACTACTTGACAACCAAGCTTCATCTTGTAGGTCTGAGAGTCAAGGTGTCAAAGTGTATGACATAGTTTCCTTTGGGCATTCAGCTTTATCTCCAATTTCCAGAGGAATATATGACATTGACATACGGCTTACACATTCTTGGAGTGATAGTAGGGTCAGAGGACTTTGTCCCACTCTACATAGACAAAACTCTTGCCTAAGATGTATTACATGTCTTTTGTCTTCCCATCCCTTTTGTTATTATACTTTGCCCTGCAATTACATGTAGATGATGTTTCTTTACTAGAGGATCTGCAAAGTAGTGTTTTATATACTCTCATGTAGTATTGCTCGTCGATCCATCTATCTTCTTCATAGGTTCCTATTTCATTTGCATTCCTATCATGCTTGAGAGCCTTTGATATGAGGAGTATGGTTGTCTTCAGTGACATCATCGAACCATGGATTTTTGAGTGTGTGATAAGAGATTTGGCACGGAGATAGACATCTTTACCAATTTTGTGTGGAGGGTGGGTTTATTATCGATGGAGTCTATGGTAGCTATAGTATTTTTTGATATTTGGGCATGCTTGACACCATTGCTATTCTCTCGATTTGTGATTGGGGATAGACCCATCCTTGAGATATATCTGAGGGATGAAGAGGAGGGAGGGGATCATTTCCTCTATAGTTACTACTTATGAGAAAAAGAGAGATGTTTTGTCCCCGTATGTACAACATGAGCTCCCATACTTTTCCTCTTTGCTCATCGATTGGACTAGAGGCATAAAGTCTACCTTGATGGACCAATAGTTTCAAGAATCTCTACACTTCCTCTTAGTGGATCCGACATTCACTACTAGGGTTCATCTACGCTCTTCTTTAACAAGGACGCATGCTTATGGATCATGACTAGACCATGCATCATGGCTTTCTGACTCGTATCATCTACCTTCTCTATAGCAATAAGGCTACACCTTGACTTGGTCCACCCATCTGCATCTTCATAACTCACGTGTGACAGTGGTACTACCTTCGATGCAACGGGGTCCATATGACTCATTGCCCATTCTTAACACATATGATAGCTACCCATGATGATATTAGAGATGTGGTATTTCCTATGGCACTAGAGGATTGATATGCCTTGCACTTGACTCGGGTTAGGACAGATCTATATTTGATTCAAGAGGACCAATTACTATTACAAATATTGTGGTTATGTGACATAGTTTGGGAGGAGATGATTACTCATCCTCATGGATGGGGGCAAGTGCAGCGACAATAGCCAAGGTCTCCAAGTATATGGGTATGTAGAGATGTCATCTTTTTGTTACTTTAGCCTTGGAGTTATATGGAATCATGAAGGCCGATTGGACACATTTGTGAGAGAATGCACAAGAGTCTACCATATAACGTGACAAAGGGTATCACTTTCTTTATTATATTATGTAGACTATTTTAGACAACATGTATCTATGCTCTACATAGAGCAATTGTTGATACAATCTAGAAGGGAGCAATCACGTTAGGTGATGCTTCTTAGGATGTTCCAATAGTATGTAGACCATTTGATGTAGATAGTTGGAATATCTTAGGTGCATTAGGACATATTTTCCATTGTGATGCTATTGGGCCTATGCCCATACTACCTTATTGTTTTCATCAATGTACCACCGGGTGGTATCTTTCCTTCCTTTTTGTTATATTATTGTTTACTTCTTCAAACTGACTAGACACAATAACATAACAAAAAGGATGGGAATACTTCATCAAGTCGTACAAGGATGAAACCAAACGCGTAACATGGGACTAGGTCCCAATAGCATTACATTGGGACATATGTCATACTGCATCTAAGATATATGAATTATCTAGGTCAAATGATCTACAAACATCCAAAGGTCCCTTACTTACCTCGGATGGATTCATAGCACAAGGCCAAAAATGTAGGAAATGATATGATATGAATCAGCCCATTGTATCTATTGTCCGGGCTTAAATAAGCTTGAATACATCTTGCGTCCATACGGAGCAGACAGATGTCATTTTTTAACGTTTTTTGGCAAGTCTCTGTCTATGCATATCATTTAAGTTGCATCTCCGCATGAAGCAAACAAACTAATGGATGTAGTCCAGGATTTTTTATAAATCTCAAGGTTGTGATGAGAATTTGCATTTTAACAAACCTTTTCAACATCTTTAAATAATTCCTTTTCTCTTCTTGAAAAAACCCAAAAGTTTTTATCAACAAATCAATAAGCTTCTTTGTGCTCAAGGCCTCTGTTAATTGTGTACAAATGAAAAATGAATCTAAATAAGGCAAAGTAAAAAAGGGTTTAGCTAATAAAAAAATGAACTCTTTTGAGAACTAATATTACATAAACCATGTAAAACTAAAGCAAATCAATATCCAAAAAATATGAATTCAAACTTCCTCCAAAATAGTTTTTAATACAAAAATCATTAAATTTTGTCGTGTGTTGAACTTAATCAAAACCAATAAATTGCAAAGCAATAAATAAATAAATTTTATTCTATTCGACCCTTTTTTTTCAGCCTTCATTCGCGATGCAAATAAAGCGATTGAAATGAGAAATGATGAGGATCAATTTAAAAATGGGTTAGCTAGGATGGAGGTTTTTCCATTGAAAAGGCTGGATATATAAGCTGTGAAATAACAATGCATACAAAAGAAGTATAAACCCTATACTTTTTAAAACAAAAATGCATCCAGGCTTTAAAAAAAGAATCTTTATTCGGTCCATTGGATTGGAGATAACTTAAACAGCTTTAGTTGGAAATTGCATAATAAATCCGCTATAGAAAGATTAGTCGATTTGGTGAATAGAAGAATACGCACACGAAAGGACTCAGTCATGTCCTCTACATGCAGATGATCATAATCGGCCAGGCCGCAAGTCGGAGTGAAAATATGGGAGCAAATTCCCCAACACATTGGGGACAGATGGCTAAATGACATCTTGAAGTGCTACAGCCTGTAAGCGATACCGATGAGGTCCAACCAGATTAGCAACGGCTGAAATGGATTGGAAGTCAAAAGGCCAGTAGTACCTGCCTAAGCCTTCGCTTCGGGAAGGGGGAAGGCACTGGAAATACTAGTAATCGGGAAGGTATCTGTTTAGTCTAAGCAGATCCAACTCTACACAGTTCACCAAAGCAACTCCCACGGAGCCCAGATTGGATGGGACTGATACAATATCGTATGGGGTTTGCTCCCTCTCGCAGCCTTTCAAAAAATCTAGATTTGTAACCAAAAAAATATTAAGCGTGTTTTTATTGAGCTTTTGGATTATAATCCGGTTTAGAAACTGAAATTCATGTATTAAATTTTGAAGTCTCCTCTAAAAACCTTAAATTCTAAAGATTTAGTTAAGGAGATAGTAACTAAGGCATATTATTATAGTATTAATAAGGTTAAAAATTTTAGAAGCAAATTTGAGGCTTGTGATAGGCTAACACATTACAAAAAAGTAACTTGGAAGCATAATGAAGCTAATTGGTATAACGATAGATTGACGAAAAATATATTAAAAGTTTTCGTGGGTCTTCATTTAGAATATATTCAAAATTATTTCAATAATAAATCTTCCAAGGACGATAAGTATTTTTTAGGTGTGTCTTTTTGACACACCCACAGAGAATAATGTTTCCAGAAATTAAATGTTAAAGATAAAAACAAGCTCAAAGATAGGAATCAGAGTTTTCATTTTATGTCTGGTAATAAGGTATTGTCTTACCAACAATTAATAGTAAGCATTGATCTCGGAGTGAATTCAAATCATATTATTTTGACTGAACAAAGATGATTGGATTCATTTTACTTTTCTAATAGGTTGTATTTTGAATAAAAGAAATACTATTTTTCATTTCCAATACTGCCATAAAAAAATTTTAATGTAAAAAAAATAAAATTTTATGATAATACTTATTTATGTAATATATGTAATGTCAATAACTTATCTTACAAAAAAAATATGTTTTCTTTGATCTAATTTTTTTTCTCCAATTTTTTAATTATTTGAAGATTATACTGTATGTTGACAAGCAAGGAAGGCTTATAGTCTCAGGATATTTAGATAGACAACACCGTTTAGGAAGTCTTAGGTCCAAGGGCCTATTAGTTCAAATACGATGCTAATACTAGCTTCCAATAAGCCATATACCCCTCGTGTGAAGTTCGGCCACACATGTTTATGACTGTAGGTAATCTTTAGACTGCAAGAAATTGAGCTTATGTTTGATCTCATTCGTGTGGTCCCGAAAGATTAACACACTAGAGGTCAAATTAATACTATTCATTCTCATTGGTCTTGAAGTTTGGACCAATGAGGGCATTTGGGCAACTTCTTCGAGGTTTTGAGGAGTTTTGGAGACCTTCCAGGAGAACATTTGAAGATTGGAAGACAGGGTTGGAGAGCTGACGGGATGAGCTACGACGTGGACTCAAGAATGGATGGATTTGAAGGATTTGTTACTCTGAAATGGTGATTCAAAGATAGAGTGAGAAATTTAGATCTTTGAGTGTATTTGGGGTGTTTTTTGAGAATCTTACGAGGGTTTTGGGAGATATGAGTCGAATGTAATATAATTTACAACTCGGGCTTGCATTTGGATTGAAATTTTGACTCAATTGGAGGAGTTTTGAGTATGGAGTGATAGCTTGAAGTTTGTGTATACAATCAGAGTTGCAGGATTGCATTGACTATCACGAAGTTAGTATAGAGATCATATCTTTTGATATCAGAAAGTTTTGTCAATAAAACTTTGCACAGTTCAAGTTGTGATGATGAGTGACCTTCACTCACACGAGGTTCTAGAGGGTTCTTCTACAGCCAGGTGCTCGGACTTTCTTAGAGCAAAGAAATGTCCATGCAACACCGCTGCGTTCCTACCTTGTCACAACGAGTAAACAAGTGTTGCGCACACCTGCTGGCAAGGGTTTCCAACTTCGTAGGTGCTTCCACGTCCACCTGGATCAACCGTCTCTTCAAGTCTTGCATTGTCTCCTGAAGATCAGCGTTCTCCTTATCAACGAAGTGGATTTCTATGCCCCGAATGCGGCAGATCTCTTCGTATGCCTTCTTCGCCTCCTCAACCTTCTGCTCTAATTCGGCCTTCTGTTTGGACAACTTATTCACATTCTCTGTTAACTCCCGAACAGTAACAGATTGGTCTTCCTTCCCTAGAGCAAGTCGATTCATCATCTAGATCAAGTCCATGTATCCGTCTACTTGACGGTCCGACTCCGGCATGTACATAGGTCCCATTTCGTTCAACTCCAGTAACACCAGGACCACCACTGCCTCTAAATTCTGAGATAGCTGCAACATCGAGGCCATGGACTCAGCGATCTCCTTCGACGCTTTCATTCAACTCCAGTAATATCAGGACCACCACTGCCTCTAACTTCTGAGATAGCTGCAACACCGAGGCCATGGGCTCAGCGATCTCCTTCGACGCTTTCACTTTCGGACAATATATCTTTGGAAGGGTTACTTCTTCCACTTTCTTCTTCCTTGTATCTCCCTTCTTCCACGTCGAGGCACAAGTAGGAGTGTCTTCTACCACTCTCTTCCTCTTCCTAGACGTGCCGATGACTTCCAAATCTGAATCCGAATCAGGCTTATTTTGCGTCACTGGCCTGATGTCTCCGGTTCTTTGTGGTTTTGATGGTGCAAACAAGCTCCTCGTAGATCCACTGCTTGCATCGTTGACATCTACGTCAAGGTTTGAGAGCACGGACTCCAATCGATACTAATGCCTTCCCCTAGGAGTCAGCCACTCCATCTTCGCATACAAGTGCACCAAAAAAGACGAGAGATATAACACACTCTTATTATCTTCTCTCAACTTGGTCGCCATGGATTGTACATTCTTCTCAAAGATTTCTCCCAATTCACCTGAATAGTCCCGCTTATGAACCCTTCCACAATTCTCACCTTATGCATATTGACATACGTTGTGCGCTGAGGCGAGAAAAGCTGGTTCAAGGTGAGAGCCACCTTCCTCCTGAAGACATCCTTGATCAGGTCAAGCTTATATCCATTCGTCCCCTTCCTCTCTCGGGGATTAAACCACTTGCATTCATTGAACGTGAAGGCCGTGTGCATCGCTGATCCTTCCCAATCAACGCCACCCTTGTCCTCCTTGTAAGACCATCCTTGTGCCTTCGTCCACAACCTGACATCCACCTTCCCAATTGATGCCGATGCTTTCCCCGTCGGACTTCATTGCATAGCTCTAAGCACACATAGTCCCATCGCCATGACAAAAACGCGCCGCATAGGTTCTTCAACCTCATTAGCTCCGTTGAAGTCCAACCCGCCATTAGAATAAGCTATCAAATTCTCGCCATGGTCGCATTTCGCCCTGCTGGTACGCTCACAGTTCGATGCTTCGACACTGCAGCTACTCTCCTCTCATGCCGCACTAGTTTCACAGGTTATTAGCATCGACCTTCCTGCTCAACACTTCTTCAATCCGCCAATCGATTGCGCAACCTAAATCCCTCACAATTCATTCGTGTGAACTCCCTAATGGTATTCCTATGTAACTAACATATATTATGATGAATACCCACATCAAAATCCGAATATAACTCATTATTACCAAAAATCAAAAAAATTCATACTTATCTTAAGAACTATTCTCCTACAATAATAAATATTAAATTAAACACCAATGTGTACCATCCAAATATCATTCTCTTAGAATTTCCCTCCGGCCCTCAACATGACATGCAAGAACGCTGTGGTTTTGGATTCCACCAAAAAGCTCAAAGAAACATGTATTATGCTATTAAGAAACTGTCAAGAAAATGATTACAACACACACACAAGCAAAAATTCCACTTCAGAGTTCTTCAATCTTAGACCGAAACATCACTTTCAATCAAGGACAATGAGAGCACTCAACCTAGTGCACGCATCGTCCTCGAGTCGAAGTGAACATACCGAAGGATTTTATTACTTTGGCTGTGTTAAGCTCCAGTTTACTGACGACCATGTTGATATGTTGACCTTAGTATGAATATTATTTGGAGAAGATGGTGGATATCGTATGCAAATGAGTAGTAGTTGTAGTATCCTTGGAACACAACCATATATTTGTTGATTATTTCTCCCATGATATTTTCTTGTTTTCAGCTACCATTTGTTTTGAAACCTTGTTAGGAGCTCAAAATTCGTTCAAGTATCTTCATTCGTATGTATGCCTTCAGTTAACAGAGATTGAAAGTTGTCTTTGGAATAATTCCTCGTACCAAGAACATAAGCCTTTGACTTATCATTCTCAGTAACAATCCCACTCAAATGCTATAGATGTCCATGTCTAGTAAGGTGAGCGCTGCCGGAGCATACACATCTCTATCCCGTTGATCGGGTCCTCCTTGGGTTCAAAGGAGACTTCTTTGGCTTTATGAAAGAAACGCTTGACATGGTCTGTAAGGAGACCCTCGTTTTTTGCCTCCGTGCTGCCTTCGTTTAATGAAAGTTAGTGGAAGGGAGGGGATGCCGGCGCTGCTTTTCACCTATTAGGTTGAAGGCACTTAAATAAATAAATAAATAAATAAATATATATATATGAAAAAAAGCGTAGTAATTCCATTAGTAACAAGGACAGGATTTATTATCTTTTCATCACGGACCAGGGTCTGTGACCTATGGACTGACTCTCACTAAGGTTACCTCTGATGGCTTTTTCAAAGCTCATCATGAATCTAAAAGAACTTGTTTCCACCCTATGACCATGATCTTAATGCACACTCTTACACAAACTCTCAAATTTCAAACTCCATGATGCAAATTCTCACAAAGAGTAAGATATCACTCAAAAAGGAAGGGATACTTTGATGATCAAAGTCTTCATTGAATGAAGGTTCAAACTCGAACATGACTTCTCCAAGAACCAAGCTTTCCATAACAAGTTCTCTCCAAAACTAAGATCACAAAACTAACTCGAGAGATGCTTCTACCATCATGTAACTTTCTCTTACCAAGTTTAATCCGAGGTAGAGATCACAAACCCCAATGAAAAGGGTACATGGCAATATGCGATTAATCCAATTGGATCTTCTAGAAGCCTAACTACACTCCAATTGACTTAAATGTACCAAGTCCATCTCGCCTCTAGATTTAAGGGTCTTCACCAAGTCAAACCAATGAAAACTGCTCCAAGTCAAGAAAAGTCAAGATACCCATATGATAGAATCTGTTCCTTGATTCCTAAACAACAAAATAGTTGTTTTCATCTACCACACTAGGAGCTACTCTATAATTTCTTCCAACTTAAATATAACTAGCTAAACATAGTCATGACTAAGATAGACTTAGTCACAATTTGGATATATCCATACAGGTAAGAGCAAATCATTTTAGATCTGGGAGGGCTCGACCCAGTGTTTGATCCATCCACTTGCCAAATGCGAGGGCGATTACTCCTACCCTTATGAAATGACATGTTACACGGTTGGTTTTCAAACTCGGGAAACGCGAAGCGTATTTGCTTCGTCGTTGTATAGCGACTAGCATTTTAGTTCTTCAAGCACTTCTCACCCAATGGAAGACGAAGTTCGATAAATGTTATGTCGCTGATTGCCCTGAAACTAACATAAAGCTCCATCATATTTGGAATCTGCAAGAGCTTTTTTTTCATTGATGTTTCATGGACCACTTTGCTGTCCTCCGCCTCGAACATCCCCGAAACCCACCATTGGACAAGATAGGACGCTGTTAATGATGATCTACAAACAATAGAGCATCCGGAGAAGCATCCCCCACCAGCTAGTAATCTTTTTAGAGCACTTCTTCTTGTTCTTCAAACTGCACAAAGAGAAAAGTCACATGTATACACTTCAGTGGTGTGTCGAAACTCTAGGTCAAACCTCAAAGATAGATGGTATGCAGTAGTCAGAAATGGGGCCACGTCCCATGTTTGGTTTCATACATGTATTACTTGATGGGGTCTTCCCATCCTTTTTGTTATTTTAGTGTGTCTTGCTTGACATTGCAGTAGTCAGAACTGTACCTTTCAATCATCTGTTCTTGGTCCATTCAACTACGTGTAACCTGAAATGAAGTGTCACGTCAGCCCGAAGAGAATCAACTGGTACGCCATGCACGAACGATGACGAGAATAAAGAGAAAGAACCGGAAAACGAAAAATGGATGGATAGGGTGGGCACCCACAATTGCTTGCAGGACTTTATTTTTCATCATTTCTTTTGGCTTGATTTTCTGCAGTTGACAAGTCACGCACCTGTAGAGTCAAGACGCGCCTGGCCGCTCCATTGACGTCGAACGGCGGAGCTAGCTTCGACTGGAAGCTTCGCTCGTCGATTCGAGCTGCGGGATTTGAGCTAGCCGAGAGGCTTACGGACTAGAATCTAGAAGGTGCGGGACTGGATTGCGAAATGCTGGTGAGGTGCTAGAATTCTGTTCTTGGTGTTTAGAGTCGACTCGACTCGACGTGCTGCACGCATGGCGTTGTCCTCTTTTTTACCGCAGCTCGCTCCTTCCCGACCTCGTTTCGTTGTTGTCAGATGTGCTGCCGATTCTTCCTCGGCCCCTCCCTCTCCTGCCAAGCTCGTCACTTTTGTTGGCAAGGGCGGAGTCGGCAAGACTACCTGTGCTGTGCTGGCCGCTCAGGTACTTTCCAGTTCCCCAGCACAATTGAATTTTCATTTCATATTGCCGAGTTTTAGTTCGTTGCTTCATTTCCCCGTCCATTGTGCTCGTCATACTGTGAATTTTGTGCACAATTCTGGACTTTTACATCTTAACTAGCCTCAAAATACCTCTGTTACCCATTGAAACCCCCAATGGATAAATTTAGTAACCAAATATTTAATTTTTTGGGTCTTTCGTCTTGATTTAGATTCTGTTTGTCCAAGACAATGTGGGCTGATATTGAAATTGAATTCAGAACTGTAAGGAGGTGAATTATGCTTCGCAATTATAGCATCTACTTGTTTCCTGCTGAACGACGCCAAGGGCTGAGATAGTGTAGTGCTCGTGAGATCTTATAAGGTTCACTTGACAGAGCTTACTGAATGTTGGATGTGAAGCTGTATGAATATGAAGCTTTGCTGGATGAGAGAGCAATACTGGCCTAGATAGTATAGTGCCCGTGAAATCTTGCAAAGTTCTCTTGACGAAGCTCAGTGGATGTTGGACTGTGAAGCGATTTGAATATGAAGCATTGTGCGTTCTGAGAGAGAGAGAGAGAGAGAGAGAGAGAGAGAGAGAGAGAGAGAGAGAGAGAGAGAGAGAGAGAGAGAGAGAGAGAGAGAGAGAGAGCAGTACTTGCTGATTCAGGACTCAATTTTAATTTCGTCTGGAATTTTCCTTACAGAATATGATAGTATGCGCAGATAAACAGGGAGGGTGCGGTGTGGAGCGTAATAAACCCTGTCGTTGCTGAATGTGCAGTACTATGCCAGCCTGGGCTTGCGTACATGTCTAGCAGTTCAGTCACAGGATCCAACAGCTGATTTCTTGTTGGGTGAGAAGCTTGGTACTTATGCTGCTCCTCTGAAAAATGGCTCCCTTTCAGCATTCCGACTCGAATCCACGAAGGTATCACTTAACTGGAACTTTTTTTACGGAACAAAGACATCTTTGTGGACCTTACGTTTGGGTTTTAAAGTGGACTGACTAAATTATGAGGAAATTTGTCGTAGGCTGCAAATTTTTTTAGTTTTTTAAACGTTTCAAGGAGGCAAGTCAGTTTTTTCTCAACAAGCTGGGAGCTAGAAGGCCACATTCTTGTTAGAAATTGCTTTTGGTGTTGCAGAATATAAATGTTTATTAACTTGTCCATTGCTCTGCTATGTACATTTGTGAATAATTGACTTGGTCCATCTAATGCGCTCAGCTACTCGTGGAGCCATGGTCACAGCTCAAGAAAGCAGATGCGCAGCTGAAGTTTAGCCAAGGAGCTCTTGATGAGGTGAACTTCTTTAACAAAACTATGACTATCCGCATGTTGTAATGACCTACAATGGGATAGATGCAGTAGTACTCGTAGGCACCTCTCTGTCTGTACGCCTCTTCCTACCCGCTCTTATTGCACTGCTTTCATTTTCTAGTTCAAGAGTACGCTCGGTTCCTATTTTATTCTACTTTCTGTTTTAATTTCGAAGTCTTGATTTTGTCATAAAGTCAACCTTGAAGCTTGAATATCTAACTCGTAACTGTGTCTGACAAGAACTAGGCCCTACGTTTTCAATGTTAAAGACTATTTTCTCTTTACCTTCCAGCAGCTTTTGCCTTATGGCCTTAAAGTGCATAGGAGGAGTAACTGCACTTTAGCTTCTATCTGTGTCGTTGATAGTAAGGATCTATGATGCAAGTTGTTACAGTCAACTGGTCTTAGTTGCAAGACCTTTATGAAAAAAAATTGCACTCTAGGAAGTTACGGCACTGCATGACGAGGAAGCACTTGAGTTGTTATTCATTTGTGTTTTGTATTTTATTCATCATATTTTCTTGCTCTGCTCAGGATTTTGCTTTGAGAATCTTTGGAATATTACTTTTGTGTACATGCAGATGTGCACAATGCTTGAGGTTCAATTTCCTCTTCAGCTTACGACCTCGCACATTCTAACGTTATGCAGGTAGTTAGTGAAGAACTGAGTATCCTTCCAGGCATGGACTCTTTGTTGGCAATTGGTTTGTTGGACAGCTTATCAAAATTTACAGGAAATTCTATCAAACTGAGGCCTAAAAGCACAGAACAATATGACGTAGTAGTGTACGATGGACCCAGTAGCGAAGAGACTTTGCGAATCATCGGTGCGCCAGAAAGGGCCAGGTAATTTCTTGTATACTTTCAATACTTACAAGTTCTGACCCTTCACTGTATCCATCATCTCAATTCCTTCTATCTGAAAGTTTCTGCATTGAGCGCATGCGCAAAGATTTTGGAGAAATTCTCACCTGGTCGAGGGTTTGTGCGTAGAGTCCTATTCTCTCTACCTTTAGTTGTTTACACGAGTAGGAGTTGCTGTGTTCCTTGAGAGGGCAATTTCTACTCCCGTGAACAACCTGCTGAGGATGTCAGGTGAAATGTCGATATATTGTCTTTGTTGATGTTTCCTGTCCTCTTCTGTAGCAGCCATAATCTTCCCAATAAATACTTGCATCTGCATCACTTGGTATATTGCTGATTGTAGATTCTTAACCTGAAAGACCAAGGTACCGTCATGTAGAGACGTCATGTATCTCGTACTGTTAGAGACAAGTTTCATTTTCAACCATTTTTTTGTCCAGACATATATGAAGTCTTCATGTCACGCTTCAACTAAAGTGAACCTCATGGAGCAGATGGTACTTAAGACGGCTACGGAGTCTCGCTGATAAAACTGATACTGGAAGAGTGACATTACCATCAATTATGAAAGCAGTAGAGGCCTCCATCTTAAAGGGACCGAGCGAACGATCGACTGCTGAACTCTGGAATGTTATCGACTCCATTTTTTGTGTGGGTTTCACTTAACTGCTGGGCTAAAACGCAGAGGATCGTATTTGGAATTAACTTATTAGCGAGTCAGAAAATAGGCTTCTCCCACTGCAATGTGAGCAAGTGAAGGCATGTCTTTTCTCCTTGGGTTCTTAGTCTCGGCTGTCCTGTTTGTCTTCTGATGTTCATAGCATCTATTTTGCAGAAAATCATTGACACATTTGCGGATCCTAAAAGATTCGGATGCTATATCGTGACGGATTTTCGCAGCCAACTTGCCAGTGAGACTGCTCTTCGATACTGGGGTTGTGCTGTCCAGGCTGGAGTACATGTCAGTGGTGCCCTGCATGTAGCTTCACCAGAGAACTCAGACCTTTTGAGTGACTCCGTTCGAGATAAATATGATCCACTAGCACTAGGAGAGGTTCCGTTATTGTCGTTCAGGGCACCACCAGACTGGAAGAAAGTTCTGAGTGAGTTTCAAGCTGGCGACTTGTTAGAAAGCAAGCAAAAATCTGCTGCACCTTCAGGCGTGGTATTTGACAAGTCCGCGCGTACCGTAACTCTGTTCCTACCTGGTTTCGCAAAATCGGAAATCAAGCTATCTCAGGTCAGTATCCTTACTTCCTTGTATCGTTAATGACGTCTCGCCAACGATTTGCTTTCTTCTGAACGGAGCCTCCTTGCTGGGTCTACGATACATACTGTTAATGAATTGCAGGAACCACAAATGTCAGCGGCATGCTTCTCATGAGTTTTTAAGAGAACGTTGGAACTTTGTTGACTTTGATTTACATCTTATGGATTTAAGGTGCAGATTTTGTTTTTGGTTGTTGATGAGTGAACTCCTGGTGTGTACGCGAATTCGTCCAGTTCTAGCAGCCAGCAGTGGAGCTTCGATTTGACTTTTATGTTTTGTGCAGTGGAGGGGAGGAACGGAGTTGCTCGTAGATGTAGGAGATCAGCGTCGTAGTATTTTTCTGCCTCCTGATATGAGGGGAAAGGTGGCTGGAGCCAAGTTTCTTAACAAGAGCTTGGTTGTCAGTATTAAGAGTTCCTAAAGCCGTTGTTTAAGCCTACCCCGAAACTAAATTAGAAAGTTATCAACTCCATATGTGGCTGGATGTTGAAAGCAGGAAAAATCAGTAGCTTCAAGTTTGCCCAGTTCTAGTGTAAACCGTTCTTACGTTCTGTGGAACTTTTACACGCGTCAGATGCAATTTTGTCTGGGCTGTTTCGTATGTATTGGTAGTGTTTTCCAGATGGCACTCTCCGCCTTCGTCCAGATTGAACTTATCAGCTGGATATTGTTCGTCGTGTATGAGATGCTTTGCTTGAGGTGTTTCGAGGTCATACCAAGTCGTGATTATGTGGGACAAGGTAAAAACGATTTTTTCTTGTAACAAATAGCTTACTGTGTGTGCATCGTTGACGTGATAAGATTGGTTAAGGAGATTCGTGAGGTGAGTGCAGGATCAGGAGGCGAACTCAAATGATTAAATATTATTACTCACTCTCAGAAAGGTAGTGATTGGGTTGGAGGTGTGGGGTGTGATATTAGTAAGTATGGGGTGTGGAAATTGGTTGAACGTAGAGAACAATGTACACGCGAAAGCCAATTAGGCTTCAGTATTCTGCTGGAGACGTACATCCTCGAATTATAGTCAGCTACGATAGACCCTGGTCTACATTGGTTATTGTTCAGTACCAAATGATTAACGAGAGTCGGGTCTGGGGATGTCGTGCGTTGGCATGAGCACTTAAAGATCGAACCTTCCAGGAGTTACATTTAATAGGGAGTACAAGAGCGATGTACTACGGTGCGTAATCCAGTGATAGATTGTGGGCAACCTTTCAGTTTGGGTGATTTCTACTTCTACTTATTGTCCTTTTGTTTTCATCAGAAAGTTGGACTGTACTTTTTTATTTTGGAGAAACACGCGCGAAATCCTTTTCTTTTACTTCACTCGACAGAAACAGTACGAGGGGTTCCGCAGGTTCAACTTCGCCCCCTACACATTCCTAGAGTTAAAAAAGTTATTCGGAAGCAACAGCCTTTGCTTTCGGTTCCTTCCTCCTCTTGTGTACAATGGAAACTCCTCATCTGTTAGTTATCGCTAGAAAGTTTTCCCTTGGAGTAGCGCTAACTGCGCGGTCAGAATTTCCCCACACCTAAAACCGACTGCTCAGATGTCTGAATCATTCACACTCTAACCAGGGGCGGCAGCCTCTCAGATCTACCCTCTTCTCGCACTTTCAGTCCCTTTTTTGTTTCCCGCTCGGGCTCGGCCCTCTCCTTTGAAGTCACAACCCTCCATTCCTAACCAAAACAAAGAATTATACGATTTCACCTTGAAGCAAATTACAACGGTATAGTGTACGTTCACATTGCATCACTTTTGAGACATCACAAGTCGTATTTATAGTTACCTGGTGGTTTTGTGCAATTAAAGTCCTGGGAGTGGCTCCAATCACGGTCATAGATTATCACGATTATGCAAGATTTAACATTACGCATATACTTGTCTTTTCCACCAAATTTCACAATTTTGGTAGCCAACGTAAGTAAAGCTTTTTGCATATACCTTCACGGCGTTGGTCCAGATTTCGTTGATAAGTAAGCTTGGTTTCTTATTCTTTCCTTCCCAGTGTTATGCCTTAGGCACTAGGCCGGAGATAATAACAAGGTTATTAAGGCTCGACATACTTTGACACGAGCTACCCTACAAATTGATTGAATACGACTTGATTCTAACATGATCTTGTTTGCTCAAGACTTAGCTACAACCCTTTGCTTTTTTGAGTTGTTCCAAATGGCTGCAGTTATTGTTCAGATTTCCTAGATCAATGCCTCATGTTTTAGGAGTTGTTAGATTGTCTGGTATGACCAAGGACACAAGAGGATTTGGACTTATTGCCCTGAATGAGATCTTCCTAACCTTAGTCAGTCATACTATTGTTATTCAATCCATTTACCCTTTTGAAATCACATTTTTCCTCATAATTTTGTAGTTTTAACGTCAAGAGTTTACGAATAAGTCACTTTTAGCATCATAGCTTTCCGCAATCTACACCGTGATTGGTCAATGATATATGTTGACATTAAAAACATTTTAGCATTGTTTCCCGCATAAATTTTTGTTGTTTTAAAAGTTATAGGATGGACGGGACCATTAGCAACCCTAAAAACAATATGCTAGTCTATTCTATAGTGCTCCTACTTCTCTATAGAATTGACACATGCTCCTCTAGCTATTCTAGCGGTTCCTCTCTTGCGCTCATGTTTTTTGCATTTGCAATAGATCTCTTGCATGAGTCTGTTTTATATATTGAGAGAGATCAAAATTTCTTGAAGGCTTTTTTTTCTTGATTTGTCCATGATAGTTTGTCACCCTTGGCTAAAGAAAAACATCATGATTTGACAATTACTTGTGTACCAAGATTACAAACATCTGCCATAAAAGCATGGCATAAGACAATATTGTTATTCATATTACAAATAACAAATTGTATTTATTATTATCATTTTGCATTCAATTTTTCATACTTTTAATAACATTACAAAGTGTTTTATTTTTAGTAATTTGACAAAATATGTTTTTGATTGTCAGTTTTGATTATATTTTGATTGTGTCAAAAAATTTAAACCTCATGAGTTGCATGCAAGCTACATTTGAGATAAATCACAAGAGAGGTAGAGATATCACTAACTCTCTCTATTTCTCTTGACACTCTACATTGGTTTCCTCTTGTCTTTGGTGGCCTATGCTTTGTATGGTGTTCCATTCAGATTTTTATTGTGTGAATCTCCCTCTAGGTTATGGTGGCCATGTATCATCATAATTAAACATGCCATGGTAAAATTCTGGTGAACTGAGCATCAAGTGAACGGGCACTGACAATGTGTTACATGATGGTTGATGCACTTTGAGGCCAAAATAAAACAAAGCTCTAATTTAAGTAAGGTGCTCGTTAGATAGCAAAAAGAATGGGAAGATCCCATCAAGTAGTACATGGATGAAACCAAGGGTAGGAAGGAGATGCACTTTGAGGCCACAACACAACAAAGCTCCAATTTAAGTAAGGTGCTTGTTAGATAGCAAAAAGGATGGAAAGACCTAATCAAGTAATTATGGATGAAACCAAGGGTAGGATGAGACTAGGTCCCAATAACATCACAATGGAAATATGTTCTAGTGCACCTAAGATATTATAACTATCTAGATCAAACGATCTACATACTACTAGAGCATTTTAAAAAACATCATCTAATGTGATTGTTCTCCTATGGATTGCACGAGCAAGTACTCTCTCTAGAGTAATGGATATACACTACCTAAAAAAGTCTATCCAATATGATAAAGAAAATGATATCCGTATGATCAAGTATGGTAGGCTCTCACACACTCTCACAAACATGTCGAAGTTGGTACCATAGCTCCATATAACTCCAAAGCTAGAGGAACAAAGAGGTGACCTTTCTACATACTCAAAGACTTGGAGACCTTGGCTAGTGCCACTCCACTTGCAAGGATGGGTAATCACCCCCTCCAAAACTATCACATGTAGGATTTGAAACCAATACGTCATCATAGTAACTTGGTACTCCCCAATCAAATATAGATAAGCCTTGACCCATGTCAACTACAAGGAATATCAACGCTCAGCTCCATGTGAGATATCCACCCTCTTGTGTCATAGCAAACATCGCATCCCTAATGACATCATGGGTAGTTATCATTTGTCCTCTAAATGGGTCACGAGCCATATGGACCCCACTACATCTAAGGTAGTACCACACTCAAAGGTGAGTAATGAAGATGCAAATGGGTGGACCAAGCCAAGGCGGAAACTCATAGATGTATAGAAGGTAGCTGGTGCGAGTTGGAAAGCACTAATGCATGATCGAGCCAAGATCCACAAACTTGCACCTAGCCGGAACAAGAGCATAGACGAGCCTCAGTAGTACAAGGAATGGCTAGATTCACTAAGACATAGTGGATTGACTACTGAAATTATCAATCCATGATAGATTATAGGCCTCTAGTTTAGTAAGTGGGCAAAGAGGAAAAGGACTGGATCTCATGTTGTGCCTTCATGTAAAAACATCTCTTGTCTGTCATAATATTTCTTGTTAGTGAAATAAGTGTTCTAATGCCCAATGATATTTCTTCATAATCTCTTGATGTGGCGATTCCAAACAAAGATGCTGATGGAAGTGGAAAAAAAGCTGAAGGACAAAGATATGACGACCATGACACAATAAGATCTCTCCAATGCAATTGGTGTAATGTCTCCCACATCCTTCTCCATCACGAGAAGCCGATTAGCATCTAAGACCTTGCTAACTAACAAAAGAATCTTTCCTCTTGCAATTGATATAGCCATATGAAACAACTCAGTGAAACAACTAGAGGGATCATCTTCTGAAAGCAATCTCTAACATGTTCATAAACCATTTCTAACAATCTCCATGAGGATAGACATAGGGTTTTGCATAGAAAATGGACAAAAATTGATCTATCAATACATAATAGCTTCTTTCGCCAATACTTCAAGAACTCTAATGGTACTCCCTTGTCCATGGGTGGATGCAAAAGGCGTAAAGAGGAAATATAGTCTCCTTAGAATGACTAGTAGGATATAAGGCTTGTGCAACTCTCATATACTCTCTTGTTTGCCCCAAGATCAAGCAGAGTTTAAAGTATCCCACGGCCGAACTTATAACATATGTGGCTCGTATAGACTTCTCCTACAATGTAGCTCAACCCATGCCCAAATTTTCAAAATCTATCAACCACCTTCCTATGTCAAGCACAACTTTCCTAGTATAATGTTGTCGCAAAGGACAATTCTTTGCTCTGATAACGCCTCAGCGTTTGGCTGTAGAAGAACCCTCTAGAACATTGTGTGAGTTGTCAATCTCTTCTTCTTCTCCTCAGCACTCCACATTACAACTGGTAAAACTTCAGTGGAAGAATATCATGATATCCAATGATTCGACCAATAACTTTCGCTTAAACTTTACAGAAAAATTGCTTCTCAACCTTTTCTATCACTCAGAAAAGTTTCAGATATTTTTGCCATCTAGATCTCTCAAAAAAATTGTTGATTTACCCACTGTATCTCAAGGCAATATGCAGACCCCTGTGTACAAAACCCATCACACATCCCAATACTTAACTCCAATTGCTTTCAAATTTCATGACAAGGTCACTCATCATCCGAACTTCAACTCTGGAAAGTTTTATTGACAGAAATTCCTGATATCAAAAGATATGATTGATGTACTAAGTTTGTGATAGTTACTGCAATCATGCAACTCTGACTGCTTGCACAAACTTCAACCTATCACTCCGTACTCAAAACTCGTCCAATCGAGTCAAAACCCCAATCAAAACACAAGCCCAAGTTGTGAACTGTATTTCAGTTGACTCAGATCTCCCAGAACCCTCATCAGATTCTCACAAACACTCCAAATACACTCAAAGATCGAAATTTCTCTCTTTAACTTTGAATCACCGTTTCAGAGTGACAAATCCTTCAAATCCATCCATTCTTGAGCCCACGTTGTAGCCCGTCCTATCAGCTTTCCAACGCTATCCTTTGATTTTTGAATGTCCCCCTCGAAGGTCTCTAAAATCCCTAAAAACCTCGAAAAGTTGCACTAGTGCCCTCATTGGTCAAAACTACTAGACCAATGGGAATGGAGAATGCTATTTTGACCTCTAGTGTGACCAAAATAGCTCCATTGAAACTTAGAGCTTTACAACTATCCTAAACACTCTACTTAGACATCCTATACACAATATGAGTTGTCATTAATAAGAGTTAAAATGACAACTTGAAACCAGCTAAGTATACCCAAAAGAGATCACGATGAAGACATCGGATGTTGATCACAAATGGACTCGACAATGATACATATTGAGGATCATGTTAGCCCCTATCCACGTCCTACGTCGACTCCACTTCAATCAGATAAGCTCCTTAGTCATCAATGTGATGTGTCTAGATCTCCCTAGCTCTTTACAGCCTTACAATGCCATCTGTTACCCTTATCATGACAACAACTCTGAAGATGACACATGTCATCATCTTCTCATAGTAGCCGCGTCACAACACGACAACGTAAGCACCATCAAACTAGTAGAAACAAAAATCATGATAAGTGAGATATGGGATCATGTGCCAACTGGTGAAACGATAAGCAAAAAACATGTCTAGCCTCATCATGAAAATGCACTAGAGAGCCTATAGTATATACATGAAATCTAATTTAAAAAAGACCTAGAATAGAATCTGACTGGGATGCTAATCACTCCCACAAACCAATCAATATACCAAGAACAATCAACGAAGCTATCAACTTATCTCATGTGATCCCTGAAGTGACAAATGTCGATGTGGTCGCACGTCTCATGAGCATATCCCAAGTAGTCCAATCATAATCTTTATGCATCTTTCTCACAAGCTCTTTGCCCATTGGATAAGAGTTTATGACGCACCGGACATGGTGTATCACACACCGCTCTAAGCGGCCCCATGAGGGGAAGTATAACTAGTATAAAAAGAACAATAGTGACATGGGTTATTCTATCTACTTTACTGCAAAACCATAATCCCCTAACATTCCCACCTCACATGAATAAATATTAATTATCAAAACCCTAAAATCTAAAAATACTCATAATTTTCTACTCTTATATCCATCATTTTCAAACTATGTTCCAATATAAGTAATGCCGTAAAATGAAGAAATCGGAATAAAAAAAACCCTACACATATATTCAATTTGAAAAAAATCACAAGTAACCATAAAAACAAAAAATACACTTATATTACAATATACAATACTTCATAGTTTTAAATTTGGGTATTCATGAAACCCAAATTAAAAATAAAGATAACTTACTATTCACTTTAGACAAAGTATAACCTCACAATGAATGAAAAACTACTAAAATACTCCAAAAGTACTCTCCCCATCCCCCGTCCCACCTTTTTCACTCGTTAGCATGTCTTAAATAACGATGCAAAAGCAAATTTGCATCCAAATTTACAATATGCAACAAAGCTCCATTTGCATGCAAGGATTGCAACTTGTTCTGTAGTTGCAGGCTTCATGCCGAAAGGTGGAGTCCATAAACCTTGTATAAAACCTTTCCCGCCTAATAAAGAACCTGCTGTGATCCAGGGCAGTAAAACGAGGTTATCACAGAGCCGTGCCCAAGATTCTGACAGATGTCATGGCCCGAATCTGATCCAGGAGACTCGAGGTTCTTGGAGGCTTTCTCTCCACGCAGCATGTGGGCGAGAAGATTCTGCTCGGGGTTTGATTTTGTCTGACCTGGTTGTCTCATCTTCTCTGACATCGTGTTTGCAGAAATCTGTTGGATCCATCCCGTGCCTTGTCAGCGGATGATCCACACCATCTTATCCTAATACACTTTCAGATGGAGCTCACATTGCATAAACATGGCCCGTTATTTTCCTCTTTTTGACCCTCTGACATCGTGTTTGCAGGAAACAATTGGATCCATCAAGACATGGAAAGTAGACGCAGTAAAATAACAAAAGGGATGGGAAGACCCCATCAAGTCCTACAAGGATGGAACCAAACCGGTAACATGGGTCCATCACGACGGATCAATGTGCCTTGTCAGTGGATGATTCACACCCTCATATCTTAATACACTTTCAGATGGAGCTCACATTGCATAAACATGGCCCGTTATTTTCTTCTTTTCGATCCTCTGGGTCTCCTTCTGGCCTGCTATATTTCATATATTAATCCATGAATTTCAAACCCTCCAACCTGAATGTCAATCTGTTGCCCAACATAGATAACTAACAACCACCTAAATAACAAAAAAACTACTATCAAAAGCACCTAAATTACAGAGTTGGCCTGGTGTTTGCTAGAAATTTTGAGCAGCCGACGCTATTGTTGGGTTTTTGTCTCATGGAGGGATGTCGTCATTTATAGAATTCAGCATGGTAACAACAAACAAGCCAGAATCTACATTCGCCACGAAGAGCTTCAGGACTGTGCATCTATTTTTGGCAATGAATATGTATGTTCTCCCAAGGCGCAGGGGAAGGGCGACACTAGAGTAAAGTACTTATGAGAGCTTGGGTAGTCCATGTGGGAGAATCCTCGCAGGATAGGCACGTACGAGCTTTCGCCTAATAGAAGTAATCTTTAATACAAGCTCGGCACGAATCGATTCGATATGAAAAACTACAAATAAGCAGCTGAAGTGGGAAGAATGCGTTCGAAGGACCTGGAGCTGCAGCTCCAGCTCCAGCAAAATCGGCCGACATTCCAATAGGAAGTTACCTGTACGTACAATTTCACTCCACTTCCGACTCGTTGACCACTTTCGCAATCTCTGTTGATTTGCTTCCGATCCTCTCTCTTCTTTCTGTCCCGAAAATTTGTCATCGATCGCGATCATTCTCTCGTACTTTTGCCTCTTCGCTTGTGGTGATGAAGCCAGACTGGAACTGATTCCCGCTAGAGCTAAATGGCTTCTCCAATTTGTCAGTCTTTGTTTCACGGATAGGACTACCCGATCAACGACTTCATTTTTGGCAGATGGAACTAGATAGTCACCGATTGATCGGCTGTGTAGTTAGAGTGAAGAGGACCAATTGTGTTTACTCTAACGTCCCTTTCGTTTAAAGTTCAATCCAGGGGAAAATTGTAAATACCGAAAACACTTGCAAGACGTCACGGAGACGAGGAATCAGGTTGACATGGTCGGATCTGGTCAGTGGGGAGGAGACACATAGAAAACAGAGTAATCAGAGGTGCTGGATCATAGGGCACGTCTCTGCACATGGTGGGGAGGTAGGTAGATCAGGGAAGGAAAGAAGTGAATTTTGCGCTCTGCCTTCACCAGCATTATGGATCAAAACAGAGCGATCGCCGCGAACGGCGTGCTGAAGAAGGTGGACGATGCTGCTGCTGCTGCTGCTGCTGCTTCTGCTACTCATGGTTCTCTTTCCCGTAGCAGGTTTCAAGCGGCCGGAGTTTCCGAGGAGGAGTTGCTGACCTCCAGATCATGCCTGCAGACCAGTCTTCAAGGTCTGGTGTCTTGTTTGCTATACTTCGCTCTGCCGCATGAGACCAATGCGGTGCCATACGAGTGTAACTCAATGCGACGGCGAAGCAGAGATTCTTTCACATTCTTCGAAATGCCTCCGCACAAATGTGGCAGCATCAAAATGAATCTAATGAACTGACATCTGCTGAAACTCTTTGAGCCCTCAAATTGCGCGCTGTCCACGACTCTCAAATTCGTTGACTCTGTCTTCCACTCCATAGTTCTGCTACTGATAGGTACAACTTTGACCTCCAATAGCTCCAATCCAATATTCCAATGTCAGGTTATATAGATGATAGAATGCCAATCAGATCGTCCCTGCTTAAAAATCACGCACTTGCCCACCGTCGTCAGTAACAGATGCGAGGACTGGCTGTTGAATGGGATCGTATGCACCGTACAGCTCTTTAAGGTTCTTGTATGTTCACATATATCTTCTATCAGTCTCCTACTTGACTATGCTTTAAAGACGTTTTAATTACATGCGACAGCTTAATTGACACAGCATTTCCTGAATGATATTTTCCAGCATTTTCATCTAGGACTTGTTTTTCCATCGACATCGATTAACTGTGGAGGCCAAGCATCTCATAAGAAAAATTCTCTGGAGTGTGTTCAGTTCAAGTTCCACATAGTAGTGTGCCCGGCTAGATGAGCAGCGAAGGGCAGATATTTGTTCAGTATTGTATTGGGACAAAAGTCTGGCGTTTCCGTTACAGTGGCAAGTTGTCTGCACACCGAAATTTTCCATCGTAGCCCAAAGATGATATTATCTCGTGTTAACGCTGTAATTCCTCCAAATCCCGAACCGATGCCCAACTAATACACATGGAGTAAAGCTGAGAGACTTCATAAGTTGAGAATTGGCATATATACGTCAGAATAGCGGTGTTCACTTGCAAAGGTTTCCTGACAACTCACCAGGCCTAGAACGTGTCAATCCATCCATCTAAGTTGGTAAGTATTAGCTGCACCATAAGGAGATTTACGATATGCTTTCAGCATTTGCTGTACAGATCTGCAGACCCGACAACTCTTAGACAAAGGACACAGGTTCATCTCTATTTCTCTCTCTCTCTCTCTCTCTCTCTGTGTACTCCTCTCCTCTAAAATCGCCCTGGAATAGGAACAAGAGATCGCAACGTGCAAATTCTCACGTAATTTACAAACCGGTGAAACACATCGATGAAGATCATCTCTTTCGTCAACGTCGAGATTCAATTTTAAGCGCCTGGTCGGTGCTCATTGCGTACTCAACTCCATTTGTTGTGGTTCGTAGCTTTAAGATGCAGCACAAGTTCAACAATTGCACATAAACCACTTTAAATTTAGTCCTTCGTCTTTGGCGCAGCATACATTGCGGACGTACACAGAAGTGTGGCCTATCCAATAAACCACACCAGTACAATACTTAAGTTTGTCTAAGGCGCAGCCATGGTGAACACAAAGTCCTAATCTGCACGAGATGAAGTATGCGTCGAGAAGAGACTTTCAGATCTATGTAGAGATGACTTTTCAAAGTCCAAAGCGTATCATATGGATTAACATCACTCGGAGCTTCACATCAAGAAGAGATCATCAAACCAACCACTGCTACATCTTCCACCAACCAATGTAAAACAGCATTCAGTTCGACTGAACACGAATTTTGCACCAGTAACAAAAGCATCCGTGACGGTGCTATCTTGAGGAAGCAAGCAAGTACACTTGAGTACATGCTTACGCATGAAGCTCGCATGAAACTGGCGAGCGCTCTCGTGGTGGTGTCCGGGAGGGTACGAAAGCCGGACGGCATACAGATCGATCATACGAAACCTTGATGCATCAATACAAGGTCATCCTGTCATACAATAGAGACGTCCCCCTGTCCGAGCCAGTGTTATCGATGATGGAGACGTTGACGATCGAGTCCTGAGGTACAAGGAGCACCTTTTGGTATTTCTAGAGTAACGGATGAAGCCGTAACTGCTGCTGAAGGTCAGGATCAGTGCACTCTGCACTGAATTCAGCGAACATTCCAAGGCTCCAGAGTACACGTACACAAGACCAGGGGTAATCAGAATCTAGATTGCATGAAGGTGATCATTACAAGTCTGTTCGCAGGTTGTTTGACCGAGCAGAGGCCAATTTTCCAGCAAAGCATAAACATCCAAGCTTCACGTACAAAACCAAAGCGTGAACGGAAGTCGGCCCGAGCGACAATCTGGAGTTCCACTGATATTCCAGGTTGTGAGGAGGATATAGAAGTTGTAACCGATGCTGCACAGCCGCCAATGAAGATCCGCAAGTACTGAACAACTTCTTGCAGTTTGAGTGACGAGTGTTACACTGCACTTCGTGCGGCAGTTCACGGGGATGAGGAAGATGAGCGCGTGCTTCGGTCGAGGGTGTTACAGAATTCCAACTCCTTTCGGTTTCCCTCCACGTGTCATCCATACAATTATTTTGTTGTTTCGAAATTAGGATCTTTTGTTCCCTTCTCCTGTCATTCACGATTGCATCCGATCTAGAAATACTTGCCGTGATGTTCGAGAGTCTCCGGCATTCCGAGTGTGAATTTGTGCACATTAGATTCCACTTTTCTTCATCTTTGATTCTTGTAAATTTTTCCGCTGTTTCTATCTGTAGGCCGAGATAACGGAATTGAACTATATGAGATCACATTATATAGAAGAATTGTGCAATACTCATAGAGTTTTAATTGCAATTCATTTCACCTTTTTCCATCCGTCCGTTCTGTGAACATTTTATAAAATTTTATTTTATTTTTGGAATCCATGGAGATCCTAGAGATACCGTCTACGATTGTGAAGTAGACTTGCCATGAGGGGAGGGGGGAGAATTTCTTTCTTTCGAACCATCAGACTCCGAAAAGGCGTTATACATATATAAATAAAAAAATATATATTCCGTGTATGTCTTGCATTCGACATTGCTCATAGCGTAATCTTAGTCAGGCACGTCCTCGATGATGGCACCCGATTAAGACAAAAATCCATGAATAACAGAATGTTGCTGAAACCTTCCATCGAATGCAGATGTTGCTCTTCAGTATGAAATAGACTTTTAGTCCATGTTTTTAATCAATATTAGAGAGATGGACTTTTAGGAATTTAGATTAAGCAAGAGCATTTTCACCATTCTTAAGTTTCATCATGAAAAATCAAACTGAGTTTATTGATCCCAGAGCCTTCAAGTGAGTCTTTACTGCTTGTAATCATTAAGTCCTTGATAGCATATGCATACATGCTACTGAGTTAATCAGTAACATGTATGCAATATGTAACAATCAGTTTACTCACTGCAAATTAGCTTGCTGACTAGAAGCAAAATTACGGAAAATATGTACGTCAAGCAGCTGAAAGTCAGTCGGTTCACACTAATCTATGAGACTCAGCCTTGAATAGACAAATTCCGAGGACGGAATTTGTCGAAACTAGGTGTAGTTTAGCTGGGTACAGTCCTCCAAATGTTCAGCGTTCTCGGTTTTACTATGAAGCAAAACCTACTCGTGAAGTACAGCGTAAGAGTTTCTGTACCTGATCTAGGTGTGGTATTCAGTGGACATACGATCGAAAAGCTTGCGATTACTCTTGATCGCTGATTAGCATACTAGTAGTGGTCCGGGCTCTACTCCAGTGTAGGTCCTGCATGTGGTTCATAATCAAATATACTTTTCCTTTCAAGCGATAATTTGAAGCTGAGCTTGGACTTTAGCTTTAACATGCAGCAAGTCTTGCCGGCATGTAAACATATGCTTGTTCAGGGGATTCAGTTCAACTACCAGACTTTTATTTAGATAGCTTATCCCGAAACGCTTACCAGAACATGCACAGTTACATATTGCTTTATTCTAACGTTGCTACTGAAATGTACAGGTTTCAATGTCTCACTTGCTGAGATACTTTTGCTCCGAAATTGCACAAACTTGAACACTCATACTACCACTAATGTTCATGTTACCCCTTTGGTTTCATCCATGTAAGACTTGATGGGTCCCATCCTTTTTGTTATTTTACTTTGTAACTTCTTTGTTGGTTACTTCGTTGACTCACAACGATCGAGAATAGAAACATCTTCAAATTGAATACCTACAAACATGTCCAGTTCGTATATTGACGATCCTTTTTATTATTTTACTTTGTACCTTCTTTGTTGGTTACTTCGTTGACTCAGAACGATCGAATACCTACAAACACGTCCAGTTCGTATATTTACGATCTTAAACTTGAACTCCAGGTCGGACTCCCTACCTTTAACATTCAGGCTGATATATATATATATATATATCTAAGAGTGCGTGGGTTGATCTACCAAAAAAAGCCTATCACATAATCTGAATGTACAGACCAAAGGGAGGAGCCAAAACCACCTTCAATCACCTCATGTGTCAAGGACTAGCACCGAACATATGTATACAATCCTCGATATACTGCAAACTTTGAGGGGTAACAACCCTTGAGTTACAGTTCCAAGATTCATATGCTCTCTGTTGACGTTCGTGACTCGGGTAGTCTTTACTCATTTCTCCTCCTTGTCTAATTCTTGCGTCTGGACTACGAGACCCAGTTTTTCCACTTCTTAGACGTTGGTTACGCCATGCCAGTATTGTAAGCTGCTGACAATACTGGCATGGGAAAGTTGTGAACGTCGATGTTTAGCGTAATGAATTTAGTAACTCCCACAGGCACGCGTTTTTTCTTTTATCTATTGAAAGCCACGAACTAGTAAGTAATATCTTAGGTGGACATATTTCCCAGTGTGATGCTATTGGGGCCTAGCCCCATCTTATGTTACAGGTTTGGTTTCATCCTTGTACGACTTGATGGGGTCTTTCCATCCTTTTTGTTATTTTACTGTCTCTTTATTTAGAACTAAGTAATATCTACACTTTATACAGTTCTCCATAAAAGCGGCAATGACAGGATTATGGTCGTAGATGCTTGGCCAAATTGAATGTCAATACTGCGAGTAAGTTTAGGCCAATCTTACTTTCGCGATGATGTCTAAGTTCTTCCTTACCCACGGTTCCAATTCTCTTCATTGGGATCAAACTATAGCAATAGCTTTTTGAAAACGTTACAGGAAGTAGCTTTGACTTTCGATATTTTCAGCGACAGGATTTTGAGTTATCTGGCTTTCAAATGAGAAACTTGGGCTAATCAAACATATGGATCTGATGCAATCTAGTGCATATGGTAGAATCTAAACCAATATGGTTCTTTTTGTGTTTGTCTGCATCCAAGCCTATCTCATTGGTTTGACATAGTGGTCCAAAACTTTCCAGCGTACATGTAGTCCAAGATTTCAATGCATTCAATTTTTCTTCCCATTGCACTTTTTCTACTTCCTCGCATGGTCCAAGTATGCCGTAACTACGACGGTCAGCACTTAGGCGGCTGGTAGGAGGCAGCAAAAACAGACAATGGAGTGCTTGCTCGAGTGTCATGTTCCCAATTGAGGAAGGCTCGTTAAAGATGACAGCCTTGAGTCGTTGTTTTTATATTCTGATAAGGTTGCGCTAAAATCTTACACGTTTGAACGGCTTCAAATTCAAAGCCAGCTTGAAGTCCACTGTTGTTTGTCTCGGTGGCCCAGCTGCCCAGTTAAACTGCACCGTAAGCTTCGTCAGCTGCACACGCACCAAAGAAAGTCCGTATGATTTTGAAATTTTAGTCCTACTCTGGGCGACCTTTAAACTGTAGGTAGTGATGTTGAAAGGACAACAAATGCCATGGGATTTTCTGATAGATCTTTGCTATATAAGCTATATAAACAGCTTTGGAACCTCAACCATTCCGTTGGTTGTCTGAAAATAATCGGAAATAGAGCGAGCCGCCGGAGCTGATCTTACCGAGCGTAAAGTGTTCGAGTATCTGATGGAAGAAAGGTCGTCATGAAGAGTTCACAGGATCTTCTGTGAATATATCTCAACGCAAGAAAACCAGACACTTCGAAAGTGTAACCGATCTCATACATGACTTACGTCTATGAGATTAAAAGGCGGGTGTAAAGCACGTGCCAGTTGCAGTATTCTTCATTAGAAGGTCATCTGCCAGTACGTTCTTGACTATCCAGGGCACTCTAGGCCATGCCATCCTAACTGCAGATGGAAAAAAGATTACAGCAAATTCATTTCAGCACTAGATCTATTGATTCTACATCTACTGTCAGTTCAAGCTCCATTGACAGCCTTTTCTTAGATGCTGATGCTTCCTCTCAATCGTATAGTTGGCTTTGTAGACTGGGAAATACAATGACGTTCCAAGCTGCGTGCAGGGTTGGGCATCGATCATACGAAGTTTTGGAGGACTGTGTCTGATCACGTCCATATGTTGTGGAGGTGTATCAAGCAAGTGGAGAATTTCATCTTCTTTAAGCGAAAGGTAGTCGCTGTGGATTGTGCTCAGATGGAACTTGTAGGAGGGAACAGGTTGCTTCGACTCTGCGGAATGCTGTCGGCGCAAGTTTTGACGTTCGTAGTAGCCTACGAGATTTACAGCATGTTTACAAGTACACACAACGGTCACCATGTTGACAGATTACATTCAAGCAACGACATTATTTATGAGAGCAATTTGGAACCCGGTGCTTTTCCGCTTACTTTGGAGAAACTCCTGGACCCATCTAACTACGCACAGGATCCTGCGGTAAGATTTCTGAGAGTTATTGATTCCCAGCGTTAGGCGGGCCGGTCCAGATTCTAAAATAAAATACTGTTCTACACATCAGAATTTTGTAGAATTATCGTGTTTTTACCTCGGTGGCCACGTATCAAATCCTGAAGCCAGTTTGTAGATGTCCAAGGTTTGTTGACGGCAGGTTGTAATTTATTCTACATTTCCGGGCAGTTAGACGGTTGAATGTCAATTACCCCATGAACAGTCCGAAATCCGATCTGAACATACAGTCGATCCATATTCCACTTTCAATCCATGCAGTGCATGACAATGGGTTCAATTCAATTCTCACTGCTGGTTTCCTTTGTCGCTAATGTAGACGCAGATGTGGTTCTACGATCATGTATTTGATCATCCTCAAGCAGAATTACGAGTCCTTCAGAGTTTAAAGCTAGACGGTGCGGCCCCAATACTCAGCCGCATACGTCCTCGAGACAGAGACATCACACTGGTCACACAGGTACGAGACTGGACTTGTGCGCGCGCGCATATCGATTGAACTGTTGCGTTGCAGGTTTGAAACCACGCTTAAAGATCGATTCTATTTCCCAATCTAGACTCAGATAACACTAAAGAGCTAATTTGTGGCAGTGAGAGGACCTGCTGGGACTTCTAGTACTTCCATTCTTGCTACAATTATAGCAATAGAATTTGATGTGGTCGTGTCTTTGCAGACATCAGCAGATCGGCTCATGGCTGTGGAAAGGACGGCCAAAACATGGACTGGAGAGATGGTGGTGGCCGTGCATGTGATGGCAAGGAACGAAACCGAGAACGTGTATAAAAAACTGTCAGGTCTGCATAGGCGCATAGAAGCACTTGGACGTTGCCGACTGAACATCTACTTTGCGATGGAGGATGGGTTCGAAAGTCCCGAAGAAGCTGCAAAGGCGTTGTACCCGGTTCGTATGTCTGGAGTTTGATTTCTTCGGTGCAGATTTAGCCCATGGCTGCTGGATATTTAGCTCAAATCAGTCTCAATGGCAATCCAAAAACTGATCGCTTGAACAATGTGGTTGTCCACAGGTGAACGCTATGCGCAACATAGCTCTTCAGATGGTGACGACAAAGCTCGTTTTCTTGCTCGATGCGGACTTTGTGCCGAATCCAGGGTTAGTATCTGGTACCCTTTACATGCATAACCATCTCCTTCCTTGCAGGCATGTTTAGGTGAAATTCAACGAGCAGTCCAAGTAATGTACAATTTACATTATACAGACACAGAAAATCCATCAGATATCAGAGAATTTGCGGATGTACATAAGTGATGATATATGATCCAGTCAAATTGACTTATTTGAACGTGTCAGCAACTCCTGTTGGAAAAATCTGGGCCCCGTGCCAGAACTCTGACTGGAGGCAAATCAAACTGCAGTAGCTACTACTTGCTACTATACAAGCGTGTACTAAGTCTAGAGAGTATGATTTGTTCCCCATAAGGATGACTTCTTAGAGTAAGAGTCCAAATTCAGTTCGGTTTGAAGTAGCGTGGAGTAACTGTCAGCAAGAACAAATTGCATAATGAGGTCTGAGCTGAAAGAATCTTTACTTCTCAGCAAAGTCTGTTACCATGGGTTTAGAATGCACAAAAATATTCTCCGATGTGAGTTCTCAACAGTTAATAACAGATTGCAGCAAAATTTGCACCGAGCATTTCTGCAGTTTGCACGAGAGTTTGACCGAAGATGAACAAACATACCAGGAGATTCTGAACAGGACCATCGAACAGCGTCAGCTACTAATCACACCTGCTTTCGAGGCGGATGTTTCATCTTCGAATAATTCACAAAGTCCCAGCTTGGAAATACCTACGACCAAGGCTGATCTCCTGAGAGGCTGGCGAAACGCGAGCATCGATTGCTTCCATTGTGCTCGTGCTCCTAATTGTCATATGTCCACCAACTTCGAAAGATATTTCGATCCTGCAACAATCAGCCCGTACGCAGTCAAATACAGGTTTGCACAAGAAGCAAATGACTCATCTCATTCTGCGGGTAAATCAGTTGATGGCTCTAGACCATCATCAATAGAATAAAGATCACTGCAGGTGATGGTTTTGTTATACACTAAAGATAAGTTTTTTCCTCATTATGGTACCTAAAATCTCAGAAATCTATCAAACTGCGTGTTTCTTTCCAGGCAAGCTGAGCTAATCACTTGTAAACAACTCTTGTGTAAGCAGGGAACTCTTCGAGCCATATTTCATCGCCGCAAAGGATTTTATACCTCGATTTGATGGTCGCTTCAGGTGAAAGACGGATGGATCACAGTAGCTGAACCAGATATATTAATTGCTGCATTGATGTCATTTGATATAGTCAGTTCAGGGTGCAGCTTATGAGTTCTAAGATATGCGCATACAGTGATCACTTAAGCTTCTACCGAACTAATGCGGTAGTTGCAAAGTATAACGTCCGAAAGTAATCTGGTAATATCACCATGGTTTAGATTTCGATTTGACAAGCTTGACTGATGTTGAACGGCCTGGCTTTACAGAGGCTATGGCAAGAACAAGCAATCACATGCGTACCACTGTGCTGCTATGGGCTTTCAGTGGAGGGTTTTGCCCGAGGCCTTCGTGTACGCAGTACCTCATCCACGTTCTACAGCTTGGAAAGCCTATACAGGAACGGTATGTAGCATAATTCTGTCGTTGGATGGGACCTGAATCTTTAGCTCTTACTAGATTGTATATACAATCAAGAAAAAACATGTAGTTACATCAATTTTCGTCAGTAGATCTGATATATGATTTAGACTGCATGACTGTGTTAGATTAGTTATACTAATGAGAGTAAAGATGTTAAATCTGGATCACTAAATTTCACCGAGACTGAAAAGTCCATAACCGTTCCATTATGTGGAAAAAGAATGAGGTGGTCCTCTTTAAGCACGTCACATGTCTTTCAATTGTAAGACCTGGATTAGATAAATGATTTGTCTTGTATCAGAGAGTTTAATTACTTGACTTTCTAGTTAGACATAGACAGATTTGAACTGCTGCAACTCATCATCTTATTTCTTCCCGACATTCTTTTTCTACATTTGAGAAGAAAGTCTATGCATTCTGATTCCATATATTTAGGCCTGCAAAGAAAGACTTTTATTGACAGTGACATCGTGGACGTAGAGTCATACAGACAAAGTGGTACGGAGTAAAAGTGAAGTAGTATGCCTTTACGCTTAAAAGATGTTGTCCGTCTCTATTATGGAACAGGAAACGAGACAGAAGATGCAAATCAAAGGTCTTTACAACCGGTTCAAAAGGGAAGTGGAGCAGAGTTCGTATACTTCTCCTTCAATTCTAAGAAAAAGATGATGTCATGGAAAAGTTTTTTGTTGACCAATACATCACTTAGACAGTTTCAGCATCGAATTTTTTGTGAGAAAACCAAATTGGGCCACTACCAGTCTGGTACAACATTGTATAAATTGATAGTTCTAATCGCTGTAAATTATCACCAATCCTGCAGTAAAGCTTTCCGAATTCAATCGCGGAAGAATACATAACAGCATGTTCTCAAGGGACATCAACTTAAGTTTCCGAGGTCTTATAATTACCAGAACATGCTATCTGATCTGAATAGGTACAAAAGTCTTTTACCTCTTGTAATGTGTTAATCTACATCAGTCACATGTTTGCTTACATCTCTTCTCTGATTTATTTGTTGACCAAACGAAGAATTCTATTTCTCTAATCTTATTTCATATCTCATACTGAACCCCTTATTTTTGTAGGGTCATCCTAAAATCGCCCAATCCATTTTACAATTTACATGAGAGACTTTCCAACTTTTCCAAGAAATGAAAATTGATTTATGGAATAATTCTAATTCACGTTGAATTAGAATTATATAAAATACCAAATTAAAATTTTAAATTATTTTAAACCTTTATATTCAATCAATTTGATTAATCTTGTAATTAATTGCAAAAATTACAAATCACTATTTTAATTTAAGTTAAAAAAAATAAATTGATATAATTTTTTTTATTGAATAATATTAAAAAATATTTTTATTTAATAATATTAAAAAATCAAAATAATCAATATCACATCATGACTTATGTAGCGGTATCACTAGTTAGGTATGTGTGTGCATGTCAGAGTAGACACAACAATTAGAGATGATAGTGCAGTTAGCGCCGTTCATGTTGGAGCTACCGTTAGAGGCGACAATGCCCTTAGGAGACCTAGGGCTCAAGGGGTAGAGGTAGAATTAAGACTTCTTGGGGTGCAATTTTAAAAGTTGAGATTGTGGCTATGATGGATAGTAGTGATTGTGGAAATCAAGAGTCTTTCAAGCATAAAGTGGGTTTGGCTCGACTATAATCTATCTATTTTGTTATGGTAATGAGCGGAGTGTCCTTATGTACGTTTTGAGAGTATAAAAGATTACTTCAAAGCTCAAACTTGGATTATGTGGTGAGAATTATGAATTCTTGGAGCGTTGAAGATGTTGTGATTTAGAAGTATAGTCCATTCTAAGTTGGTGTGATAAATTTTAAATTTCTTAATTTTTTAAGTGCTTAAATTCGAATCTAAAATTTTGGACGGCGGAAGTGCTGCTGAAAATTGACGTAATGGATCGATACTCATAGTTATCTTGGGGCTTAGAATCAAGATTGGCCGAAAAAGATTTCGGACAAAAGTCCTTGAAATCCAAGATATGATGTTTTGAAGTTTTTGGGTTGAAAATAGGGGGGTCATGCTTTAGGATTAGATGCCCAGCCACACTTTGGAGCATCAAAGAGGGTGTGTTGGTTGCTTCTGGTATTGATAGAACTAGTAGTGTTGATCTTGAAATCATGACAGCTACTAGTGAAACTTCACAAGCTGTTGCCGCTTTAATGATGGAATTACCAATAAGATTGGCATATGAATGTACCATGGTGTCATCAAGTGTAATGATGTTGGATAACATGAGTGGTGTCTTTTGATTGATCAGACCTTTAGGAAAAGTTTATTGACCACAACGGATGTTGTTGGATTTTGGTGCACAACCCTGTATGTAGGGTAAGGATGCGTTGTTTGATCTTAGTTTACAAAAGACCAATATGGAGAGATGTCCATTTCAGATTCACACATCTTTTGGAGGTTCTAGTGATACATCACCACTCTACATCACATGGATGGAGTTGATTATACAAATGCAACCAGATCATGTCATTGATAGCTCTACAACGCAAGTACGTGATGTAGTTACACTTGCATAGTCCTATGATGATTGGTGGATGCGACAATGGTATACGCAATGGAGTTAGCATTGACTATTAGAAGGAGACATCCTCGTATCGTCCAAGTTGACAATCTGTCAAGAGCCGAGTGAATAGAATCGATTTTTGCGTTTTACCAAGTGGGGGTTTGGTGTATGTTGCAGCATTAAGTACTTGTGTAACTTAGACTAGTGATTTTTTGCCGTGAAACATGGATGCACATGACAATCCTTGTTCAAAGTATATTACTATCATGCCAAGTCTTAGTGGAGTAGTGTCATCCTTGTTGGATGAACCACTAGGTACTTCATGTAATCTTCCACAATAGATGGCAGATCAGCTGATACATTAGACTTGGAGTGAGTATTTTGCTCCAGAGATGGAGGAGACGAATGAAATTATTTCCATTCCCTAAAAGTTGTCACCTTTAGATACAATAATTATTGCTTGACAATATCTAGTGAAAAGCATATGTGTGCTAGAGGTGTTTGGAGATATTAGCATAAGTTTAGCTGTTGTTTTGCAATCTGCCATATGAGTACATCGATACTTGTATATGAAGTGAGATGAGATTGCAAGGTGTATTTAATAACGTCATGTGGTACAATTGATGCAACGATACCCAAATTTTTTACCATTATCGGATATTTAAGGATTTCAACCGGTCTTGCTATCAAGTATTTTGTTGATGGGGGTGCAAGACCTTGTTCACCATGGCACCATACATTTGATTATTGTTGGAGGGTTATGTCTGGGACACACACAAGCTAGTTATGATCATGGGTTAGAGGATTCACGTTTTGGCATGTTTGGAGAGATGTTACGTGTGTTGTGATGTTTCCAGTCACATCAAACCTATTCACTTGTATACATTTTGGAGAATGTTAACTTGTTGAGTGATCCAAGTACAGGAGTGATGATAAGTGCCCATCAAGTGCGATCATGAATTGGACAACCAGTATTGCTAGATATAGTGAAAGTAGGATCTTATGCATATTGTTCATATCTATGGTGGACAAACCTTCTTCCAATGGAGGTTTTATTACGAGCATATAAAAGAGTGCATAGGCCCTTACATCTCATAGTGGAGAGTATTTTGGATATAGTTAGACAATCCCCGACAATAATCTATGTTGACAAGTCACCCATGGCAACGGTGAACCTTATGGGTCTATAATCTCCGGGTTGACTCTCACTCAATTTTACCTCCCATGGCTTTTTGGAAACTCATATGAATCTAGAAGAACATGTTCCAACACTCAAACTCTTCTTCATCCAATATGTATTCTTTGTGCAGCAAGGATTGAAACCTATTCGAGGTTTGATTAGCATGATGTGCATGAAAATTTACAGTTTAATTTCAAAAGTCGTAAAGCGTTGATCTGGTAAAGCAAAAACGGCAAGAGAGGTGATCTTGTACCTGGTACTATACGCAATGGATCTAACATCCCCTGGTCCATAAACGAACCCCTAGAACCATTCTCAAGAAAATTGACGTGAATGACGAAGCCTCAACGCAATCCACGGGAATGCAAGCTTACACGGAATTACATGCTGAGACTTGGTGCACGGTGACATGGACGGCAAAGCATCCGCTGCCTACAACGAAGGCTCCAACTTTGTAGACTTACGACTTTGTAGACTCTCTACCCTATCATCTGTCAAGCGTTACTTTATTTCTTGAAAATGGCGAATGTCTTGAAGAATTTCTCCGTGCCAATTAAAACCATGTAATTTTGTTCTGCAGTAGTTCAGATAGATGCGACAGAGGCTCGAACAGTAGACTCCTCGGAGGTTAGGAGCCAAAGGCACACAAGACTGATAAGTAGAGATAATGCTGAGAAACAAAAATTTAGATTGAAATAAAAACAATCATTGAAAATTAGGAGGTTAAGGGCAAACAAGATTGAGAAGCAGAAAAGTAACTGAACTGATTGTAGACTCCTTAATGACTAGGAGGCAAAGGCAACAGGATTAAAACCCAAAAAAGATTAAAACCCAACAAAGATAGACCACCCCGTAGTTTGATCCTATTTTCGAATGCCTCTCTCTCTTCTATGGACGCCTCTATAAATCCTTGATGTGATCCCGTTCCAATTTTTGTTCCAATTCGGGTATTTGTCTTTGAACATGCGTGGAAAGGCATACTCTTCAAGTTCAAAGTTCAGTTTTATTTACGTGTTCAAGAGTTGATTGCAAATCCTCCATCTCTATACATTTTGTACTTGGTGAGTAATATGCACTCATCTCAAAATTAAGGTGGTGGTCGGTGTGTACCATTTTTGACTATATATATATATATATATACTATAATTTGTTAAGATCTTTGAATTTCATTTCATTCTCCCTCGTTACAAATCCAACACACTGTAATATTCTGATCATGATCAGTAGGTATGTGCATCCCTTAGTACAAAATGTGGAATGTTTTGCGTGATGATGACCCTTGAACCTTCAAAGAATTGACGCTCGAATCACGAGTGTGAATTATAAAGAACTCGTTTATAAAGAACTCCTGCACATCTTAATTTTCTACTCAAGGTGAGTAGAATTTCCTACTCACCTTGATTACACGGATGATCCAGAACTCTATGGGTTCGGAGTGCAATATAATAATTACGAGATGCAAATGCTCCTTGGAATGGATTAAGGCTTTCCTTACCTTGTTCTAGTTCAGCTTCTTAAACTGTCAATCAAGTTGCATGAACTCCTTCCTTTAAGGTTCTCCTAACCGCCTCTAGATCTGTATCACCCAAATCAACGAAAAACACCATGCCTGGCCGAATACGATCCTCAACCATGCAGAAAAATTCAGAAAATTCTAAATGCACCTGCTAGTGTTCCGTTATTTTTAAATATTATGGAGGCTCTCTCGTCGTCAGTTTTGTGGTAAGAGGTGGGTTTTGGTGGAGGTGGAGACCCAGCATACACAGAGAAATTAAGATGAAATGGCATGGTCAACATATTCATGGGTACGTTACTTTCTTCTCCCTGAACAGCGTAGACAAGAATCTAACGAGATAAAATTGGCAGCCGCCTTCACAAGGGGATATTAGATTCCATAAACAACCTAGACATTCAGACGAAATGCCAGGTACATTGATCAGACTAAGAAGTAATTTTAGCTCTACTGGAAGGAAGAAAGATTGTAGCTGATTATAGGTGATACACAGCAATAGATTAATAATAGAATTATCCAGGATCTGTAAATCCATCTAATATATCATCGAACTTGAGATTTATTTCTACGTCGTGCGGATTCTACTAAGACGAAGTATTTTATCATGAGGTCACTTGCATAAATAATTTATGCACAGGAAAGTTTGCAAGTGTTTACACAACTAGCCGGTGGCTTTGCAGTTGACAATGAGTTGAAAATGCTGAATTTTCATGTATGGTCTAATTGTCGAGTTTTGTATATCTTAATTTGATACGTGGAAAAGTGTGGGATTAGCTTCAGCCTGCTTCCATTGCTTTACAAACGGTACTAGATGAGAACTCAATATTCTTGAATCTCTAAGCTTAAAAATTATATGTAAACCTAAGATGTAACATGATTGTAATAAATGTGTATCATTTATGGTTAGTAACAAAATGGAACTTCACTGCATGTCATCTTGCCTACATTGGCAAATGTAGTCCACGCCTATTAGAGCTCAATATACATGCTTTCTCCAGCTCTATCTCTTGACTGCGACGGGCAGTAAAATCTCGGATGACATCGTCCGATTGTCGTCCAAAGACCATGATGTCTGGGCATGCAACTTGAGCTCTTGCACTACGTCCATATCCAAATCGGCCACTAGAGTCTTCACAACTTTGGACAAGGTAGGACGGTTGATCGGATCATGATTGAGGCATAAATGTGGTATTTTGATTACGAACAAAACTTCTTGCTCAGGAATGTCACCCGACAAGTTCTTATCCGGGAAGCTCAAAAGATTCTCCTGCTTATTCAAATCGAATGCCTGCAGGGTAACGACCGATGCATTACAAATATAAAAACCTCATGTTGACCTGTTTAGCCAAAGGCCAACTGGAAGATCTCAAACACTATTCACAGTCATGATACATGAGTTCTGAAAAAATGTATCTTGAATTTTCTTAAATGATCCATGGCCACGAGCACTGTCATATGCATAGAAGAGACGGGTTGCACCAAACGTTGAATTTACACACGTTTAAAGTAAATGTATGCTAATTAGAATTGAAATAAGTTTGAGTGAATCCTGGATTTGGAAACGTTCTTAATCGCAAGTCATCTGTTTGAATTTTAATCTTTGAGATATGAAAATAGGTCATTGCACTTATTGTTCAACGAAAAAATTGATAACTTGAAGTTTGATCAATAACAGGCTTGGAGGAAACCCATGGTGCTTACCCCCTATGTTGGAAGATTCCTGTGCAGTTCAAAGATTTTTGTGTCGTTTCCATGAAAGTGATTCTTGGAAACCTGAATGTAAGAATTTCCATATGATCTCCTTTAAACTATAGATTTTTTTTAATGTAAATAATTGTTTCTCTGAAAAGGAATGTCTGAGTTCTTTATTATGTTCATGATATATTTATCCTTATTTTTAATTGAAAGTAAACAAAGGTTGTTTTCACTGGTATTTAATATCGTTGTCAACTATCATCATTGCATGCAGCAGAGAAAAATAAACTATTCAGAACAGCATGGATTATCATCAGCTTTTCATGTGCATTTGTTGTCCTTTCAAGCACCGCAACTGTACTTTTTTTTTCATAAAAAATGAGGAAACAAGCGCATGATCTTCGTATAATACAAGAAGGTTAGTCTAGCTAAGTCTGCCCCTGGTTTTCAATCTGGTATATATTTCAGTTTTTAAAACCTTAAAAAAAGCATATCCGGAAGACATCAGGGTATATTTATTTCAATGCTTATACTTTAACGAAAATTACTTCTCAGTAGCTCGAGTATTGGTGTATCGTTGACGTACAGTGTTTCCCTTACTAACAATATATATATATATATATATATATATGAATGATATAATTTCGTCTTAGCTTTAGCTAAAGAAGATGTGAGGCCACCGTTCTTCAAGTATGAAGAGCTGAAAACTGCAACAAAGGACTTCTCCATATACAATCTATTGGGAGTAGGCGCCTTTGGTGATGTTCATACCGTGTGAACTCTGAGTTATGTTTAGCTGACTCAAAGAAAAATGACATTCATATTGATTACGAGATTATTATTGAAGAAAACATGTTTCAGACTGAAATGAGCACAAAAGTAAATTCTTACTACACCACTCATGATTTTAAATTATGATTCCAAGCTCATGTTTATCGGGGTTGTTTTTTTATGGAAGCTGTAATATATTTATATATCAGGATGCTAAAAATGCATTTTAGCATATTATAGTAACATGAGTTTTTACTCTTGCTCTGAAACGACTATTTCGGACAGATCAAATCATGTCGGATTTTTTTAAGGAAATGGTTCTTATCAGCGGTATTAAACACAAGAATTTAATCCTGAAAGGTTGTTGTTTGAGAGACAAGCAAAAGTTTCTCGTTTTTGTGTGCAGAGAACAAGAATCTTGCGGAAGATTGTGGGGTTTGTATAATTATCTCCTAAGTTCTAATGGTTTGCAGTTTTGGAGTTTATTTTCCTGACTTTAGTATCTAACAATCATTCTGATCACCTCAAAGTTGATGGTTTAGAAACTGGTTTTTCGTCATTGCGAATATAGAATTAAAGGTAGTTAGTGATTGCCACTGTTATTAATGGTCTTCTGAAGTCCATATTTATCGAAAAATAGAATGGATTGAGATTGTAGGAATCTGAATGTCAGACTTTAAAATTAATTGAGATCAGATACTTGACTTGCATGTCTAACTTGAAAAAGTGAGGCAAATCTTTTATTTTCATTATTACTTAATTTGAATTAAGTAAGATGATGTGTTGAGCGACATTATCAGTTCTAGCACTTAATTGCTATTTTGATCATCTCTGAATGTACAGGTGAAAACAACACCATCCTAAGTTGGGAATAGCGTATGAAGATATTGGTGGGCATAGCTCGTGGATTATCTTATCTACATGTGGAACTGCAGCCAAAAAGCATTCATGCTTGAAGCTCCTCATTGCTACCAATGCTTACCGCATCACCTTTATTTAATGAGTTAAAAAATAATACATTTTTTGGACTGTTTTTCTTCGAATTCCTCAACAGAAAAATTAAGTATTTTCTGAAATGTGAAAGAGCTTGCAGAAATATCAAACCTGAAAATATTCTCCTTGAAAAAGATTTTAAGTAATACGTTTAGGTTAACGTATTACTTAAAAGTTAATTTATGAATTTAGGTACTGAGGGTAAACTCAGTCTTAATTACGTGCTTTAGTAGAAACCAACATTTTGTAAGATTCTAAGGTACAATAAATCAAAATGTAGTTCTTAAAAATAAGTACCCAATCGAAATGGATAAGCGCAAGTATCAAATGATATTACTATTCGTGCCAAGTTAAAGTGTAATCATTGGAATTTGGTGAATACCATATATGCAGTTGTTAATTATCTCATAAGGATATAAAGATACTGAGTCTCACAGAAAACTTCAATGCATGTCCTAAGAGAAGCCAATTGTTAGGAATGAATCGTCCAAATTCCACTTTAGCCATTTTTTAAACTGTTCTCTATAGCATACGGCCATTCGTTCTAAAATTGCAACATATCGGAGAGCATGGATTGTGCTCTACGATCTAAATGCAACACCTCGTACGTTCACATCAGGCAAGGATTATCAAACATGAAAGAAAGAGTTTGTTTTAATCTCTGTGATCACGGGTTCGTCAATTCCAGTTGATTCAAGACTTAGTTTAAGCATGCGCAAAATGTCAGTGAGCACTTACAATAGTCTTAGCTCTGATAGTTGCTCCACCTCAAATCCAAGATTTCCGGTCAACAAATTTGACGACAGATCCAAGATTTCCAGACTTTTCAGCTTTACCATCTCAGAGGAACAGATCCATTGAAAGCATTATTGCTGAGGTTCCTGTGAACGATCACACACAGTTTAATTTACTTTGACTTGGACCATCCAGGTAATGTGCCAAAGATCTAGATGCATTTCGACCTAGAGTATTCAAAGCTTATTTATAAGCTTTGAATACTCTATTTTGTCGGCTATATAGCCGAAAAAATGAATTGTACCATCAAGTTCATGTTATGTATACATGTATGCAGTAAGACCTCGAGTATTCAACTGAATACTCGACTTCTTCTCGGTCTTCTGGCTGAAAAACAGATTGCAGAGAAACAATTAATAATCTTCCACATACTTTACAATATGGCTATCATAGCTAGATAGTTCCTTCCAATGTGACTTACATAACCTTATAATTTCAGCCATAAAGACAAACAAGACTTTCAGAATCTTCATAAAAAAATCTAGAAGTAAAACTCCGTAGGTACTTCAAATAGTTTTAAACACTCTTTGAATCAGTCGATCAAAAGCTGTAGTTTCTTCAGACTTCAAATATAGGAAATAAACTTCTGGTAGAAATTCTCACAGAGAGGACCAGGTCAACATCCCATGTACAGATGTAAAATTTGACTCTCGGAACCCATAAAGTTGACAAGTGGCACCAGATCGCCAGTAAGATTGTTGAATGAGCTTGATCTGCATTCACATGTTAATTCATTCAAACACAAGAATGTCACTTCCATTTGTATCTGGAAGCTCGACCGGATCTACGTTCTTTATCGTCCCTATTACTATCGTCATTTGAACGTTTTAGAGCCTAGCTTAACATTGTCTTCCCACGGTCATATTACAAGTGGATTGCCGCATTGATGAAGAGCACGAAAGCCTGATATTATTCTGACTTACTGACATGGGCTCTATAAACTCTACGATATAGTTTTTCCCATCCTCTTCACTTTTTTCATTTGCATTGCTTTGCATAAATTTTCATTCTACATATCCATGAACTAACCGATCAAGTCCCAACGCTTCCACCCACAACATGACTTTCCAAGTTTGAGAGTGCACTCTCAATCTATAGGATTCGCCATTCGCCATATAGGCTCCAACTGCACCACATGCACTTTATCCGTTAGTTTATGGAATTAAATGGTAAGTGTTAGCCCTACACACAACTTCGATGAAACTAAGTTGTTCGGGAACACAATGGAACCAATGAGGTCAAGTCGATTTAATTAAAACGATTTCAAGAGTAAGATTATTTACACCACCAACTATTCTCACCACATCAAATTACTTATGTGTGTGTGCATAGCGTGAGTATTGTGAAATGCTTTGTAGGTAGATCCATTGGAGAAAGATCTTTGAGAAGAATATGCATGCAGTGGGTGAGAAGCTTCAGGCAGAAGAGAATGGAGGAGTTTACTTGTCTTCATTCTTAGTGCCCTGTATTTAACAATGGGTTTGTTGACTCCGAATGAGCGAAAGAAGTATCAATTGGTTGATAGCGACAAATATAGAAGCACTTAGCAATGGTTGGACTCACAGTATGGATAATCAACTTAGAGAGTATACTCTATCTACTCTAGAGATGAACAAAGAATATGTGCCATTTGAAGAGTTTGAGGAAATGATACGAGCGTATGTAGAGATTTATTCGGGAGGGAATATTCAATGGTATATTCAGGGAAGAGAGACTGAAATCATGTGCAGAAGAAATAAAAACTTCCCCTACCCAAAGCATCTGCACCTGACGTAAAAACTTCTTATAACTATTTCAATTTACTGCTAGCTAATGCCATAACCTAGTGCTACATCTCGATATGTGCTGCAAGCACATGTAGCTTCCTAAAATGAATAACTGAAATGATCGATAGAAAGTCGAGGTTGAGGAATCGTTAACGTTGTTAAGAGTAATAAGTTCAACGGAATATATTCGTTGCAAATGAAGGTTTAGTTGTCCTTTCCATCACGGCATCGAATCGTCCCAGAATTTCGAATGAGATGACCAAGGGATGGAAGCTGCTGCCGTTACCCGCTGAGATAATGAAAGTAACTTCCCAACAACGCTTAGGGTTTTATGGTATACAGTTTCCTGTTGGTAACTTGTGACTCGTGCGCCATAATAGAATTCATGCGGCCGTCAATCAACAAATTCAATATTAACGTAACGCGCAATATTACCCATAATCTCCCTAAAAGGACATTGCACATAGAAGTTTTTCGGAGGTCGAAAAGCTTTCGGTTTACTGACGTCAACTGGGATTACTATTTCACTATTTTGGAACTTTCTCACCCAGGCTGTTCTCATAACCTCTAAAGGTATGCAAAATTAATTGAAAGGATCCTCGCTGGCATTATAAGGTAAAAAGTATGGAGTATATGGAGTATGTGGAAAATACCATAAATATGGTATTTTCCACTGAATGAACCATAGAAACCTGAATTTTCGGGATCTCCGGACTGGACCACAGTCGATCATAAACATCACTGCATTCAAAAGATCAATGTACGTCCAATGCTGTCACGTTGAAGTGCTTTAATATACTTCATCATAAATTTTTCTTTCTCACCTTTAGTATCATGAAGAATGTTATATTATTCTCATACTACTCTACTTCTTAGATTAAATCCATAATTGCATGGAACACTATTGCAGCTCATGAATCTGTTTTCAGGAATACATTTGCAAACGCAGCCTGAGAGAAGGGTGCCGTACATCGCCTCCAAAGTTCAAGCGTGAGACAGTGATCAGACAAGTTTCAAGCAACGTTCTCCCTGATGGAGAAAATGGATCGTATTTCTCTCTCTTGTACATCCCGAGAGCGAGCGGCGTAACTCCAGCGCTGAAATCGCCATCACTGAAGACCTGTCTTCCAGAGGCACAAGGCAGACGGTTTCGTCCAAGGGAGATATAAATAGCTCGATGATCTTTGGATTCAGATCGACGGTTGCAATACACGTGGAGTCGACGAAGTAGTAGAAGTGCTTGGCAGAGATTTATCGACGTTGTTATCCCCGGCCAGACTCAGATTGCTGCTAAGAAAGGTTGCGCGAAGGAGGTAGTTTCTTGCGTTCTCGGCTTCATTGAACTCGACGTGAAGTTTGTAACAGTAATTGGATCGCGATTTGGATCGGATTGAAAACCATAGCAGATATCAGTTGCTCTTGGTCGTCTATAGGGTCTTTGCTTGCACCAAGCGTCACACTAGCCTTTATGGTGATGTTTTCTTTGGCTGGTGCATTTGCTGAGTGTACGCATTTTCAACGCCCACTTTCCAACATGCTGACTAGTAGTTACAAAATATTTCTGAACGGTGGTTGGAAGAGGTTGGTGTTGACAAGCTACATCGTCCAAGTGACAGATGGATAACTTTAATCAATTGCGTTCTTTCAAATTGTAGAAATAAAGGCATGGGTCCTTATAAATTATTTTCATGAAGAACAAAGAAGATTCTGAAGTTCATAGACTGAAACTTTGGACATGATTGTTCATTTCTTCAATCAGGCAGGTCAATCTCCGCGAGGTCTTTGAAGAAGATTTGAGAATCTCCAAGAGTCAGAGAAGTTTGCTCAACGTGTGTTTCGATTTTCACATTAAGTAGAAATCAGCACATTGATCGTGCAAACTACTGTATAACAACAATGCAAACAGCAATGCTTTGGTTAAACTAGCACGAGTCTTTCGCCCGCAAGCCCTGTCGGCTTTTTAATCTGACCTAATGAAATTGCTTCTGAGTTTATAGAGAATTGAAAAACGGGGATTGTCTTTTGGACGTGCTGCACTCTACACTCGTAATGAAATGCAAGGATCTACGGTGTGAACGATGAATATGGAGTTTTCAGGCAGGGAAGATTTTATTCAAATCGAAAATCTTGAACGCCATCTGAAAAAATTTTCCATCCGTAACTGAAGATCAACTTCCAGAAAGTTGTTCTCATACAATCAGATTTTTGTGCAAACCTGAGTGAACTAAAGCAGAATTTACTAGCACAACCAGATCATTAATAACGGCTTGACCTGAAATCTTGGTACTATTAATTGAACTAGTTGTTTCTCTAGGTTGAGAACTTTATATTTCTTCAGTGTACAAGTCGAAGTGAAAAAAAATCTGAAAGGAAGATGTAACCTGTATACGTTTAATCTAGTATATGTAAGAGAAATACTTCATACGAGGATGTTCTGATTAACACTATAATAGTAAGGAACCGGCTGAAGAACGTGGTCTCAGTCTTCATTTTGAATTTCTTTATTGTTGGAATGATTAGATCTAGAAGTTATCAATAATTTATCTTAAATTATTTATGAACCGTGTTTACAACTTGTAACAAAATCCAGTTATATAAAAGTAAAATGTTAAAGTTAAAACCATTTATGTTTTTAAATATTTATTACCAATCATTCTTATAATATATTAAACCCTAAGATTCGAATTTTATTTTTCTTAAATAAAAAATGAGTGATATTTTCTAACGATTTTATATCATTGTTCTTTTCAGGTTTAAAAACATATTATATTAAAAAAAATTAGTTCAAACTTATGTTATACATATTGATGAAGTAAAATGCATACAAATACTTTGAAATTTATTTTTATATTTTCTTCTCACATTTAAAATATATCTTCATCATAAAAAAGTATTGAACTTTGAGCAAAATCTATCTCCGATATTAAAAATAAATTATTTGGAAAAATAAGTAGGTTTGAAAAAAAATTGACCAAATTTCTTGGAATTATTGAAGATTAAATTTGTTTAAAATGAATAAACTTACTCAAAATATTTATGATGTGACTCACTAGAAATTGTTTCTACATCTATTCACATTACTTTGACTTCTATACCAAGGTGGCTAAATTTATTGAAACAAATAGGAATGAAATTTCATGAGTTAAAATGACATGGCATTTACTTCTAATCTGTAATGGATTAATTTAAACACATTTTACTTTAAAAACCCAAATTATCTGATATATAAATTAAATTTAAAAATACAATTACATTATACATCCAAATTATATTTATTAAATATAAGAGTATTTATTTTATATTAAGACATTGTGTTATTTTTTTACTTTAATCGCTCAAGTTCCAATGATATACTCATATGGTTAATTTGTCAATTGTGTTTATACCTTGATATCATATTTAGTTGTAATTGGACTCTCCTTCTAAGTTAAGCTCTTTTCGTCCACTTTCATTTTATAATGAAAAATGAGTAATTTCTTACTTTTGCAAAACTCTATCCATCAATAGGACGAGTTCAAAAATTGGAATTTTTTTCCTTCGCTTACTCTTTCTAAACATTCCCGAAACTTATTTTCCTCATTCATTTAGGTAACCAGACATAAACTAGGTTTAATCAAATTCTTGATCAGTTTTCTAGAAATATCTCAATTGGGTAAACCCAATATGAGATATTTGAAATTCTAGAATATTGATCATGCTATCCGCAATATGCTTTCACAATGGAGACGACGCAAGTCCATTCTCATTAATGTTTTGAATCCCTATGATAATTTTAGATTATTTCTTACATCAGATAATTAAAACTCTTACATTATTTTTCTATTGAATTTTATTTAAAATTACGTACCATATAATACATTTTTTAAAAGACAATCTTCAATAATATTAGAACACGATTAGGGCCAACCTATACACGTTCTGTCTGTTTAGAAAGTTACGCAGTTTCCTGGCATTATGTTATCTCTTATCAGTTGAAACTCCAGATTTCTCATATACATCTTCCCAGTTCTGACGAATACAAATAGAATGGTTTTGTAGCTTATGAACCTGTTATACATAACGAAAAAACCATCAGCTCTAAGATTCGAGACACGGATTCATGACGGCAATGCAACTCACTGAAGTCTTCTATCGTCTGTGTGGCCAGCTGAATGGACCTCCATCCCCATCAACTCGCAACGAATCGCATTGGAGTGAATGTTCTCAAGAGCACAGTTGTCTCACGTGATTATAAGTGAAGGAAAAAAATATAGATAAGAGGAGCATTCTCTCAATCGGAAAGTTTCTGTCAGCTTCAATACACGTATTTTCATGATTATTCAAGCAAGGTATGATCATTTGATGCGAACTTTTCGGATGTAAACTGTGAGTGTTTGGACTCTGGACTGTCTAGTAATTTACGGCACAGCGTGCATGTAAATAAGGACTTCACTAGAGCGCATGAGATAGGTGGGCGGCGGCTGTTACTTTTGTAAAGCGAAATGTCGAACTTCGTGGTCCAACCCCACATGCATGCATTGGGATTCTTCGTAATCACTCTACGCTACGCTTTTGCTTCAAACGAAATCTATCAGGAAGTTGTCAGCTCAAAATGAAAGATTCTGTTTTTCAGATGTCCCCTGAAAGAACAGAAAATTGTGTTCTGCGCGTGAGTCCCCCGTGAAATTTCTGTGAGCACGGCAGCTCGGGCTTACGCAATCTCCAAGATAGAACAGTCTGTCAATATTAATATAGCCCTTCATAGAGCTGCTCACGACATGGAGTTCTTTAGGGAGGAAATTGCTAAAGCCTTCAGATTCCCTTAGCCACATCATGAAGACTCACCTCGACCATAAAATGAAGCCTAAAAAAATGGAGCTAAAGAAAATGAAGCTAAAAACACTTCCACACTGGACTGCTAGTAAGCATTTATGAGAAGGTTGATCGAGAGTTTGTAGGAAGATCGATCTAGACGTTTCGTCAATTGAGGACAGAATCTATTTACTTCACTTAATTCTTTAATATACTGCGAAAATACTTGAAGCTCAATTATTATGAAGAAAATATCGGAGTCTTTATTATGAAATCTTTTACACAACCTGCTCCTTTTACATAATCACCTTAACTAGTTTGTAGGCAACCGTATCAATCGTTGAAAGAGAAGTAGAACTAGCAGATTAAGGAAACCATGCTCGAAAGATAAAAGAGCAACTCCCTACAGTCGAGACAAAGACTTGGTTCTACAACTTTCATCGGAATCTAGAAACTGAAGCACGCATGCCCAGTAAATTCGTAGATCCCAGAAACCCAAGTGTGCAACTGAGAAGTTGACTTCTAGGAGCATATGTTACTTCAGTATGACGTTGATGACTGTCACATTATCAGGGTACACTGAGCCTGCCCTGGATTCAAGGGTCACAGAAAGTTTCACTAGACTATGCGAAGGCAATCTGCTCAATCTGGAACTAAAGGTGCATCTACATTATGGATCGCCTTTCGCGGGGAATCTCTCTGAGAATCTTGGTTCCTTTCAACGGAACTTTCCCACAGTATGATTATAAGCGCGACCCACACAGATCGCCTTTCAGCTGTGAGCATTTTTCCAATAGCTTTTCGTGTTTTCACCTCGTTACCCTGGAGGCTGGAGTAGTTCAAATTACTATAACCACTCACCAACTAATTTCTGTCGTGACTTTGAACTCAGGATGTAAAAGAGGACAATCTGCGTCATGGTCTTAACCCCACCCTTATCCGTGAAGCTGGGCAGTCAAACACTAACTGTTATCGGAGTCCTGCTTTGAAGGTCTACTAATCAACGCTCGACATATCAAACAGCTGCACCCGATAGTGCGAAATTCTCAGCAGCTGAACAGATTATGCACCCAAAGGTTCACCAGGAAGTCAGGAAAAAGTCTTCGACATATATAACAATGTCATGAAATTTTAAGACCCCGTGGAAGTCTTCTCCTTCAGCTCTCAATTTTGCTTATAAAATCCTCAAACCTAAGTATCTGAAAAGTCATCTCATAGAGCTCTGCCTCTCATTGCAAAAAGCGACTATGTAAGATGACATGTAACTTATATGAACAACTTTCTTTCCACGCTTTCCGTATGTTCCCTGGCGGTGTACATCGAACTGCTTTTCTCTCTTCTTTACGTTGATAAAGGCCTGCAACGTTAGAACAGGAATGGACCACACGCATGGGGATCCGAGCCCTCAATACCTCATCTCAGTGCCATCAATGGATAGACTTTTTACCATGGTATTGTGCGCAAGCGCCAAAGATGCTGGACGTATTGCAGAGATGAAACAGGGATAAAGTAGTGACTTAGAAGAAATATAAGCTCATACAAATAAGTTCTTTCTGACTGATAAGACACCAGCTTAAACAACAATTCCTCTATATCCAAGTTTGTACCCTCCTCTTCCTCGAGGTAGCGGAAACAGAAAAGCACCGTCACATGAGAGTTCCAGCAAATTCGGCTGGCCAGAGTAGATTCTTGGCGATCAAATGCACCCAGCAAGCAGAAAACAAAGAGCAACTACAAAGACGTTACATGAGGAAAAGCGGAAGGAGGGCCAGACAGAGCAGGCCCGTTGGCAAGGAGTTTTTCAAAATACAACTACCCTGTCGACCTTCCGGCTCTGCCTCCAGAATGATAGCATCCCTCGGGTCTCGAGACACGAGACCACCATATCCTGATTCTTGAGCGCTCACGAGGCGCCAAAACGAGGCAAAACAAACATCCCGCAGAAAATAGCCAATCCAAATATGAAAACAAAAGTATGTACGCATGATACATCACGCCGCATTCCGGAGGTCTCCATGAGTATTCACAATTGGGAAAATATGAGGACAGTGTGACAGTCCACCGTCGCCAGCTCGCCTTCCCACCGACGCTGGTGTGTAATTTGGGTGTGAGTCTAACCCTTTTACGGTTGGGCACAAAGCTATCCTTTTCTACTACCTATCACCCTCAAAGCGATGGGCAAACTTAAAGGATTAACCAGATCATGGAAGAAGGGATACGGAATTATTGCATGGTAGACCAGAGTGATTGGGTCAATCAGTTATCCATGGTGGAGTTTAGCTATAACTCTACCAAACACTCTGCTACTGGTTTATCGCCATTTCAATGTGTTTACAAGGGTAGTCGGAACCCTTGGACTGCCACTGGACTTAGTCTTTGGAGTTTGGAACCTAATCCTCCACGGGATACTCTAGTTCCAGCTGTAAATGACTTCTTAGACACAGAAGGATTGGTGTTAGACTTAGCTAAGACGAGGATGCACAAGGCTCAAGCTCGGTATAAGAAATATGCCGACCAACAGAGGAGAGATGTGGAATTCGAGGATAGGAATTTAGTCTGGTTAAAGACTACAAACCTTACTATCCCCAAGGAGCTCACTAGGAAGTTGTTTGCACGGTGGGTCGGACCATTTAGAATTCAGGCTAGAATAGGGAAGACTGCATACAAACTAGAGCTGCCAAATAGTATGCGAAACTATCATCGTGTGTTCCATGTATCCAATCTCAAGCGTTATGTAGTCAACGACGACCCAACTAGGATAGTTAAGTGGGCACCTGCTACTCGAGCTTTACTAGACCCAGATGAATTTCGTATAGAAGATGGTGTGTAATTTGGTAGAGTTATAGCTAAACTCCACCATGGATAACTGATTAACCCAATCACTCTGGTCTACCATGCAATAATTCTGTATCCCTTCTTCCATGATCTGGTTAATCCTTTCAGTTTGCCCATCGCTTTGAGGGTGATAGGCAGTAGAAAAGGATAGCTCTGTGCCCAACCGTAAAAATAAATGAGTCCAGAATTCAGATAGAAACCTAGCATCTCTATCAGAGACTATCTCCCTAGGTATGCCATGATGTCGGTGAATCTCCTTGAAGAACAAGTCTGCAGTCTGAACAGCAGTGATTGTAGTCTGACAGGGTACAAAATGAGCCTGTTTTGACAATCGATCACATACTACGTAGATAGCATTGTATCCTTGAACTTCAGGCAAACCGATCACAAAATCCATGGCCAAAGATTGCCACGGGCCATCAGGTACGGTCAATGGTTGTAGTAATCCAGCCTCATGAGTACGGAGAGTTCGATTCTGCTGGCAAACTAAACAACTATCTACATAATCATATACTGACCGCTTCATCCTTGGCCAATATAGATGAGCTTGCTTCAGCTTATGTAGAGTAGCTTCTCTTCCCCTGTGTCCAGCAGTTGGGACATCATGGTGTTCCACCAATAATTTTTGTCTCAACATCCCCTCTGGAATATACAACCGATGGTGTTTGAACCACCAAAATCCTTCAGCATCCTTGGTAAAGGTATCAGAGAGTACTCCTGTACCCAATTGTGTTTCCCAAATCTCTGCTTGAGCGTCAGCTATCAAGGCAATAGCTACCATCTCCTTCAAATCACTCTCTGGTCTTGATGTTGTAAGAGTGTGCACTCTTCTGGACAGTGCATCGGGGACAACATTTTCTCTCCCAGGTTTGTACCTCACTTCCATGTCAAACCGGGCTAACTCTGCTTGCCATCTCTGCTGTTTCAGTGAAAGCTGAGACTTGGTTTGGAAGTAAGTAACTGAAATATTATCAGTATACACTGTCACATGACCTGGTATGAGATAGAATTGCCATTTCTTTAAGCAGTAGACAATGGCAAACAACTCTTGTTCATGGGCAGGCCAACTCTGCTCGGCGTCAGAAAGCTTTTTGGATTCGTAAGCTATTGGCCGGCCATGTTGGATCAATACTCCTCCTATAGCCGTCTTGGATGCGTCACAGTGTACTTCAAAAGGCTCTCCTAACAACGGTTGTGCCAACACCGGATATGTAGACAAAGTACGCTTGAGGTCATCAAACGCATGTTGGTGAACTTCTGTCCATGTCCACGGTGCCTTAGCCTTCAGCAGATCGTACAAAACAGATGTGATTCTAGCATAGTTCGGTATGAAAATAAGCTCCAAGTCCCAGAAATGCTCGTAGCTGAGAAACTGAATCTGGAACTTCCCACTCTAATAAAGTCTTTACCTTGGCCACGTTAGCATGAACCCCTTGCTCATCAATCATGCAGCCAAGAAACTCAACGTACCGTTTCCCAAATGAGCACTTCTTCCTCTTGAGATATAGATGATGAGTACGTAATTTCTCCAAAACCCGTCTCACATCTTTCAGATGTTGTTCAAACGTCTGAGAGTAGATAATAATGTCATCCAAGTACACTACCACACTCTCATCCAACATATCTCGGAAGATGTCGTACATGAGGGTACAGAAAGTGGCTGGAGCATTGCTCAGTCCAAACGGTAGCACAAAGATATTCGCACAATCCGTATCTTTATGCGAATAGCGTCTTATGCTCATCACCTTCGCCTATTCTAAACTGGTGGTATCCGTAAAACCAATCCCGACTTGCTGAAGTACCGTGCTCCTGCCAACCTATCCATTACCTCATCCATCAAAGGCAACGGGTACTTGTTCATCCTAATAATCTTGTTGAGTGCTCTAAAGTCTCCACAAAGACGCATAGTGCCATCTTTTTTGCTCACAAATAAAGCTAAAGCTGCGTAAGGAGACACACTCGGTCGTAGATGACCCTTGTCAAGTAGCTCTTTGAGTTGCTTCTTGAGCTCGGCCAACTCGTCAATGGTCATACGAATATGGGCACCAACAGATGGCTTAGCTCCTTCCACCAGATCAATATGATGATCAAGAGTTTGACGAGGAGGTAAACCAGACGGTAATACCTCGGGCAACACATTAGCAAACTCTCCTAACAATCTCTCCAAGTCTGGGTGGACTGTTTGTCTTGCTGGATCGTTAGTTAGCGAGTGTAACAAGATAGTGGCCACACTGGCCTCACCCTGACCTCCTTCTGATGTGGTCTCAGAGGTAATCACACGTCCCACATGAATTCCCCAAGCTGCGTCTGCTCCTTTAAGGCTTTTAGCAAACTGCTTTGCGCTACAATGATGAAAAGTCACACGCATTGACCGAAAATGAGCTATAACATGGTCTAGGTCCTCTTCGAACGTAAGTAGAGGAATAGTGTGTTGCTTCCCCCACCTATCTGTGACGGCTAGATGACCATCACTGATCGCTAACACACCTCGATGTCTTTGCATCCATCCCCAAGATAAGATGCCACTTAGCTTGGTTCCAATATCCATGATGTAAAATGGAGTCTTGGCCATAAACGTGCCTAGCGTCAAGCTCACAGGAGCTATCTCCTTATCAATTCTACCGGTACCCTGGGCAAAATTAACCTGAAGGGGACTCTTCACCACCTTGAGAGGTAATTCTAATGTCTGGGCTACAGTAGGGGCTAAAACATCCACATCTGCTCCCGTATCCAACAAGAACCTATATTCCAACCCTTGAACAATCACCACAATTATTGGCAAACACTTGCGCACACAAGGAGAGGGTTGGGGTACCATACAATCGGAATTCGTTGTCGCATGGGATGACTCTAGTCCCTTGGTACTCTCCTGGGCGGATATCTTCGTACTTGCGTAGTCTTGCTCTTGGCAGTACAGTTACGCTTGAGGTGCCCTACTCCACCACAGTTGTAACATATAGGCGGGTTTCGTCCATCTCCTGACAAGCATGAGTTGTCCACAACCTGGCCCCCTCCAGTAGTCCTCGCCATGTTACTTCCCTTGCCAGCAGACCTCTCAATACGTTGATTAGTCTTCCAACCTTGCCTCTGGTGGATGGTAGTACTTCCAGTCAACTGCTCCCTATTTCCCCAAGTTGACTTTCCACCTCTTGGTTCACCATAAACCCGCAGGCGTGCAGCCTCAAGGCTCTCAGCTCGCTCGTACATAAAATCCAAGTCATCTTGATTCTGTAACTTCTCGATTTCCATGCGTAACCAGGGTGAAAGTCCTTCCTTGAAGTAAAATCGCTCCACTCCTGGGTCAAGGCCTCCTACTTCCATCAACAGACGTCGGAACTTAGTGATGTACTCCCTCACCGATCCTGCTTGATGCAACCGAGCCAATTCCCCCAACTTGATCTCTCGGTCGTTACTGGGTACTAGGCTACGCTTTAGTCGCTCTTTGAACACACCCCAGCCTAGCATAGGGCTCCAACCCTTAGCCAGCCTTTCTCGTTCCATAGTGGCATACCATACCCGAGCATCACCACTAAGCCTACTAACTGCAAAGTAGACCTTGGCTTCGTCTTCCATACCCGTAACCGAAAAGTAGTTCTCCATCTCAATCACCCACATCTCGAAGGCAGCTAGGTCTCTCTTACCAGAGAACTTCTCCGGCTGATCCAAAATAACTCTCTGCCCTGTCTTACCCGGTAGTGCAACAGAATCAACAGCAATCGGTACTCTAGTAGGCGAGATGTAAGTCAGACATCTACTACCCCCCCCCCCCCCCTCAACCGAGTCCATTTTCAACGCTCGTTGCTCTGTTTCCATTGCTTCCACCTTCTCTAGTATAGTTTTCAGTTGTGCATGCAAGGCTATCAACTCTGTGTCTCTAACGGAGGGACCAACGTCAAACTCATCGGCGGCTTTTCGCTTGCGTGTGTGCTCCTCAGCTTGAGAGTCTGGAACATTAGCCATTGCAAACGATAGCGTGCAGCCAAAGACCTCGCTGGCCAGAAACCTGTTCCTAGCGATCTCTAAACCAGACCAGCTCTGATACCAAATGTCAAAGACGCTGACTCCGCTCCAAATACCTGTCACACCACAAACAAACGCACCGCCTCTACGTCCGCCAAATCTCTCTCCCAAGAAACCATCTCGCCACAACAAACTCAGCTTAGAGTACTTGTGACGGCTCAGAATACCCGCAATTGCCAAAAACAATGAACGTGATTCTTCCGTTGGGAAGGTAACACCTTGCCACCGTCGCCCAGTCTCCCTCTCTGATCTCCTCTCTCTCTATGTGTAAACAATCTCCCTCTCTAAGTGCAAACTGCTCTCTGCCTGTGAGGACAACCTCTCTGTGTGTTTGACAACCTTGACTAGTGATAGTGATAATGGTGATGTTGTGTGCCGGCCCTTTTATATCCATAGGAGGGAAAAATCCACCTCCTAATTATGGCTTGCGCACCGCTTATATTAGCGGTGCACCCAGATTACACACCCGCATCGGTGGGAAGGTGGACTGTCACACACCCGTCTCATTTTCGACCGGAGTTACACTGAACCATACCCAGAATCATCTCAAATATATATTCCTGAATTCTTTAGGGATTTAAATGTGAGACAACGCAACCTATGAATATAGTATATAAGTGTGTATGTTTTCCATACGGCGATACAGCCCGAAGGCTAGGACGCCAAAAACCAGAAATGAAAATAGTAGAACAAAAGTAGACGTGAACACACGGTCGTGGCGACCACATTAATAGTAGAATATGAGTGTCATCAAAACAAGACGGCAGAGAAGTAAACATTACATATAGTACACAACAATAGAGTGCATAAATTCCTTACTTTAATGCCCAGTTTACGGACCTTAATCCGTTGTGTGGTGGAGAGAATTCCACGGTTCAAAAGTTTGTTGCCACACTTTGCGGGTTGCCGAGCAATTTACTAATAACTTGTTTCTGATCTATTAATCCAAAAGACAAACTCTGTATAACTGAGATCCAGCGAAGTTGAATGGCTTGAAGTAAGAGCAAGTGGCAGCATGTTCAGATTTGGGTCATGTAAGGAAAAGATATGGAGATGTTATAAAGATAATATCTTTATGTTAGAAGGTGTAGTACCAGAGGTGGCATTTCTTTTTAAATTCCCCAGCCTCGGGAGAGATGCGCCAACTTTATTTCCAAGCTACTGGAATGTGTTTGTTGATGTGGTGTCTAAGAAAAAGAGTGGTAATTACTTATGATATGGTGGACTTGGTACTGATGTGGCTTCTTATAGACTACTTCATTACCCGAAAGTTTTTGTGTCCAAGAATGTAACAAATCGATAGTGATATGTGGGGAAACATAAGAATGTATAAATTGCATTAATTTCTAACGCCAGACAACGTAGCTTTTTGGTAGGTTTGTGTTGATATCATCCAACTGTACGTTTTATAACTTACTGCATGGGATAATGATAACTTAAATGAAACGTTTAAAGACAGAATTGATATAAACATGACCTTATAGAGCTTAGATGGCTTCTAGATGAATGCAAGTTCTTATAGATAAATCAATTTTAAGCAAATGCATGTGACATTTTGGAAGATTTCGTGTAAAATAAATATTTATATCAAATCATATTCCACGCTTTGCTATATGTGTACCGCTTTATGATTTATACCGCTTTTAACTTTTAAAATTAAGTATTGTATTGGCAAAATGATGACAATGTCCTCGCTCTAATCACCTGATGTGTACTAAATCATCTATTGCCAATAGAAGATTTAGTACTTGTTTGAAACATCAGATCTTTGTTAATATCATATAATCTTGACAATGAATAACAACATTCTAGCTTCAAATGTCATGATCTTGAAGAATATTATATATATTTATATATATATATCATTGGATTCAAGAATATATAAAAATAAAATATAGCAAAAAATCAAAAGATATCATCTAAATCATATGTCATACCTCATTTCAACTTTTAGCATCTTAAATTTTGGAATTTGATTTATTCTTTTGTATTGAACATGTTTTGTATGAATACTCATGATCAATGATCAATCTCTACATATGCTGAAAATCAAGCCTTAGTATTTTATCTTTAAAATTTCGGTTGTGCATGTATAATATACTTAGTCTGCTTATATTTGCAAAAATGATGCAAAGCACTTGTACATTTTTAATGGTAATGGATTAAATGCATTCGAATAAACGTCCACATGTAGAGAGAATATTTTTTAAAGGATCACGATATCAATGATCAAAACATGAAAGTAAATACAGATTTATATAAATAGAGAAACATGTTCGAGCAACAAAAAAATGGTAAATTATACTGACAATGAATTGTAAACTTAGGTGAAGTTCGAACATTCAAAATAACAGAGTACAGTTCGTACAATACTTTCTCTCGGTATAATTTGGGAAATGAATTTATGTCAAGCGAATTTCAACAACTTATTCTTTACTTGAGAACTAAGAAGCTGTAACCTTCTCGTAACAGTCACCGACAGATTAACGATAGTCTTTTCAAAATTTTGATCCATCTCATGACTCCAAACAGTATGATATTAGAACATGCTGGCCTTGTAATTGAGGTTTTTCGCATTTGCTCCGTATTCAGTTTTCTCTGCATGTTACAATGCACACACAGTGCTTGAAATCTGACGTTCATAAAACTTCCACATGTCATTCAATTTTCACGGAGCATATATTTTGCACAATTTATTATCTACCAAAGGAAAGCCAATGATATAAATATCATTCAAAAGGCCAAAGTCCATCAAGAAGAATAAACATTAGAAGCACATTATGAACCAATGGGATTTTTGAATACAACAGTGCCCATAACTCAGTCAACTTTGAATGGTCTGTACAAAGTCTGAGTTTTATTTTTGAAGAGTCTAACTAGGAGAATTCAAATGTGAAATCAAATGTCAACTTAGATTAGAACCTGCATTATGCAAGGTGAAAGCCTATTGGACAATAATGACATATTCATTCAAGTAATGTAATTACTGACTGCAACCAAATGAGGGGTAAACATTACTAGATAATTAGTATTTTTCCATTATTGTTGCGAGTCATTATGCCTATGTGTTGCAATACTTCTGTTCAGTTTGATCTTACGACCCTCCTGCTCATTGTTGGTTCTAGATGAAAATTTTACCAAGTCAGAATTTCTGGTCAGAAATATCGTCTTATAATGTCGGTAAAAGCCATCGTCAGTATATGAATAGCGCCACAGATTTAAAGAATTAAAATTCCGTAGTAATTTTACATGATTCGAAATGGTCTCTTATATTCTGATGTATACTGATTATTCATAGTTCATACCCGCAAGCAAATTCATGTGCTACATACGAAACGAAACCTTGCCAAATGAGGAGGAAGAATCAAGGATCACATCGACCTTCACCTCCTTTGAACTCCCAAGCTTAGTCCACAAAATTCGAGCGGTATAGTGCGCAAGTGGCGGATGATAGGCAAGTACTCATAGTTTGTGCCATGACATGGCATCGTAGAGGTCCACGTGTCGAGAAGGAAAACTGCAAGCAGACAGGTCACCGGTGACGGAACAAGGTAAATTTGACTGGAACATCATATAACCCGGGCCCTTGGGCATGCGAAGGCGCCGCAGGGGTCTTAGAATCTCGGAATTCGAAGAAGGAAAGAAGGCGGTTACCGTTGGAGCTCGGCAGAAACGCCCAATTTTGCCTCACGCATTTGCGCAAATTCCATCGAGGGCGGTGGGCAATCACAGGTTGACAGGTTGCGCGATGCCACTCTTGTGACTTTCGCCGGACAAGACGATCCGGGTTGTACAGTCGGCAGAACCGGGGGCCCCAGCTGGTGTTCAGACGAATTGGTATCGGCGATGACGAGATTGAATGAGGTTATGAGGGAGGAAGGCAGGCAGGGCAGGCTGAAGGGGGAGGAGGTGTGAGAAAGTGAAGTGGACCGTCCAACTGGACTGGACTGGACTAGGCCGGTGGTAAATCGTACGGTTGTGAATTCGATCATTTCGTGGACGGATGAAAGTGTAAGACAAGGGGGTTCTGTTCTGGACGAGTGGGTGCCAGAGTAAAAAGCTGGCTGAGTAGATGATTATTCACAGGAATTGAGTCGGTAGAAGGCTACTAGAACTAGATTGCGAGAGGATTAGGAGTATCCACGTAGGTCGTGGAGTACAACTCCGTTAGTTGGAAATCCCCGAGCCAAATACTGCCCTTTGCCGCTTTTTCTTTTCTCCAGTTCTCTGCTCTTCTCACCCAGTCTTCTCATCCACTGCCCAGTCTCCCATTTTGCCTTCCTTGATTAGCACTCTTCTAGCATTTATTGTCGTTTGCTATTTTTTGTTTTCAATCTTCACTCGAGTCTATCGGTTTGGTTATCAGGCCGACAGGAGTTTTCGCATTGTGGAGGTTGTCTTGAATTTCAAGATTACTGAAAGCGCGCTGGTGCCCAGAGTTAATTTGAGATTTTGATTCTCGCGCTCATCCGGCTATTGAAGAGCTCGTCTGCTATCGCTCCATTGTAGTTGGGGAAAATGGGAGCTAGCGATCAGAGAGTGTTGAGTTACGGAGATGTGTTGCTGCGGGTGTCGGATGTTTCGCTCTTGGATGGGCCGCACTATTTGAACGACCATATCATTGAGTTTTTTTTCAACTATTTGGACAGACAGTTTTGCAGTTTCACGGGTTGTCGTGAGAATGAGACTTCTCCTCTGCTCCTGGTCGGGCCAACGCTCACATTTTGGTTGTTGCACTGTCCCGATTCCGAAGGACTTTTGGCCGCTATCCAACCTATGTCGTTCCACGAGCGTGAGGTGTTTTTCTCCATTCAGGCTTTCTTCTGTTCTTTGATTAATTCAGTCTATGCATAGCAATCCCGTTATGCCGAAGAAGGTGATTTGCTTCCTGTGTTATTACAAAATACTATGAACATATGTTTTTTAGTCTTGGGCCTTCCACTGAGCGTTATTGTGTCCTCCATTTGCGATCTTGTTATAGTTTCATCAAGCGACCTAACTCCACATATTTTGTCTGGGGATGGTGTGCAATGTCAAGGTAGATGGTGATATTTGCAGTGAACAACAATGAGGATGTGGAAACAGCAGAGGGTGGAACGCATTGGACTCTTCTTATGTACAACAGGTTCGTCAAACTAATAGTATTTGCTGAACACATTCCAATTTAAATTTTATAAAAGAAGGTTATTCTAGCTACCGGAAATTTTGTTACATATGGAGAGGATAGTACTTCTTTTGCTCGAATAGAGTGCAGAAGTGCGCCCCTTGGGATTTGTTCTGAGTTATGTCACAATGACTGGAACTGAAAGCATACTTGTCAGCTTTCAACAATTGGAATTTCCGACAGCAAGTGCAACTGAAACATGTGTCATGTCTGACTGAGTGAGCTGATCACTACAATGTTGTTGGATCTTGACGGTCTTGGTTGTTGATTTTAGTAAACTTCTTTCTTGCCTCTTTTGAATCTAATTTCTACCTTCATACAAGTATTCGTGGAGGATCTGTGAATATTGAAGATTGTATTGCGTGTACCAATTTTTGTCGTAGGAGTCTATTTCGGTAAGAAATTAATTGCATTGATACTTGCAGGCAAAGAAATACTTTCGAGCATTTTGATAGTATGGCTGGAACCAACTGGAAACAAGCTCGAGATCTTGTACATATCATCAAGCCATTTATGGGTATTGACATCACCTGCTCTTCCTTCGGAGTAGATAAAACTGTGATACTAAATAAGACTTTCACTTGATGCTTTCTTCTCTTTTAAACAAATTTGAAAACTGAGGTGAAAATTTCAAAGACCGGACTTGCTATTTTGTAAATTATTTACAATGTCTCACTTACCACTTCATCTACGATATTCTCTTATTAGGTCCAGTTGCAGCCTCAGCTAAATTCATCGAGCAGGCAACCCCTCAACAGGAGAATAATTACGACTGTGGAGTATACGTGATGGCTATAGCACAGGTGCTTTGCAATGCATTCTGTGAAAGGAAGAGAGGCAGATCAATTGAGTACGCAGGACTGGTTCGAACTACCGTCACACCGTCCAATGTGAGCAAGATGCGATACAGCACAATGGAGCTTATACATTCATTGTCTGCCAATGAAGAGGACAGGTGTGTTCTTGGAAATACCCAAGCAATGCTGAGTAGTAGTGTTTTTTTACAGCACTTCTCACAAACTGAAGACATGGCTCGACTTTAAATCTTTTTTAATGAAAAACGCCTTATCATGATTTTTGCAGGAATGGTCAAGAAGAAGAGTAGGACTCGACATCATGTTGGCAAGACATTTGTGCATATGTGTTGAAGGTGGACGTTGGAAGATGGTTCCATAAACAAGCGAGAACAACCATAGTTCTAACAGTGGGGTACTTTTCGCGTTTAAAGTTGAAGTATCCTGAGCCAGTCAGATTCTAGGTAGGTTTAGGCTTCCCGGGAACAAATAGGTGTTTGCTTCATGCAAAAGCAAGGTTACAGATTTTGCTAGAAACCTGTACAAAAACAATTTTCTTTTGGCAAAATTTCTGTTAGGTTCAATTAGTTCACAATGTGCCCACATATCAGTGCTCTCATGTACTCTCATCTAGTTTTTATCTATTTAGAGGACATATGGTGTCTAGACATCAAAATCTGCGCAGTCTTGATTGTAACCTTCAAGTTAGAGTTGGTCATTCTAGAAAGTCTTCTTGTGTACTCATGAAAGATGGTAGTTAGTTGAAAGCTTTCATCAATAAACTTAAAATCTACCCGAGTTCCAAATTCAAGCTACATACCATTTCCTGTATTTACTTGTCGTACGTGTATCATGTGGCTTTGGAGATTAGTTACTGGCAAGAGAAGATACACAATCAGTCAGAACGAGAGTATATAGAGGTTTAAGTAGATGACACGTGATTTAGAGAGACCCCAGAAATTTATACAACCAGTCAGAACGTGAGTTTATAGAGGTTTAAGTAAATGGCATGTGATTTTGAGAGACTCCAGAACTGAATGCTGGTAGTCACAAGTACAGTACTGTACCTGCAGGCCGTATATCCATGTCACAAACAGCTGCAACCGTCTGTAACAGAAGAAAACACAGAAGAAATCGACACGTCCAGAATAATACCTTCACAGCTCTTCGAAGGGTTCAAGCCAGCTCTTCGAAAGCAGACACCAAAGGCTGATACAGAGTAGATGATGTAGGAGTTGAAGGAAACTACCGTTCAGAAGACCAGGTTAGTACTACGGTAGTGTTTGATAACAAGGTTGGTCACCTCAAGGCACTTCGTTCTTCTACCAAGAAAAGCTCCTGGTAGACATTACCTTCATATATATCATCAGTAGATAAAACTCTTTAGGCTTTTAGATTACGTAGGGACGGCTAAAAGGGGTGAAACAATGTGGTTGATCACAATCTGCAGATTATTGTTATCCAGTTTCCTACTAAAGTACCCATTTGCCAGATTTTCATAATTTTCTGCTAACAGTCATAATCCTCTTGTTACCGAGAGCCTCTATTCTGATTACGTAGCATGCCTACAGCAAGGGATGTCGTTGCTGCAGCCACTACCAACGAGTGATAACTCTTATCAGCCACACTCAACGAGTGATAACTCTGCCAGCAATGAAAGTATTTTACCTCTCTCCTGGTGGGAGCCAAGAAGTGACAACCACACTATGGATGTAACAGATTTTGGGTCACGTGCGAAATTTCACCCTTTTACAAAAAAACCACGACATCGTACATTGACAAGGTCAAAAGCTTGTCGGTAACCGGAGTACGTTACACCAACTTGCGATCGAAGGCTTTCTGTAGCATGAAGAAAGCTGATGTATTATCTTCTCATCGAAGACTATGTTGTGACCTTGGACCACTCAAATTCTTTTCAACGAGAAGAATTTAGAGCATGAGTGCAAAAAAATTACCTTCTGTCCAAAACATTTGAACTGGCATGACCTGCTGGTTCTGGACTCAGCAGCTGGCCCGTCTCAGACGTTTCAGGGCCTGTCAGGACTCTCTATCAGCCCACTACACATCTACTGAACCTCAGGGTTTCAGTTTCAATGTTCAAAAACTTTAGGGTGAAGTGTGATACAGCTCACTATTCTGGGAATAGGAAATTTACATTCCTAGCAGAACCTTCAAGTGTCTAGTAATCACTTCAGTGCTTTATATTCTATCATGCAGTAAGTCAAATCGATTACCCTAAACCCTTGTGAATACTATCCCGGTCTGAGTTCAAGACTAGTGTTCAATGGAGATCTCGTTGTTTGTCTTTGAAATTTATAAGAGACTCTCGCCGCTTGATATTTCACTGAAAACTTACTCAACGTTGCATCTTCTGGAATAGAAGTTTTTCCATTTTTCTCAATTTGATTTCAAATCTGAAGAAAGTTCACAAGAGATTAAGATTAGAAGCTAATTAGAGAGAAACCTATTTTTGGGGCAAGCCAGATACCAAGTTCCTTAGTCCAAAGAGTCATCACAATGGATGAGGTTATTCCTTGTACTTCCGGCCGCAAACTGTTTACCCAATGAACAAACAAACCAGGACAAAAAAGATTATTGTAGGTTGTGGAAGAAGAATGATTTGAGATGATTTCCGAGCATGTGACTATAGAGGTACAAGGTAAAATTTGGTTGTGATAATGTGAACATTTGTATAGGATAGCTTAGTTATGCAGCTCAATAAGGATTTTGTGTACTTCTTGTTTGTTTAGGGCTTGATTTTGTAATGTTGAGATCTTAGATTTGTGAATGGTTGCATGTGTTCTCGTTGTGATTAATATCTGCAATTGGCAAGTATTGGGTTTTGAGGTGGAATAATAGAGGTGTATATGTTTCTTGCTTTTGCTCAATGTCTTAAGTTGAGTAAGTGTCATTGTAGTATTATAATTCTATGAATGTGATTGTGTAGTGGCTTTGGTGGATGGTTGTTGTGTTGAGCATAGCGGAAACCAACAATTGTCATATGTGTGTCTAAGCATTGTCACGACTTATGTAGCAGTATCCCTAATTAGATAGGTGTGCACATATAGCAGCAGATACATCAGTTAACGCCGTTCGCACTGAACTGCCGTTAGGAGACCTAGGGCTCATGGGTAGAGTTCAAATCTTTGGGGTGCAGTTTTTGAAGTTGAGCCTTTTAGAGTGTGGTTATGGTGGATAGTAGCTAGTGTTGAAACTTGGAATCTTTGAAGCTCAAAGTGGGTTTGGCTATGTAGGACCCTAGAGTCTTTGAATCACAAAGTGGATTTGGCTCAACTATAATCTCTCTTTTATGCTATGGTTATGATCAGAGTGTCCTTGTGGACGTTTTGAGAGTAGAAAAGATTACTTTGAAAACTCAAATTGGATTGTCTAATGAGAACTATGAGTTCTTGGAGTACTGAAGGTGTTTTGATGAGTTTGGATCAATGATAGCTTTGATCTATTTAATGTAGTATGTGCAATGCATTGATGGAGTGAAGGCAGTGGTGGCAATCTAGAAGTAGAGTGGACGAAGTTGGAGTGATCAATTTAAAATTCTAGTATCATCTGTTTTTGTGCTTAAATCTGAATCAAGAATTTTGGAGGGCAAAAAGCGCTGCTGAAAATTGAAAAAGTTCGTAGATGCTCATACTTATTTTGGGGCTTAAAATTGAGATTGGCCAAAAAAGATTTCGGACAGAATAGTAAATAGTAACGGTATGATATAATATTATCATATAGTGTCCATTTGATCTGAAATTTGATGGTGTGATAGAAGATGTCAAGCATCTCGCACTAGATATAGACGCAAGGCAAAAGGCTTTTAGTGTGAGAATTTTGAAATTTTGATCTTAAGTGGTCTGAAATTAGAGTTGAAGATTTTCAAAATCCTACAAAAGTTTCAAAAGGTGTCCATTTGCACAACAACAAAATTGTGTTAAGTAGAGAATTGAAAAAGTCAACACCTTAAACATGTAGACTACCAGCCTCAGATTATTGACATGGAGAGCAAAAGGCCTCCAAAACTAAATTTTAGTGTTTTTAAATGTGCTCCTAAGTCTATGTCGATCGGGGTTGGATTCGTTTGACCCCTTTGATGGATGTTTTTGAGATGGAGTATTGTTATTTATGTTCCATGTGATTAATATACCTCCATCTTCGCTTCTTGTTTGTGCATCACGTTTGTTTGTGTTGATGCTTTATTGTTTGGAGTGTTAATGTTCCTATGTGCTGCCGATATTGAGGCTAGATTTATAGACCAGTCAGATTATCCATGTTCCAAATGAAAGACTGCTCGGGTTACCAATGGGTGCAGTCATAACGGAATACGGTATCAATCTTGATCTTTGGGGTTCACATAGACTCTAATTTGATGTTAGAAAATGACAAAGTTGAGCTTGGTGATATCTTGGAGTGTGTCTCCACACCGTTGTTGTGAGACATGGACCATATCTATAGGGTCACCAAGGGTCCTAAATGATATTTGGGTACAGTTGGTATCATTGAGTTGGATGACTTTATACATGAGTTTGACTCATGATGTGATTTACAACTAATACGCAACTTTACATTGTTTAGTCATTTTGGGTCCTAGAAGGGATTATTCCAACATTTGGAGTATGCTTCGATGGATGATTATCATGAGTTCACTAGGGAGATTGAGTTCTGGAGATAAAACTCGTCTCTGAACTACATCTTTATTACTTTGGGTACAATGTTTGGTGGTGCGAGTTCATCCTCTATACCTATCACAGATGATACGGTTGGAGCTAGTCGAGTTAGGAAGAGTTCAGAAATCTCAACTTTTAACCCTATTCTTGAGTTCTTTGCATGGTTGAGGAGAAACTATCAAGGGGTGAGGATTGACAAGCTACAAGGTTTGCAAGAGTTTCAACGAAAGATTAGGGAGAGTCTTTGAGAAACACATACTCAAATGTTTGGGTTGATTAGTGTCATCCATGAGGTGACAGAACCAAAAGCTGTCCAATATTGATATGGGATATTGGACAGTGAATACACACATAGAGTGAGAGATTTCACCTTACTACATGAGACATCACCAATGTTGTGGTCAAAATGGTCCACGTAGTCCGAAGTGAGCATTACATAGTGGTCCGAAGTGATTTGTCGGAGACCAGATCATGGCAAAGTCCTAGGGCAGAAGTGGCCAAGGAACCTACTCTGAAGAAGAGGAAGCTAAAACAAATAGTGCATTCGATGAGTCCTGCTCCGAAGAATTCAAGACCAAAGATGAATGCTTCCAAGATTGGCGGAGAATCGATCTCTTTTTACCTAAAGTTGATGCATAAGATTGAGAGCGTGGAGATATCAATCTTCATAGAACCTAACGAGTTGGGACCTCATTATATCCAAGGCGGGAATCCTCAAGGGAATAGTTATATGGAGTTAATTTGTGTTATGAACCGTGCTACGTAAGGAAAGAAAGATCAGACTCAAGTGAATCGACAATTAGTCGAGTCAATCAAGCGTTTAGAGAAGTAGATATCTTTGATAGAAAATGAAAGTCAGTAACTAAAGTTGGTGTACGAGGAAGTTTGTAGAGCTAGGAGAGAAGAGGTCAGATTTGCTAAAATGGAAGTTGAGGAATTACGAAGGCAATTGCTGGAGGTGAAACGACAACTTTGATATATGGATGTTGAGCGGCCTGGTGAGTTAGACGCGTTAGCAAGTAAGTGTTTAGAATATTTTCTTCAAGCAGTTGGAGCGTATCGGGGAGGTTATGAACTCTCATGTTAATTTGAAGGCAGGAAGGAAGGAGATGTATAAAGCCATGAGTAGCAAATGTCAAGAGTCCCTTCAGATTCACAGGCAAGAGATTGCACATGACATCTGGGAGTTACAAGTGAGCGTCAATTCTTTTGCGTGGAGGTTAGAATTGCCATCATCGAGCTATGATCTTATCCAAGGAACTAGAAGCCTAAGATCGGTATATAAGTAGTTAGAAATAGTAGTTAGACATTCTTTGAATAAATAGAAGTAGTGTTAGTGTGGAAGGTTCATCTTCTTCTATTGCAAGAATTCACTATTGAACTAGTAGTGTAGTCAAAGTAGAACGGAAGCATGTGGAGCTAAGCATTGTCTAATTAGATAAGCCTAGACTAGATCGATTACTCGTGAAGTTATTTGAATATTCATCCATGAGCTATCGGAAATTAACAGGATCAGTAGAACTTCATTGAGTTTACCGTCTTGATTCCATCTTGTAATAGAGTAGATCGACCTTCCCATCAATAAATTTCTTGAATTTTCTCAATCCGAAACGCAATTGGACTCTAGTGGATGCTTGATGTGTGTCTGTGTATGTATGTTGGGTCGAATTGTGCACTTTTGATGTCATATTTGGTGACCCTCTTTGGACCGTGATTGTTTAAAGTTAGTGAAAGACGCGTAAACTCACAAATTCACTTATAAATATGAACTACCCCTTGGATCTCATGGGAACGAACTAAATTTATACTGACTTTGAAAATCCTTTTTATAATTTTTTGCTACAAATTTCATCAATAAAACTTTTCAAAGTTGAAGCTTGGATGGAGAATGACATTCTCATAAAATTTGAGGGCAATTGGGGTGAAGGATTTGGATGTGTGATGGTTTTAGTACACAGGGATCTACATATTGCCTAATGATATAATGTACAACTTGACAATTATTCTGAGAGATTTGGAAAAGTGAAACATAAGAAAATTTTCCAAGATGACAAGAAGGTTGTAGAGCAATTATTTGTGAAGTTTGGGCAAGAGTTATTGATCCAATTGTTGAATACCATAATCTTCTTCCGTTGGAGTTTTACTGGTTACAATGAATTTGAATATGGAGTGCTGAGGAGGAGAAAGAGAGAGTATCAACTCACACGATGGTCAAAAGGATTCTTCTACAGTCATGCGTTTAGGCATTTTTAGTGCAAAGCAATATCCATACGACACCGCTGGTATCCAATCCGCCATCAAAATAAGAGGGCAAATTCTTCCCATCGTCATTTAGCACGCAAGTGGCACCTTGATCTCTTTGCTTCTTGACAGTGCTCTCACATTCTTCTTCGGCATTTCCCTTGTAATCTGGTTTTTGGCACACCTTCAAGTAGGTCATCGAGGATTCAATGAAGTAGTTCATCGAGGATTCGAGGTTCCTTGATCCCTTATTCTCTAAGACATTCCCAATCCTAGCACACTCTCTTGCTCGTGTGAACTTCCTCACTATATTCGTGCTTCCCTTAAAGCCCCATATTCATAAGGATTCATTTCTATTATATATGAAGATGAATCTTTTATTGAGCAAACAAACAATTTCGTTCAAGTGTCTAGTTCTTAATCCCCTACACAACATCTATTATCTGGCAATATCTAGGGGAGGGTATATATGTGTTGGATCTGTTTGGAGGAAAAAGCACAAGTTTAGTTGTTGTTTAGTAGTCAAGCATACGAGTGCATCAATACTTATATGTGTAGCAAGATGAGCTTACATGGCTTGTTTCATTACGTCATGTGGCATAGTTGGTGCGATGATACCCAGATCTTCTACAATTGTCGAATATTCAAGGATATCAATAGGCCTTGTCGTCAAATATTTTGTAGTTGGGGGCACAAGACCTTGCTCATCATGGCACCATATATTTGGTTATTGCTAGATGACCATGTAAGGGATACACACAGGCTAGTAATGGTCATGGGCTACAAGATTCATGTTCTAGCATGTTTTGGGAGATATTACATGTGTTACAATCTCTCCAATCACAGTAGACATATTCACCTGCATATATTTTGGAAAATGTTCCCTTGTTGGGTGATCCATGTGCATGAGTGATGACAAGTGCACATCATATGCGGTCATGGATAAGACCAGTGATATTACTTAATGTAGTGAGATTAAAATCTCGTGCACATCGTCCACGTCTATGGTGGACAAACTTTCTTCCAAGGGAGGTTTTATTACGAGCATATGACGGAGTGCACAGGCCCTCACATCTCACAGTGAAGAGTTTTTTGGATGTGGGTAGACACTCCCATGCAGTGATCTATGCTGACAAGTCACCCATGGCAGTGATGAATCTTGTGGGTCAGCCAAGAGCTCCATTATCCACATTGTTGAGTTATCTAGCTTCCCATGCCTACATAGAGGGAGGACCTCGACTTGTATGGGATTCTCGCGTGCAGTGGTTGGTGGAACCCAACGCTAAAGAGAGAGAATGAGCTATGGACTTTTATATGGGCAATACATCAGTACCTACATTGTTAAAGGTTCCACGACTTCAAGTGTTGGGTCAGGTTGTGGAAATGAACTATTTGACATGGATTGTGAGCCTCAAATTAATTGATGGCCAACCATGGTTGCTGCATGTCCCAATCTCCCATATGATCTTTCTCCAATCCAAACTTTTTAAGTATTCTCGTCACTATTTGAAAAACTCTCTCCGCTAGACCATAAGCCTCATGATGATCACTTGAGGTGGTACAATGATTGATCAACGGTTGATCACATAAACTATGAAACTCACCCAAAAACTCAGTGATGAGTTAACACCTCTGTTGGTGCACCATATCAGCTAAACCCTAGAGCTAAGAACGTATAAGTTGTTCCATCACTTGACTTGTCATGCAATGCCACAATTTCAATCCACCTAGAGAAATGTTCCACTATGACCAACACATATTGATGATGTCATATAGTCAATTGTAGAGATCTTGCAAAATCCAAGCTCCATAATCAATAGAGAATGTAATTGTGGTGTAGGGCATTGAATGATGCTCAAACACGATCACATATCATACATCTAGCCACAAATTGTAGCACATAAGTTTGCATCCCTCTTTCCAAAAAATGACTTTGAACTTGGAACTCAACATATGCATTCTTCAACAACAATGGTAAGAACTTCCACTCATACTACACATCCTTGTCATGCAAATCAATTGCCTAAAAGGCTATCTTGGCCTCATCCTCATCTCAAATCTGCAATTGATGATATCATGCTTGTAAATCCAATATACTTAAAAGCTTTGCATGCCCAACCCCATCAAAGATCTCCTCATGTGTAAACATAGCACATCGATTAGATTTTGTCTGTCGATTGAAAGATCGATAGTCATCACACATACCTTGATCTGTATAATTGCCATGTATATCCTTTTTGACTTGCATCACCACATCATAGGCATACTATCCATATGATATCTCCACTAATCCAGTCTCTAGAAGGTCTTGACATCTACTTTAGATCAAATCTCTCTCTATATCGCTAAATTGATAGGAATGATGGAAGACTAGTGCATCATTTGTCAAGTCAATATGTATTACATGTCCATGCAAACATCCTAAATCCTTCATATTGAAGATGAGATAGTTTTTGAAACTCCTTAAAAACCTTCATCCCCTACGTCTTTCTCCTCCTGTCATTTTGGAACCAATCTTAATATCCCAAATCTCATCTTAGTATTTGGTTGCTAAACGATAACCTCTTGAGTAGAAAGCTTATTTTGTATTCTCATACCATGCTCCACTAGCTCAGTGTGAACAACTCCAATCACTCTAATTGTCTCTTGAGTTGTATCATAAAGGTATGTAGTGGTAACCACATCTTGCTCCACACAAAAAAACTCCAACCATACTCAAAGAAAACTTTACTTCTACTTCTCTAACATCCTCATAACACCAAGGGTGATATCTTGGGCACTTCTTGCCCCTAGCTTTTGCCTCCACCATCTCAGTAGGCAAAGAAATTATCAATGGTCTTGCAGTCACACATGTGGATCGCATGCTTAGTCAATTCAAGGCTCCATGTCAAACAGTTTAGATCCATAGCCTGACACTTAACGTCGTGATGTCTCCAACAACATAGGTACTATTATAGTAAATGTACAAAATCTCAAAGCTTGATCTCTCTCTTTTTAGCATTGGGTTTCACCAACCGATGCAAGCGAGAATCCCATACAAGTCCAAATCCTCCTTTTGTATAGGCATGGGAAACTCGATAACTCAACAATGTGGGTAATGCAACTCTTGGCTGACCCATAAGATTCACCACAGTCATGGGTGACCTGTAATTGTTCGGACAGTAAAGAGAGGATTAAGCTCTAATAGCTAACTCGGGGCTCTCAGAAAATGATCTCAGTCGCCTTCTGCGTAAAATGCCGCTTTATAGTGAACATATTACCTCACCCTCTACTGCTTCGCCACACAATGGTCAAGAAGCATTGGGAGGGTGGGATAAGTCACAAGGAAAGCGAATTGTCAACACTTCCATAATCCAACATTTTCAACAAAAGCTTTCAACAACTCGCAGTCTCATTCTTGAAGGGATTACATCTTGACACACCAGACACACTATCACTTATCATGCTGCTTATCCTTGACTCCAAGCCAACCTGCGATGGATCTCCTTTGCGGTCCCAAGATTGCCTAGGCCCTCCACCTTCTTGCACCCTCTGTCTACAAATCACTGCTACCTGTGCGTGGAAATCCTTTGCTGCAGCAAGATTGCCTACGCCCTCCACCTTCTTGCACCTTCTGCCTACAAAGCATTGCTACCTGTGCGTGGAAATCCTTTGCTGCAGCAACAAATTGCTGATTGATCTAGCAAATACATGTTGCATGCAACAACCACCAAGCGGAAAGCGTGCAGAATGGCAATTTTGGACTAATGCCGACCGCGCACCAAGCTAAGAAAATTTGTTGTTGGTTGGGGTTCGTGTTAGGAGTTCATACACCGGAGAAACAATTCAACATGCGAGAGAGTGACCATCAGACAAATGGAGCAAAGAGCTCCGTCTGTCGCTCGGTAGACACTGAAAAAATTTCTTATGAAATTTGAAAGAGTTGTGATTAACAAATTGAAATTTAGGACTCTTTGTACATGAGGATATATATATCATCTTATGACAAAGTATATGTGTGAAATTTTGTTTTGAGAGATATGGGAGTTAACAACATTTAAAAAATTTGTGAGAGCACACAAAGGGATGATGAGAAATTTTTTTGTGAAATTTGAGGGTTTTATGAATAATAGATTAGGATTTTTGAGTCTCTATACATGATGATCTACATATCATTATAAAGGTTTCAACGCAATTAATATTAACGTCAAGTTGTGAGATCTAACCAGCTTTTTTATCTGTTGTATATTTGTGAGAATTTCTATTGTATTTTTTATGAGTGAGTTGAGGAGGCTATAGACGGTGGAAAAAGTTTCAATATTTAGGGTAATAAAAGTAAGTAACCGTATAGACAAGAAGATATGCATTGAACTCTCGAGGTTAACACAATTAAAAAATGAATGGCAATTAGATTAGGAGCAAGAGAGGCTATTCGAGTACCTCTAACGTAGAAGATGTCATCAGGGGTAATCAGACCTTTGGTACTGAAGCCAAACTGAACTATAGATGAATTATATGGATTGAAGAATCTTGGAGACGCTTTCTTAGCATGACGATGGAATTATATAGGCCATGAGTTATGTGTAGAGGTCCACGCTAAGAAGCTTGCAAACCCTATTGTCTTGAGAGGACATCTCGATATGTGGGATGGGATCCTAGGTTAAGCATTGGGAAGAGATTTTATGAAGGAGAAGAACAGCATGAACTAGAAAGGGTTGGCATTGCATACAAGGTTCAATTTTGATGAGTCTAAATGGTTTGATCCTCATAGGAGAAAAGGGACTGATGGATTCAGGATCGATTTGACAACGTAATAGTAAACTTTGTAATGAAGCAATACGAAAACATTTATGAGATATTTTTAAAAGATATCTTTTGTCTAAAACTCTTTTGTATATCCCTTTACATGTATAGTTGCTAGTATGAGTGAACATGATAACATAGATTGTATCATACTCAAAATTTTGACTGGGTATATAATGAGACAGTAAAATAAGAAAAGGGATGTGAAGACCCCATCAAATCGTACAAGGATGGAACCAAAAATGGAACCAAACAACAGAGCATCCGAAGAAGCATCATCTAACATGATTGCTCTCCTATGGATTACACCAGCTAGTGCTCTCTATAAAGGAATGGAAACATGTTGCCTAAAATAAGCTATACAGAAAACTAACGAAAGTGATACCACTGCCACCTAGTATGGTAGGCTCTCGCGCATTCCCTCATGAACATGTCGAAGTCGGTGTCCATAGCTCAATATAACTCCAAAGCTAGAGGAACAAAGAGGTGACCTCTCTGCATAGTCCTATACTTGGAGACCTTGGCTGCTACCGCTCCACTCGCCATTCATCTTAGAGGATGGACGATCACCCCCTCTGAAATTGTGTCACGAGTAGGATTGGTAACCATCACATATGCTATATTGACTTGGTCCTCTCGAACTAAGTATAGGTCTACCATAAGATGTCATGTCCGTTCTTCACAAGAAAGGCTTTATTTGTACACTACGCTCTAATAGTTTAGAATTCTGTGAGCATTGTATACGAGGGAAGCAGCATCGAACTACTTTAAATGTTGAAACTCATAGTTCCAAAAAGATGCTCGAATAAATACATAGAAACATGTGGGGACCATTCCCTACTCCCTCACATTTTGGGAAGTTGTACTATGTATCTTTCATCAATGATTATTCGAGATTTGTATGGATTTATTTCCTACATCATAAGTATGAGGTCTTTGTCACTTTCAAGGAGTAGAAAGCCCAAGTTGATACTTAGAGTGGTAAGAGAGTGAGATTTTTGCGATCAGATAATGGCAGGAAATATACTTCTAGAGAATTTGAGTTGTTTTGTCAACAAGAGGGGATAACTCATCATCTCACTACGGTATATATTCCACATCACAATGATATTACGAAGCGGCTCAATCGAACACTATTGGAGTAGACAAGAAGTATGTTGAGCCAATCAAATTTATCACATGCATTTTGGGTTGAAGCCGTTCACATTATGGCTTATTTGATAAACCTTTCTCCTTCCAATGCAATTAATTACATGACGCCGTAGAAGATGAGGTACGGACGGCTAGCAAATTATCGTCGATTGCTAGTCTTTGGATGTAATGCATATCCTCTCACACCCAAGGAAAGTATATCTAAGTTGAATTTAACTTCCAAGAAATGTGTTTTTCTTGGATATCACTGTGGTGTGAAGGGTTACAGGTTGTGGGATCCCCTCATCTATAAGTTGATTGTCAATAGAGATATTTCGTTCAATGAATCTAGATCATTGAACGAGGGGGAGAAAGCTCAAGCTCCTTATCCTCATATTGACAAGAGAAAATCTCCCTTAATATTGTTTAGGAGGAGATTAATCATGATGGGTTTCATGATGAGGCACAAAGAGGTGCTACCATAGAAGAGCATGTCCCTCAATTTGAGGAAATGCAAAGCAATGATGAGAATTGATGACTCAACACATGCTAGCACATGAAGATCAAGTTGAGTCATCAATTAAGAGGACGACTAGACACTCTATTCGGGCTCCTGAACAATTTGGCAAATGAGCTATTTCAACTCAGTTAAAACGGATATTTCTCTTGATGACGATGATGGTATGGTTTTGATCTTGGAAGAAGGGAAATCTTCTTCATACAATGAAGCTCAAATTTTGATGGATAAGCTGGAGTGGGATAAAGTGATGTAGAGGGAGATGCAATCACTAATTGACAACAAGACTTGGGAGTTAGTCAAGCTTCCAAAGGGTCAACAATTGGTGGACAGTAAATGGGTCTAGAAACTAAAAGATAGCCCCACTTATGGAGTTCAGAAGATCTACAAGGCCAGGTTGGTGGCCAAGGAATTCACACAAGAAGAAGGTATGGATTACAATGAGGTCTATTCCTCAGTTGCTAAGTATGACATCATTCGCTTGTTGTGTGTGTTTGTGGCTTTGTTTGGTCTTATTTTAGATCAAATGGATATTATCATTGCTTTCCTCTATGGCAACTTGGATGAGGTGATCTTCATGAGATAAGCTATGGGCTTTGTGAAGAAAAGCCAAGAGGATATGGTTTGCAAATTGCTAAAATCCTTGTATGGATTGAAGCAAGCCCTTAGACAATGGAACAAAGATTCATGGAATAAAGAAAAAAATGGCAACAACCACCAATTTAAACAAAATAGAATTTACTAATTCTTCTCAAAAAATGGACATAAAAAAATCTTTAAAAAGATCATTATGGAAAAAATATTTTTAAGAATATAAGTTAAGAAGATTTAATACATGATACTTCTGATTCGGTGCGATTGCAACGGTGTAGGATCTTGGGGCAGGCCGGGGAGTATAGCAAGGCTGCACGGGCCCTTCATCCTTTGTCCATGGTTAGTTCTACCGAGGAGACAATTTCCTCTTTACGCCTTCTGCATCCACCCATGGGCGAGGAGATATCATTAGAGGTCTTGGAATATATGCCAGAGGAATCATTATGTCTTGATAGATCATTATTTGCTCATTCTTAATGCACAACCCCACGATTATCCTCTAGGGGTTTGTCAGGGATGGTATATGAGCATCTTTGAGATTGCTTTCAGGCGGATGATCCCTCTAGTGGTTTCACGAAATTATTCCAGGTGGCTGCATCAGTTGCGAGAGGGGAGATTTTGTTGTCAGTTAGTCAGGCTCTGGGTACTAGTCGGCTTTTCGTGATGGAGAAGGACACTAGGGCATCAGACCGATTGCTATTGGAGAGGTCTTATTGTGATTAGTCACCGCATCGTTGTCTTTGCAAAGATCGTTCACACTTCCAGGAGCATCTTTGTCCACATCCGTTTGGAGTAGCCACACCAGGAGGATGTGAGGCAAATATCGCAAGCATTAGAGCACTTCTAGATATCCATCCGGATTGGGTTGTCTTGCAGGTGGACGTTGAGAACGCTTTTAACAGCGTCTCACGTGCATCTATTTTTAGAGAGCTTAGAGAGGCTGATGGACCCCTATCAAGCCTCATTCCTTTCGTATAATCTTTCTACGGTTCACATTCTTCTTTATTTTATCAACATGGCTTTTCCGAGGAGCAGTCACCGTTCTACAGTCTGCCACTGGCACTCGACAAGGAGATCCTTTGGGAGGACCCTTATTTACCATGGCTCATTATAGAGCTCTTATGTCTACTGCTTTGGCCGTGCCCGGTTGTGTGTTCCCCTCCTTAGCGAATGATACACACATTGTGGGCCATGTAAACATCATTAGACATGCCTTTGATTGCTTGACTACTGAGCTTTATCTTCTAGGCTTGAGAATCAAGGTGTCAAAGTGCAGGGCTTGGTCTCCTTTGGACATTCCGCCTCATGTTCAGCTTCCAGAGGGATGTATGACATCGACAGATGGCTTCCGTATTCTAGGAGTGCCAGTAGGATCTGAGAATTTTGTTTCACGCTACCTTGACATTGCATTGGCCGAGGATGTTTTGCATGTAGACGACCTTCCTCTACTAGGGGATCCGCAGGTGACGTTTGGTATACTATCATCTAGTATTGCTCGTCAACCCACCTATCTTCTTCGACGGTTCCTCCTTCACCTACATTCATATCACGTTTGACTGCCTTTGATAGGAGGATCATGGGCGTCTTTGGTGACATCATCGGACTAGAGACATTCGAGTGTGTGACTGGAGATTTGGCAAGGAGACATACATCTTTGCCAATTTTGTGTGGAGGGGTAGGCCTATTATTGATGGAGGAGACGGCATCTACGGTATTCTTTTCGAATTGGGCGCTCGTTGCACCTTTGTTATCTTTCGATTTGTGATCACATATAGACCTATTTTGGAGATATATACGATAGACATTGATACGGGATCATTTCCCTTACAGATATTATTACGACATATGAGAGACGCTTTACCACGGGAGGTACGACATGAGTTCCCATCTTTTTCCTCTTTATTTTACCGATGGACTAGGGACTAGGGTCTATCTTGATGGACCAACAATTTTAGGAGGCTCTACATTCACTCTTAGTGGATCTTGCCATTCCTCGTACTACAAGAGCTCGTCTACGCTCTTGCTCGGACAAGGGTGCAGGCTCGTGGATCTTGATTCGACCATGCATTTGGGCTTTCCGACTCGCACCACCTACTTTCTCCACAACGATGACGTTCCGTCTTGGCTTGGTCCATCCATCTACATCTTCATTACTCACATGTGAGTGTGGTATCACTTTAGATGCAGCAGGTGCTCATATGAGTCGTTGTCCATTCGGAGGGCAGAGGATAGCTACCCATGATGCCATTAGGGATGTGTTGTTTGCTATGGCGCGAGAGGGGGGATACCTCACATAGAGAGAGCGTTGGTATGCCTTGCAGTCGACTAGGGTTAGGGCAGACCTGTACTTGGTTCGGGAGGACCAGGTCACTGTGGCTGATGTGGTGGTTACCGATCCTACTAGAGACACATTTTCAGAGGGGGTGATCACCCATCCTCCATGATGGGCGGTGAGTGGAACGGCAGCAGCCAAGGTCTCCAAGTATATAGGTATGCATAGAGGTCATCTCTTTGTTCCTCTAGCTTTGGAGTATATGAAGCTATGGACACCGACTTCAACATGTTCGTGAGGAAGTGCGCGAGAGCCTACCATACTAGACAACATGGGGTATCACTCTCTTTAGCTTATTGTATAGCCTATTTTAGGCAACGTGTTTCCATTGCTCTACAGAGAGCACTAGCTGGTGCAATCCATATGAGAGCAATCACGTTAGGTGATCCTTCTTCGGATGCTCATGTTGTTTGTAGACCTTTTGACTTGGATAGTTCAGATATCTTAGGTGTTGTAGGACATATTTCCCAGTGTGATACTATTGGGGCCTAGCCCCATGTTACCGGTTTGGTTCCATCCTTGTACGATTTGATGGGGTCTTCCCATCCCTTTTGTTAATACATTATTGGTTTGATAGATACCACTTTCATAAATCTTGCCCAAAAAATTACTGTTAGTAAAAAATAATATGTTGTGACTAATCAAATCATTAGCAATAATCAATTAAATTTATAACTTGAATTAGGTGAAATTATACAAAATATTGGACATCATGTCATATTCAATAAAATGTCACATATAAAAGGTGTATATCTCTTCATACAATTTATATATCATTATATATAATTTTTACAACAATAAAACTTAAGTTTGATGTTATACATTTTTTGTTAACAAAATTGAAATTATATACTTATAACATTTTAATCATATTAAAATATCATATAAATATGTACATTGTGTCAAATGTGTCATCATGTACCGCATTAAAATTAAAATTTTATTTTGTATATATATATATATTGTTATGTCGCATTTTTTAGAATGTTAGATTAACCATGTAGATGTCAATATGCATATTGAGGTGAAGAGAAGTTCATATAAACAAAGATTGAGAAATCTAGTGTTGATTTTTTTTGATAAAATTGTAGTATATATTATTTGATTTGGTTATTTTAGTGTATCAACAATAAATATTTAGTTTTAATTGTTCATCATATAATATTGAAATAAATTATTATATCAAATGTGTGACACATTGATTCATTGTGTATGATGCAATGCAAATATGGCACCATATGAGCTTGACAACTAACAAAAAAAATAGAATAATTCTCATGACATGTTGTTTTATTTTCAATATAATTCAAGGATTATTTTCATATAAGACCAAAAGTAAAAACTTGGTTAGATGATTATTCATGTTATGACATTAAGTTTATATCTAAAATTACATGACGTATTATATTTTTATGATTTACATTGAAGTTATTGATGTAGAATTTGAAATAAAGTTTAACCATTAAAATTATATAAATTATGCAAATAATGTTGAATGAAAAAATTCATGATATGTGATTTTTTGTATTATATTAAATATAAATAAACTCACATATATTTTATGTATCTTGATACATAAAATATATTGCAATCAAGGTTGTTGGGGTGCTTGAAATCCAACAACATTTGATTACTGAAGTAAGAATTGATTAATTAATGTTATATGATATATATTGCTATCATTAATTATGACATGTTTATAATGTGATATAAAATACATATTTATATTTGATTTATATACATAATCTATATTGTTATAGTATTTTATGTTAGACATGCAAGATCACATAACTATATTTTGTTATATATTTGAATGTATTATGTATATTATATTATATTTGATTATTTTATATGATATATTTAGATAAATGAGATAAAAAATAATTCAAATATGATTAATATCATAAATTTATAAAATTAAAACAAGACAAACTTTATATCATTATTGTAATTTGCATTGGATATGTTATAATATGGGTCAAATCATAGACAAGAAAGTCATATAAAAACTCATTGTAGAGCACTCTAATGTAACTTCAATAATATCAAACTTAAAATAATATATCAATTCTAAAAGTGAAAAAGGGGTTTATGATCCTAACTTGCTTATATGACATATTGCAAAGATAGATGTGAGTAACACTACCTAACAATAACTTAATATAACTAATACATCCAACATCCCTCTCAAGTACATACTCTATAAATTTTGATATATGCGCATTCAATACTACGCCATAAATCATGTACATCTAGATGAAATCTTTAAAATTCAAACCTGTCATTAGACAAGTTTTTTATATGATCTTCAATCTTCACATATATATAATATATCTTACGTACACATAAATAAAATTAATGTCATAAAGTTTATTTGACGTTGAGTAGCTCAATATACTTAATAGAGCATGAAACATAAGATTACTATCCAACTCTATGAGTAATATTTAATTGGCTAAATATTACTCATGTTATGCTGAAATCGAATATTCATTGCTTCAATTTTTGATTTGTTGATTTTTATTTTTGAGAATAAAACATACTATGAAGTTTGTAAATAAAATTAGATTCAAACACATCTATAAAACGACATTATCTCAAGATTTGGACAATATTTTTTTATTTTTTGCATGCTTTCACTTTTTGATCAAACTGAAAAGTACAATGAAAAGATGATGATGAATAACAAATTTGAGGAGATATATACTTTGTGGATAGATACAAAGACAAAATGATGATATGATCTAACAATTAGGTAGGGAGATATAATGGAAATACAAGAAGATATAATGCTAGAAAAAGTACATGACACAAAAATTAGCATCCATATATAGATTATGTATGTCAAATTCATGCTCTCCAACTAAGTCATGTTCAACAAACATTTGTAAGTTGTTATTAAAAATCATCAAATTATACCATTTATTGATTAAAAAATTTATTAATACATAAGTCATTTTATTTACTATTTTTTATTCTCCAAATTCAATCCCATTATTAATTTATGCTCATAAAAATATTATAATTGATTCGAACAAACCACTTGTAAAAATTATTTATATTTTACTTGGCATAAAAATATTATTCATCTTATCAAAACACATATATATTTTTTTCAACCTTGTACTCCATATTATCCCCTTGGCTACTCTAGTGAAATCATGCACTAAGGTCTTTTTGGCTTTCTTGTATGTATTGAAATATTATATTACTTTCTTAGATTCATATTTGTTTTTATGAATATTTGATTGTTAAATTATAATTATGATGTTAAGCATAATTTATTACTTTTGTATAATTGAGTTTTTTAACCTTGGTCTTTACACTAAATCTCATCAACAACTTAAAATTGATCTCATCATTGTGCAAGTACACTCTTAAACTAATATCTTTACATCATAATATGTCCATTGCTTAAAATTGACCTCATTTTTATGCAAGTATATTTTTTAATATATTTTTATACTATATTTCATCAACTTTTCAAAATTAGCCTCGTATTTCATTAAAGAGTAAATCTTGACATAATGAATAATAATCAATCAAAATTACTTTGAAGCTAGTAAGAGAATTTCTCATGAAGATGCTATGGTTGTTGTAGAATTGAAATGAATAAAAATTAAAATTTCAAATGAGATCTTGTGACAAAACACATTTTTATTTTGAAATTTTGATCTTCATATTCAATTATACTTAGTTGAAAGTGGCATAGTCAAAGAATTGAATACACTAAAACAAACTGAATTTTTTTTTTTGTTGCAAGGTTTGAGTTGATAATTAGCATACAATTGTCCATGATTATTGTGAGATTAGTGTCATGACACTTCAACATTGACAAGTCTAACATAGTGTCATGAAGCTCCAACATTACCATGTCAAATGGTATAATGATGGTTCTAAATATCTTGATATTTTTTTAGTCTGTAGCTAATAAAAAACTATAGTCATTATGATCCCACAAGAATTTTCACGTCCATTTTTCTGAGAGAAAAAAATGTATTCTTTTGATCTTGAAACAAATTAATATCACCCATATGTTGAACATGGTATTAAAACAAATGAAAAATTAAACATGGAACTCTAAACAATATAAACTCATTGAAAAATAGGTTATATAATTTTTTATATAAGGTAATGTTTGCTATGGCGCGAGAGAATGGATACCTCATATAGAGGGAGCGTTGGTATGCCTCACAATCGACTCGGATTAAGGCAGACCTATACTTGATTTGGAGGATCACGTTATTGTTACATATGTTATGGTTACATATCGTACTAGTGACATGGTTTCAAAGGGGGTGATTATCCATCCTCTTGGATGGACAGAGAGTGGAGCGGCAACCACCAATGTCTCCAAGTATAGGGGTATGCAGAGAGACCACCTCTTTGTTCCTCTAACTTTGGAGTTATATGGAGCTATGGACACCGAATTTGACATATTTAGTGAGAGTGCGCTAGAGCCTACATATAAGACAACATGGGATATTATTCTCTTTAGCTTATTGTATTAAATATTTTAGTCAACATGATTTCATTGTTGTAAACATACCACTAGCTGGTGCAATCCATATGAGAACAATCATGTTAGTTGATGATTCTTTGGATGCTCATGTTGTTTGTAGAACTTTTGAGGCATATAGTTGGGATATGTTGCGTGCTCTAGTACATATTTTCCATTGTGATGCTATTGGGACTAGCCCCATGATACCGTTTTGGTTTCATCCATGTACTACTTGATGGGTTCTTCCCATGTTTTTGTTATTTTACCTTGTATCGCTTTGCAAGGATACGAATATAAACACAATATCAGAGTATACTTTTCCTCATTATGCTGTGTATAGTGTAGAAAATACAAACATCATTTGCCAGCACTGTTTGACCTAGATAATTGGGATATCTTTAAGTGCTGTATTACATATTTCCAAATGTGATGCTATTGGGGCCTAGCCCCATGTTACCTGTTTGGTTCATCCTTGTACGGTTTGATGGGGTATTCCCATCCCTTTTGTTATTTTACTGTGTCACTTCACTTGTTGATAGCACCGCATCTACTACCTACGCCAAACCTAAAAGAAGTTGTTGTTGAGGAGCGAGTAATATATATGTCAAACCTAAAAGTAAAATGGAAAGGAGCTGTAACTATGGCGTGATGCATACGTGGCCATTTGGGTCTTTTTCGCCTACCCGCTCTCCCTTCCTCTTCCACGTTGACCCCTCACTTCCTTTTCCCCGAACAAATCGCCTCTCCCCTAATTTTGCCCCTCCACTCCTCCTCTGCAAGCGCATTCTCTCAATCTTGTCTCCTCTTCTCTCCATCACATCCGCTGATTCCACTCCTGTTCCCTCCCCTCCCCTTCAACGTCTGGGCCAGCCCGAGCCCGTCTGATCTTTGAGATCTTTTCCGGAGACTCGCAATCGATCTTCGTCCTTGTCTTGGCGCCGAAGTTTTCTTCATTGGGTCTTGCGGTGACAATCTGTGCTTGTTGCGGTTTTCTTCCCCGACGACTGTGGGTGTTGTGTTTCTTCGCGTTGGGTGAAGTTGGAGGTGATTAACCCACGGAAGCGAGGATTGTCTTCACGGAGTTTCGGTTGGTGAAGGGAGAGTTGGAGTTTGCAAGAAGCGGGAGCATCAGCGGTTGGATTTCGTTGCCGCTCTCGTATTTTGGCAAGAACTTCGCTGGGGTTTTCTCACGGCGAGCCTTTGGATTGTCACCTCTTCGAGCGTTGTCGAGGAGTGATTGGTGTTGTTGATCGGGAGCTTACGCAGTTTCTTTCGTTCTTCGGCAGGCCAGTCCGCTATTTGGACTATTTCCTCGCAGTGCCCCCCTTTACATTCGTGGGTTCCATCTGTTCTATCCCGTGTTCCCTTTTGAGTCCGTCACTTCACCGTTAGCAACAGTAGCAGTCACATCTACCGAATCCTCTTCTCTTTTCCATCTCCAACATTCTGTAAAATTTTGGTTCTTCGGTTTTACACGGCGCTGGCGAACTGACTTTTACCGGCTTGGATCGGCTGGTGGAGTTTCCCTATTACTTTTCGAACTCTAGCTGTTACCCAGGCTTGTTATCTCCTCCACACACTTGATGGAAAGAACGGCTTTGAGACAGCTTAATGTTACAGCTGCCCTTATTTTGCATCTCTCAAGAAGCGTTTGAGTTCTAAGGGTGCCGTGTCTAGTCTAGGTTTTGCTAAGCGTTGTCAGGCTTTTCTTGGGTCAAGTAGATTAGACGGTATCGTCTTCACATTTTGGGGTTTTAAAGAGCAGGAAAGGGTCGGGCATCTCATTCAATGGTGACCACATTGGCTAGCTCTGGGTTATCGGACTTGAAGAATATGAAAGTGCAAGAATTGCGAGATCAACTTGCTGCTCGTGGGCTGGAGACCACGGGCTTGAAAGCTACTCTGATTGAGAGACTGGAGGCGTCTGGTCCGAAGGTTGTCGACGATGGCGAGGCGATAGAGGAAGGCGAGGCGAAGAAGGAACTGGAAATCGACATGAACGCGGAAGTAGCTGAAAGTGTTGGCGTGGAGAAGGCGGAGGTAGAAAAGCCAACAGATGTAAAACCACCTGGCGAGAATGGTGCGGAATCTACGGCTGAGCCTGGGGTCGATGCCAAGCCCGTTGCCGCTGTCGTTGATGCTGCAAATGGAGCGATGGAGGAAGTCTGTGCTGCCACTTCAGAAACGGTTGCACAGGAAGGTACATGCAAGCCTCTTACGTCCGATCTGGAAAGAAAGCAGAAGCGCGCAGAGCGTTTTGGACTTGAGCTCATGGTGTCCGAGGTTGAGAAGAGGCGGTTGCGAGCTGCTAGGTGGGCACTACACACTATCTATGAGTTCGCTGACATAGCGCGTGATAACCCTAGGCGTGAAGTTCTCACGTTATTGTTTGATAGGTGTAAGGATGGTGAAATAAACACAACTGCAAAATTTTGTTCGAGGGAAATCCCAGAGTTATTCCTCTTACTACGCGTGATTCACGTTGTGCATTCTTCCGAAATGCTTCTGGGTGGTTAAAGCAGAGGAGCCTGAGCTTTACTTCACAATCCCAAGCATGGTAGCTTCCATATTTTTCTTCAAATATGCGCAGCCGTCAATCACGCGAATTAGTAGCTTCTCTCGGATTATGTGCCGCGCAACTCTAAACTTATCAAAATAATTTTATTGCGATCATACGAAGATAACTAGAGAGGCATCCTTCTTCTAACAGCCATTATTAAACGCGATAGAAATTGCAAATCGAATTCCGTTGTTTCTACCTAAACGACCGGGCGGTTAGTAGAATGTTTTGTTCAAGCCATACGTCGGCTTGGATGTTTGATATCCTAGTTGCAACAAGCTCGTACTTCATTACTATGATTCTTTCTTCTTGACCAGTGCAGGATGTGAGGCTGCGCCCCTGTCTATGGTTTGTCGTTCACGGTGCAGGGTTTTGAAAGACCAGTCTTCTGCCACGCATTTGAATCTAACACGCCTTGGTCTACTAATCCTAATGTTCTACTGGTATTACTGCAACAGGTTTGGTGGGTCTCCGACCAATGGAACGGAGAAAAGTTCTGAGAAGACATCCGTCCAGCAAGAGGTCAGCAAGATGAGTCCTACCGTGAAGGAAATGGAAGCGGTGAAGAGGAAGGCCCGTGCGGCAAGGTGCGAGAGGAATTCTACATCATCCTTTTATGCAGCGATGTTACATATTCTCAATTCCACGCTGTGCCTGTGAAGCCCACTTGCGACGTTGGTGAGGATTTGACCCACTTTTGACTGATATACTTGAAGTTGAGAACTAATTAGATACTTGACCTTGCAGATTCGGAATTGAAGAAGTTTCGGATAAGGCTGCAGCTGCTGGCCCTGTTACGTCTGCCGCCCCGGCAGGCGTTGATGATGCGAAGAAGAAAGCTAGGCTCGCCAGATTTGGTCTTACAGTAAAACTGGACCCCCAAGAACAGGAAAAGAAGAGACTGAGAGCTGCAAGGTAGATACACTGGACCCCAGCTTTGAGTCTTTCTTAGGAGTTTCTTGACCTCTTTAGTTTGTAAGCTGTCTCTAAGTCGGTTTACTTCATGATGAATTACATCCACTCGGTTATGGAATGGCTCGAACCGTGAGAATTCGTTCTCGGGGTTTTTGGTACCTGGGAATTCAATGTTTTCCCGGCGAAATTAGTCACGTGCGTGTTTCTATGTGTCGTGTGGCCCGTAGTCGTCAATTATCCATCTAACTTACCGGTGGGAAGTTTAGAGGAACTTTGAAGCTCTTTTTACACCGTCTACTTGTTCCACCCGTTTAGGACTGTAAAGTAGAATTTCATTCAATGCAAAACGTTGTTAAGCTCTGCCGATTAACGATATCTGAACGCTTGTGTGTATTGAATCAGGTTTGGACTCGAAGGGCAAGGTGATGCTAAAGTGGAGGCGGCGAATAAAGTAGCTGTTGCTCCTCCTGCCGCGAGCTAATTTGACCGAGATGGCACTCATCATGGATTCGCGTATCTTTAGCATCATTCCGACATTATCTCCAGACCAGAATCATGGACCGTACAGGCGTAGTAGGTCAATTACATGTAGGAATGGAGAGGGGCAGTAGAGGAATGAGGGTTATTGGTTGGGACGTAGGTTTAAGGGATGGGGATCACGCATTTTGGTTGCTGAAGTTCTTTAGTCTTTGCTGCTGTTGAAGTTCATAGTCTGCATGGCGCCATGAAGCCAGTTTTCCTGCTTGCTCTTTTTATGTTGGAAGATGTCTGAGGAATGCTGTGGAATGGCCCTCTTAGTGGTTGCGTTTTTTTGCTGAGAGTAAGATCATGGTAGGTGTCATACTCACAGAGTTGATGTCGTTCAAAACTTACCGATGGGTCTGAAGAGTCATCACTTGTTTTGCCGCGAAGGATATTCCTGTTGTTCCGTTAGTTTCTGATTGCAGAATGGATGATTAACAGTGGTCGTAAATGCGTGTTCTTGGTCTCTCTTATCAGTTGTAAGCATATGATGAGGACCACATCCGTGCTTGATATCCCTGTTGGACTGGATGCGTAGACGTCGTTATTCTGATGATAGAAATTGCTCAGCCACTGTCCCTTACCTGAGCTTGGACCTCTTGCTGAACGGAACTCTGCGCAATCCGCCATGTTCACCCTTATTATTTGCTGTGCCCAAAGGGCCATGCATTTAAACAGCCGTTTCTGGCCTGAGTCCTGAATCTAGTACCTTATTCGTGTATACTACGGACTTTTCTGCGTTATATCGTGACTAGTCCTGCCTGGCTCCCTGCCCATGGTCTGTCTTCCTGTTCTGCGAAAGTGAGTGGAATGAATGTGTTTTGAAGTAGGCTTCGTGCTTAGGATTTTGTCGGTATGCCTGTCTAGACCTTGCATTCATACATGGGGAGAGCTAATTAGAAGTCGAGGATATAGTGTAGTTAGTAAACAGGTAACGTGATGTTCTTGACAGGTAAAGGTTACTGTACTTTTGTACAATATGAATTCTCCACCTCGGTGGCTTGGTTCAAGACTGTTCAGTGTGTCCTGGTCATTCAGCGCAGGACACGTACTGGCTGAAATGTCCCGTAAATTCTCATTTTTGAAGAGTGCTGCCGCAGACCACAGCTGAAGAACTCTTATCAGCGGTCTGGAATTTCCGAGGATGCCTTAGATTTTCAGGCGGCACTTGAAGTTCTCGCTAGATGTTCAGTCTTTGTTGTCAAGAGTAGACCTGAGGCGTGATACTTGCAGTGTTTTGATCTAGATTGAATGTTCATTGGATGCAGTGGAGTTCGAGGTGTTGAAAGAAAAGGAAAGTAAAACAAACCTCCGAAGTAAGGGAAGTGTTAGAAAGAGTGATGTAATGACTAAAGGATGAAAAACTCTCACGTTGGCCGAGTACAAAACTCTCTCATGGATAGCTCATTTTTTTCCGGGTACAAATAGGAACAGGTCAAATAGAAACTACTAGAATATTAAACTTCATTTCGCCTGCACCTAACGCCTTAAGCCCGCCGAATCCATTTACTCGCTGACCCATTGTGCCAAAAGTACGGCGGTAGAGTGGAAAGTTTTCTATACTTAGCCAGCTTCATTCGACTGATTACTTGCATCGGATTTCAAATTTTATATTCCACTCCTTTCATCAGGGTTGTTTTCACCTGTCCCTCATGGTATTTGTACTAGAGTGAATGAGAAGAGGTTGGTATCAGCATTTTCCATTGGATTTCGCACGCAAAATCGCAATAGTGGCAACATGTGTGAACTCGGGTAGTAATCTTCACTACCAAACATATTTTTGCAGCAAGACCATGTCTCTAAGTGTTCGAACCTCGATTACGTTCAAACGGGAATATACGGAACAAGATGAAGATACTGAGGGAAACGTCACTGGTAGGAAATAGTGGATACAGTACGTACTGTAGACCGGAAATTTTATCTGCCTAGTCCTAGAAGACCATTACGTCGGAAAAGCAAGATCAGTTTAATAGTTACCTTGAACCCATGGTGGAACGTAGCATCTCCTCCACATTGAATGTAACTGGTTTCTTCCAGGTAGGAGTGTCATCTGAAACAAATCACTTTCGAATCGTCAATAAAAAGGTAAACTATTTACATGTGGTATTGGAAATAGTAGATAGTGTCTCGCAGTCACGTCCATTGCATGAAACGAAATAGGTGTATATGTTTTTTTAAATTCACATTTTAAATATTTCTTAGATCAAAGTCATATAAACAAAATGTTAAATTTATATACGGTTTATGTGTTAGAATTAAATTTTGTAGTTCTCTCATGTGTTATTTTTGTGATCAATACACTCTATTGAGGTATTGCTAGATTGTTTCACACAACAATTATTTTTTCAATATGAATTTTTTTGCACATAGATTATTTCACCCACTTAAAAATAACATAGATGCATCGATCGAGCAAAATGTTTACACCTATTACAGACACTCAAATATAATAAAAAGAATAAAAGTTGAAATTTTTTTGGTTTTGAATACAATTTTTTCTTAAATAAATTCATGAATACATATAAAAATCTTCATTTTGAATTTTTTATATTTTTAAAATGGTACATATATGAGGAATATTATATAAATTACAATTTACAAGATTCAAAAAGTCTAATGTATGAGAATCCATTTGAATAGATTGCAAATGATTCATAAAAATATGAAAGTGAACAAATAATATTCAAAGTTGTATGCTTACAAGCTTCTTAATCAGATTTTTATTGATAGAAATCATTATACATCATTAAGGTTATTTTGTAGAATCTCATTTGAAAAACCATAGCCCTGGTTTGATATCCAATTATTACGTGCCATGAGGAGTTGTTCACACCATTCCTATTTAATTGTTTTTGTTGAAGTAGCAAGTTCCCTACAAACAAAATATTGAGTTTTTGTCTCTCTCCATGAATTGAAAATCCCAACTTGAAGAATTCATAATATTCTCTTCATTTGTAAGCTTCATCTTTTGTATGTGTTTCTTTGTTTTGATTTTTCCCCTTAGTCCAATGCAAAGTAAGGTAATTGCACTAACCAGCTCTAATAGTTGAATTGCTACTAGTTCACATATTGGCATCTATCCAAATAAAAATGCACTACATAAATCTTGACAACTTCATGTATCTATTTGTATGATATACAGTACTCTATATATATTGAGATATAAATTACAAAACTTTATATATGTTTTAGTAATAATATACCACTGAAATAAATTATTTAGTAATATCAACACTTGTTAGATTCACTAAATCTCATTATTATGATACTATTCATTGCCATTATTCTTAGTGTTATTAGTATTTAAAGTCAACCAATGAAATAAAAAGAGAAATTATTATTGATATGTACAACTTTACATGTGATATATGATATTTCAGATTTATATCATTGAAGACTAAGAGAATATTATTTTATTGATAGTTACTATGAGATCTTTTGATTTTATCATTATGAAAGCAATATCTATTATCATATGACTTAATTGTCTATCTTAATTTGATAATTTAAGTATGTTGATGTTCTTAAAATAAACATCTATGACAAATATAAGAATTGAAGAAAAAATTTTAAATGTTGCTCAATCATCATATATAAATCATATCTATATATAAAATATAAATTTACAAAAAATATCTGATTTAATTTAACGGAATAAATATTTTATACTGTAAAAGCTGTAAATTTTCTATTTGTATGATATATAGTACTCTATAGACCTACATTGGTAAATGAATCATGATAAAACTTCCAATTTTTGTTATAAAATCAAATTAAATGGATATTAAAAAATTACTATTTTGAAGGAATATTGTAATTTGAAAAAGATTAAAGATGCTCAATCACCATTGTAAGTATCATGTAAGCTAATAATTAAAATATTTAACTTTTATATCATTACTTATATTTCATATAAGCAATAAGCATATGTCAAAATTTTATCATGTCTTGGAGCGTATTAGTCTTTTTTTGGATTATCATCTCTTCGTGGATACTAATACTTCAAATCAGATAACATTTTCGCTTCCGATCTTTGATTTAGCTCTCAGTGCTTCATCTCTATATCTGGATACATGCAAAAAAGAGTTAACAGCATCATGTATCCAGAACATGTAAGAAAAAGGTAAAAAATGTGCAGAAAGCACTTTTATGCGAAAAGACTGATTACGAAGCGAGAAGCCCGACAGCAAGGGCCAGGCAAGGCCAAGCCAATGGGGATCGTGAAGAGTAGTGGAAAGCAGAAACGCAAGGGGAACGTGCGAACTCCATAGAGGAAGATTGCGGTCTGTTCTTCTCAGTGAATATTAATCTCTTCGTCGGAAACATTCTTGTTAGAAGTCAGCAGTCCCTCACCCGACATTTCCTTGTATCGAAAGATAATTCGAACTACCTCAAAAAACACTGGCCACATTACAGTTTCTTCTTTTTGAGGTAGTTCGAATTATCTTTCGATACCCTAGATTGGGCTACAAGTCGGACAGTAAGTAGACCGTCCCAGGTAATGTTCTCCTCGCCTAAACCATCAACAAATACCAGGTGGTGCCACCCTTTGTGCAGCTCTCTAGAACAGTTTATGAGTTACAATATCCGCTTTTTTAAAGGTAAATTCCAAGTTACACGGTGTTGAGTAAAAAGAAATCTTCGTCTGTTCTCCCACAACAAAATTCCATTCAAGGATGCTCTCGATTCAAAATCTCATCTGCCTGATTCTGTGATATACTCAACTTTTGCATATTTTATTACCATCAAAACTTCAAAAGACAGACAGGAAGGGAATAGGTATTTGACAGATGAAACTTCCTTTAGAAACAATATCGTCGGAGGATTATCTCACCAGACTTGGCTTGCAAAAGTTCCATAAGTTTCATATTTCGATTCGTCTGCTCTGTAGTGACATAAGTTTAGACAGAGTCAGCTGCCAATGAACAGTATCATAAGATATAACAGATGGGGAGACACGGTCATCCCCCTACGTTTTCAAGAAAATCATATAGATTCTTCACAGCTGACTTGGAGCTACCCAACTTAATCCATCTTCTACAAAGACTCAGTCAAATTCAGACAATTCCCGAAGGAAATCACGGCAGTCACAGCCAGGATCGTACAAAGTTGCTACAAAGTGTCAGATTGGAAGCCATGCACTCTGATATGATGCATGTGTACTTTACACAGCGAGTAAAACTCAAAATTGAGTGACCCAGGTAGTAGTTGCGAAAGTAGGATGAAAGTAGGATGCACTCAGTAGGATGAAAGTCCATGTAAACAATGTACTTTCAACCTACTGAGTGCTGATTATGTCTAGGACTAGTTGACGGTACACCTTCTAGTAAATATACAAGTTCAGAACCGGGACAGGTCTATAGAATGTACAGAAGCTAAGGCTACCTCCGGGAAACTTCAGTACCATGATTATTCTAACCTGAGAGGACGACGGTCTTTGGCGTTCTTCCATATCTCAAAGATAGCCCGCCAATCTACTTTACTCATGTCTGGGCCATTGACTGATACTCTCATGGACGCATCCAGAGTTTTAAGGTTTAAGTGGGTTCTAGTTGTGTCTCTAACTAAGTGTTGTCTCGAAAAGCCCCGTTCGCAGGCGATGGTGTTAGAGGGAATGACCATTACTATCTGCCATAAATGCATCAAGTTAGGCCAACTATCGTACCAATCTTTTACTTCTCCGCAGAAAGTCCAGGCTTCAACCATGCCTTTCCTCTCGCAACAACTGGCCAGCATTGACACGAACTCGGGGAGCTCTTGCCTACACCTCTCGGAATTCACTAATGGCTCTTGCAAATCATGAGAGCCAAACTTTTCCAGCAGTCTCTCCAACCACTGAGACGTTACCCTTTCCCTTTCAATTTCGTCACCTGGATAATATTTCGGACTAAATATCTTGGCAGCATTGTAAGTATGGTTATCAGGAAACCTCTCATTCAGGGACTCTATCACTTTCCTTATGTACTCTTGTCCGAGAATCTTGCAGTCGCCAATCGATCCTCCTCTGTTGCATCCCGGCATGGCCTCAAACCGCAGACGATGCTGGTGCAGAGTGCCCTCTCCATCTACATACTGTAACTCTCCCCCATCCGCTTGTTTCAGAAACTCCTTCAAGTACTTGGTTCCTTGACCAAATTCCTCAAATCCTCGCAGAAATCTTCTCTTCAAGGCAGAAATCGTGACGTCTAACTGTGCGCCTATGGCTGTAAGCTCTACCTTCTCCTCTTGGAACTTCTTGTTGAGTTTGTTGAGATCACACAGAACATCGGCAAGTAGATTGAGACAGAACTGCAGCTGAAACGAAGTGGCGAAGGCATACCACTCCACTTCCTCAACCTGCCACCTTTCCAAAATTATTGGCATCACTTGTACCAACTTCTCAACCACCTGGGCCCGGGATAACCACCTAATCCTGTGAATTTGGACGACTTCCACCACTCCTTGAGTGAAAGCTTCCAGCAGCTCCGACAGTTCTGAATGCCGTTTGGCCGAGCGTCCTGCCCACTCGTAAACCTTGCTGGCAAAAGTATCGATGAAGTCCAGCTCTGACAGCAACTTCGCGGCATCGCCGGCAGCGAGGGCTTCCCTATGCCCTATGGAGTGAATCTCCAGCAAATGGGGAACGTCTCGTTTCAACTTAGATACCAGGCCCTCCCTGGCACTAGTCATGATGAAACCCCCATCAGTACAGATAGCGACTAGCTTCGACAGCTGTAACCTTTTACGGGAAAGCAAATCGCCGAGGGCATTGAAAATTGCTTGAGGTGAATTGTCCGCGATCTCCAGTAGCTCAACAAATTCCACAACCGGAAGGCCAGACCCTTTTTCCGAGAGATAGGTTATGTAAACTATCACGTGCTGTTCAAAAGCCCTATCTATACCCTCTTCAATAAACAGAGAGAAAAAAGGGCTCCCCGTGATGCTGCCTTGCTGCCCTTTGATCAAGAACTCACTGGAGGCCCAAAGAAACTCCTTGCCCGCCCTAAAGCTCGTGTGAGCAGAGTACTCATCGTGAGCGGGCATACCGGGAGTTCCCATAAACCTGTGCAACTTACACAGAGCCTCGAAATCTTGGATGGCATGATCGTGCGAGGCTGTAAAATACATCAACTGAATGACACTAATTATCGGTCCTTCTTGCAGCTCTACCGATGGGCTCTCGATGGGATGAAGCGCCTGCTGCGATTGGTGGTGCAATCCCGGAAGCGACAGCGAGGAGTTCGACTGAAGAACGTTAATTCCAGAGTTTAAATTCGTGTTGTTCGATTGGATGGAGAGCACACCCACTCCTCCTCCTCCGTGCTCATTCTGTTGATTCTGGCTGGCCCATGCAGCAGCGGCTTTCTTATGCCCGTGAGAGACCTCGTGAGTCTTGAGCGCAGACAATTGCAGGGTCTTACACCCCTCCCCTTTCCCCCAGGGATTATTGAGCCCGAACTCTTTACAGTACTGACATTTCATAACAGTCAGATCATTGGGCGCTCTGATCTCGATAACCCACGGGTGCTTCACCCTCCACATGGCCCTGAAGCATCGCTTGAACTGCTTCTTCTTCTTCCGGATTCTCTTGCCCGCTTCGTTCGTAAGCTCCTCGTACTCGTCCTCGTCTTCCTCGCCATCGCACGCACCTCCATCGTCGTGCGCATCGTTCCGCGCGCTGCTGGAATTGAAACTAAGATCTCCTAAGTGATCCCTGGAACCGTCGAACACCGAACCCCCGAACAAGTTGGCGATGCTCGTCTGCCTGGCGGCCGCGGCATCGGCGGCCTTGCACCCCGCGCCTCCTCCTCCTGCTGCTCCTAATCCAACTCCGCCCTGCGAAGGCCCCTGCCCTCCTCCGAGGCGTCTCGGCTGCTGGTGCTGGTGCTGCAGAAGTGGGGGAGCTCCGCCTCCGCCTCCTCCTCCTCCCGCCGCTGCTCCGCCCCCAGCACCACCCACCGAAGCGCGCACTCTTCCCACCTCCAGCGCTGTTTGAGTGGAAGACATAGCCTTCCCTCCTCCCCTGCCTTCTTGTGCCTCCGCCGCCCGTCGCTCTCTTCGTCGTGGTCCTGCTCCGTCCTCCGCCTCGCGCCCTCGCTGCTGCTGCTCCTCTTCCTCTTCCTGCTGCTGCTGCTGCCGCTCCCCTTCCACTTCTGCCTTCCCTTGCAAACATTCAGCTGTCCCCCTTCGGCCCTTCGGCTGTCTCTTCTGTTCCCAACTTCCGCACTTCAGCAAAAAGCTTCACTCCTTCCTCCTCCTCCTCCTCCTCCATAGCCCCCCGCCCGCCCGCCTGACTCTTCTTGCTCGTCTCCTCCCGCCCGCGGCCCCGCGCGCCTCCGTCCCTCCGTAGCTGACAGTTCCCTCGCCAACTTGCCTTTCTGCGTTGAAAGCTTCATCTGGCCCCGCCCCCGGCTCTCGCCCCTCGCCACCTCCCCTCGTCCGGACGTTTGACGGGCGCGTCCCCTCCTCACCTCCCACCACCTCGATCCCGTCGCTCTTCTGTCTCAGCCCATTCTGTCTCTCTCGCCCCGCGCCTCCCTTCGCTGCTCTCGTCTTTCTCTTGGGTACTGCTCTCCTCTCCCCGCTCCCTTTCCCATCCCCAGATTCCCCACTCCGTTTTCTTCGCCCGCCCCCGGCGCTGCTCGCGCCATGCCCGGGAGGATACGTCCCGTCTTCGGGGCCCGGAGGCTGTCCTCAGCTGCGGTCCACGGTGTTTCCCAGGAACGTTGACTCTCTTGATCCGTTAGATTATCTCGTAGATAATCGGATCATGCGGAATTTCAGATGTTCGGGAGAATGACGCCTTCCTCCTTTCGCGTCGTCGTCAAAACAGAGTCGCGAGTTTCTTATTTTCGTCTGCTCCTGAATTTCGGAGGGTATTTCCGCCATTTGTTCGGCTTGCAGAAGCGGAGCCTCCCAAGGCCATAGTAAACGTCGACTGTGGTGAGATGTACAGGGCGTCGCGAAGACTGTGTTGGCGACGTCGTAATGTGTTTCGCCGCCGTAAGTTTCGAAATCCTCGTTTGCTTCAGAGATTTACTCTCTCTTACCCCTACTAACTACGTTTGCTCCTTTATACCTTGACTCGCAAAAGTTACTCCAGATACCCAGAAAATTAGTACTTCATTTCCAAAATGCCAACGGCGCAATTTGATGGAAAGCTAAAGTACAAACTGACAAGTCGAGGCATTCTCTTCTATTAAAGGAGTCTCCACACGCGCGAGCGACTCAAAGGTGCTGCGTGAGAGAGATGAGACCCGTTTTGTACCGTCCGATGAGCGATGTATGCGATCGGTGCGAACAGAGTCGGCAGAGTCTACAAAAAGTTGGAGTTTCGCAAGTAATTGGCTATTTTGAAATTTGAGGTATTTCTAAACAATCTACACTTGACGCAAAGATCTAAACTATACCTTCGTATTGACATCTAAAGTAGATGTGATGTTCTATATAACTCTCTAAAGCATGTGATGTTTATTATTGCACAAAAGTCTAGATATTTCGTGATGAATAAGTGTTGGTCTGATTTACAATTGACTCTCATTACGATATATCTATATTTGGTTGCGGAGTACTAGATTATTGTTTATTATGAAACATTATTGTTTTGGATGGGTCTATGCTTACTTTTATATTTGGAAATTTTAAAAGTTTCCAAATATATGGGAAATTTAGGTTATTTTTAAAATTTTCAAGTATATTGATATACAAAGATATAAATTTTTATTCTTTCAGTTTTGGAATTAGATGGAAATTTAGGTTATTTTTAAAATTTTCAAATATATTGATATACAAAGATATAAATTTTTATTCTTTTAATTTTGGAGTTTGATGAAAATTTATATTATTTTTAAAATTTTCAAATATATTGATATACAAAAATATAAATTTTTGTTATAAATTTTGGAGTTAAATAAAACCATGGATGTCAAATTCTATATAATGATATATTTGTATACTAAACAACATAAGATATCAATCTTTTTAGTTTGTATGATCTATTTTATATAATATGTATCAATTATTTTACTAATTATGGGATATTTCTTATGACATTTATGTAATTAGTAAACCTTTTGATCTACATAGTTAGAATATCTTATGGAGAGTTTTCCATTTCATATTTCCCTCGGGTACTAACCCCATTTAATTCTTCTGTTTCCACGAACTACTTGATGGGGTCTTCCCCTCCTTTTGCTTTATTACTTGTTTCCACTCTTTCATTAGACGTAACATTCTTCCCAAGGGGTTCAGGGTTTAGGAAAGTTCTAAACATTCATTCTTCCTGTTCTCTTCACTTCCATCACTTGTCTAGGCTTATGAGTGGATGGAGAGTCATGAGACATTGGTTTAGAACTCCGCGATTTCGATTGCAGTGCAGCAAGAGTACTACTCTTTCACATTAAGACATAAAAGCCTCGTCAGCATTCTAAAAAGATCGACGCTTTTTGAGAGCTACTTTGACCAGTTAGCGTACCATGTGAAGGGCCACAATACTTCCTCAGCATGAATGGGGTTCTACCCATGACCAGCTTCTTTTTTTTTTTCTTTTTTTTAAAGTTGCGAGCTCTTTTTCCACAACGCGCTTAATTTATGTTTTTGTTCTAAACATACACGGTTAGGATTCATTAGAATCTGCACATGTCGATTCTGTACGTTTTTTTCTGACCTCTTTGAATTATGCCCGAATTGTGTCTCAGTAGTTAACCGTGCTTACATTAGTTGCTGCTATCATCAGTTCATATCATTTTTTCATGTATACGGAACCAGTGCTAAACGAATCTTCATCAGAAGTTGGAAGTTCTGTCTGTATTAAATTCTCTGTTTGTAGACCATGTGAATTTTAACCTGTCTCTTTTTAAAGAACGCCGAGCCAACTGAAATTGCGAAGAGGGTGAACGAGTGCAATGTTACAAAAAGCACGAAGAAATAGAAGGAATTAATATCCTAGTGACAAGTCTCGAAAGAGACCTCAACCGCGAACAATGTGTGCGTCTTAACTGGAATTATTGTCTCATTTTTACCGTGAAGTTGACTTCTCATGTATTCATATACTTTATTGTATAACATTGTGTGCAGCCGGATTATTTCCAGACTCTAAGAAATGATATGAATATTGTTTATCTGCAAGACAATGAAGAGTAGGTACCAACTCCCAATATCGTATCAGGATTTCTGTAATAGAGTGCATGTGGAAAACGTCATGCGTTGAATCCAGTTGACCTACTATGCATTGTACGGTCGTAAAGTGTCTAAACTGGATATTTTATTCCAAGTTTAAGCCGATCGATCTTTCCAACCTTCTCAATGTACTTCTCCCAAACGCTTTCGAATCAGCAACAAGCAGAACTCACTTGCACATTTGCTAACGATCTGTCCGAGGTAACGAGGCCATGTCCTCAGACTTCAGACCTTCATGTGAATCAGCTTCTGCCATCTGTGCATCATCTAATGCATTTCCCATCTGCACCAGGACACATCTGGGCCAAGAGCCGAGGTCGAATAATAATAATGGAAACTCGAGGAGGTCCCAACTTTCGGTAATGATGGAGGGGCCAGAGTTTGAGAGCCGCTCCAACGAAAAACAACGAACTCAACAGAACGTCTCCCTCACAGAAGTTGGCCCTGGAGTTGGATTGGAGCGCGTGGAGAGGCTTCGGGTATGTGAACTGATTTGTAGTTTCTGTGGCCATACTTTGGCCAACATGGAGAGTGAATAGTTCATTCTCTTCGTCTTTCAATTTGGGTTCCATTGGTACCTAAATTGAAGACTATGGAGAATGATATTGTGAGATATAAATATTTTTATTTTTTTAGGGTTTTGAGTGAATTTTGAGTGATTTTTCTTATACTAGACATATGGGTCGGGTTATTTTTGTTCTCATCTATTCTTTTTCTTGTATTGGTTCTATTGGAACCTAGTTGGAAAATTATGGAGACCTGAATAAAAAGTTATGAGTATTTTTAGATTTTAGGGTTTCCATAGTTAGCATTTTCCAATGTGAGGTGGTGTGTTAGGGGGGTTGTGGTTCTGCAGGTGGGAGGAGATACATGATGGAGTGCTGGGTTTCTTTATCGTTCCCTTTGTGCTAGCTTTAGCTTGACTTTCTCTCATGGGACCGCCAAAAGCGGTGCGCGATACACCATGTCCGGTGTGTCATCGTCTCTTTACCTCGCAAGGGGTAAAGACCCACGTGGGAAAAATGCACAAAGATTATGATTGGACCACTTGGGATGCGCATGTGAGGAGGACGGTCACATCGACATCGGTTTTTGTCACTTCGGGGAACACGCACATTACATCGAATTCTTTCGCTTGAGCATTCCCGTATACTTTGTTGGGGTCGGGGAGTGGTTAGCTTCCCATGCGTGTTCGATTCTAGGGCTTTTTGAGACTAGATTTCCATGTCCACGTTTATTCCATAGGCTTCCTCGGGCTTTGCATGACGAGGCTAGACGTCTTTTTCATACCGCCGATCGATTGGTTGGCGCGATCCCATGGACGAAAGTTAGCATGATTTTTGTTTTTATTACTTCGCGATGGTGTCTACGTTATACTAGAGGGACGTCTTTGGACATAGAGAGGTGGCGCCTAGATTTCCGAGATTCCGAAAGTGGATTCGCTACATTGCAAGAGGAGTCTCTTCGCCGCCACAAAAGTTAGGAGTCGAGTGCAAATACATGATACTTCCGATTCACAGCGATTGCGACGATGTAGGATCTTGGGGCAAAGCCGAGGAGTATAAAGAAAGGATGCACGTGCCCTTCATCCTTTGTCCATGGCTAGTCCCACCGAGGAGACGATTTCCTCTTTTTACGCCTTCTACATCCACCCATGGGCGAGGAGATACCATTAGAGGTCTTGGAGTAAGAGTAGGAGGAGCCATTATGTCTTGATGTATCATTATTTGCTCATTCTCTATGCATAGCCCCACGTTTATCCTCCGGGGGTTTGTCGGGGGATGGTATATGAGCATCTTCGAGATTGCTTTCGGGCCGACGATCCTTCTAGTGGTTTCACCTAAATTGTTCCGCGTGGGTCGCAAGAATTGCGAGAGGGAGATTTCGTTGTCGGCAAGTCGGGCTGCAGGTGCTAGTCGGCTTCTTGCGATGGAGAAGGACACTTGACATTCGACCGATCTTATTGGAGAGGTCTTATTGCAATTAACCTGCATCAAGTTGTCTCTGGCAAAGATTGCTCACACTTCCGTGAGCATCTTTGTCCACATCGGTTTGGAGTCGCCACACTAGGAGTACCGTGAGGCGTTGGCTAATTAGAGCACTTCTAGATATCCATCCGGATTGGGTTGTCTTGCGGGTAGGCGTTGAGAACGCTTTTAACCGGCGCCTCGCGTGCATCCATTTTTAGAGAGCTTAGAGAGTTTTGGTGGACCCCTATCAAGCCTCATTCCTTTTGTACGATCTTTCTACGGTTCTCATTCTTCTTTATTTTATCAAAGATGGCTTTTTCTCGAGGAGAGCCATCGTTTCTTCGTCACCGGCACTCGGATTGAGGAGATCCTTTGGGGACCCTTATTTGCCATGGCTCATTACAAAGCTCTTGTGTCTCATTGCTTTAGTCGTGTTCGGTTGTGTGTGTCCCCCACCTTGGCGGATGATACACACATTGTGGGCCATGTAGACAAACATTAGGTTGTGCCTTTGATTACTTGACTACCGAGCTTCATCTTTGTAGGCTTGAGAGTCAATGTGTCAAAGTGTAGGGCTTGGTCTCTTTGGGCATTCCGCCTCATCTTCGACTTAGGAGGGATGTATGATATCGACGGATGGCTTACGTATTCTAGGAGTCTTAGTAGGGTCCGAGGATTTTGTTTCACGCTACCTTGACGTTGCATTGGTAAGGATGTTTTGCATGTGTATCGACCTTCCTCTACTAGGGGATCCGCAGTGGCGTTTGGTATACTATCATCTAGTATTTCGTCGAATCCACCTATCTTCTTCAAGACTGTTCCTCCTTCACCTACATTCATATCACGTTTGTATTGCCTTTTGATAGGAGGATCATGGCGTCTTTTGGTGACATCATCGGACCGGGGACATTCGAGTGTGATCGGAGATTTGGCAAGGAGACAGACATCTTTGCCAATCTAGGTGTGGAGGGGTAGGCTTATTATCGATGGAGGAGACGGCACTGCGGCGTTCTTAGCGAGTTGGAAGAAGACTTGTTGCACCTTTGTTATCTTCTCGATTTGTGATCGTAGATAGACCTATTTTGGAGATATATACGAGGGACGTTGATATGGGATCATTTTAAACTACAGTATTATTACAACATCTGAGACACGCTTTACCACGGGAGGTACGACATGAGTTCCCATCTTTTCCTCTTGGCTACCGATTGGACTAGGGGTCTACGGCCTATCTTGATGGACCGAAGCAGTTTCAGGAGGCTCTACATTCACTCTTAGTGGATCCGGCCATCCCTCGTACTACTACTAGGCCTGCCTCACGCCTTTCTTCTTCGGGCAAGGAGTGCGGGCTCGTGGATCTTGGCTCGACCATGCATCGGGGGGCTTTCCGACTCGCCCCGCCTACTTTCTCCACGGCGATGAGGTTCCGTCTTGGCTTGGTCCATCCATCTACATCTTCATTACTCACATGTGAGTGTGGTATCACTTTAGATCAAAGCCAGGGTGTTCATATGACTCGTTGTCCATTCGGAGGGCGGAGGATAGCTACCCATGATGCCGTTGGGGATGTGGTGTTTGCTATGGCGCGGGAGGGTGGATACCTCACATGGAGAGAGCGTTGGTATGCCTTGCAAATCGACTAGGTTAGAGGCGGACACATGCTTGGTTCGGGAGGACCAAGGTCATTGTGGGCGATGTGGTGGTTACCGATCCTACTAGAGACACACGATTTAGGAGGGTGATCACCCATCCTAAAGGATGATGGACGGCGAGTGGAGGCGGCTAAAGCAAAGGTCTCCAAGTATAGAGGTATGCGAGAGAGGTCACCTCTTTGTTCCTCTAGCTTTGGAGTTATATGGAGCTATGGACACCGACTTCGACATGTTTGTGAGGGAGTGCGCCGAGAGCCTACCATACTTAGGCGACATGGGGTATCACTCTCTTTAGCTTATCAGATAGCCTATTTTAGGCAACGTGTTTCCATTGCTCTACAGAGAGCATTAGTCGGTGCAATCCATAGGGAGAGCAATCACGTTAGGTGATGCTTCTTCGGATCTTTCTTGTTGTTTGTAGACTTTTTGACTTGGATAGTTCGGATATCCTAGGTCTTTGAGAGGACATATTTCCCAGTGTGATACTATTGGGGCCTAGCCCCATGTTACCGGTTTGGTTCCTTCCTTGTACTATTTGATGGGGTCTTCCCATCTCTTTTGATATTTTACTTCGTCTTTCCACCTCATTGAAGCCGATCTGGCTGTCCTGGGATTCTGACTCGGAATGTTTGCCATGATGACTCAGGTTCTGGACTATGGGGGCGTGTGTACGATCCTTATACGGACTCCTGTACTGTATCGACATCCTCGCTTCCCGACAGACATATGAGACGTTTCCAACTCCCAACGTGATCTCGTTTCCTTAGGACCTTGGTACAGTATGTTTACTTTTGTACCCAACATCGATTCTAACTCCGTACTCCAGTATCACAGTAAGTTGTGTCGATCGACCATGCAGATCTCTTTCCAAGTCGTAACGACATAGTAAATTAACAAACACGATGGGAAGGCCCCATCAAGCAAGACACCAAACGGTTAACATCACACTAGGAAATATGTTCTACTTCAACTAATATATCCAAGCTATCTATAAACAACATAACATTATAAGAATCATAGACTAACCTGATTGATCTCCTATGGATTACATTAGCTATTGCTCTATTTAGAGTAATGGAAATACATTGTCGAAAATATGATGTACAATAACCTAAAAAGAGTGATACCCAATGTCACCTAGTATGTTGGACTCTTGCACACTCTCTCATGAACATGTCCAATTCTTTATCCATAGTTCAATATAACTCCAAAGCTAGTAGAACAAAGAAGTGACCTCTATACATACCCCTATACTTGGAGACCTTGGTTGTTGTTGCTCCACTCGTGGACCATCCTTGAGGTTGGGTGATCACACGTTCTAAAACTGTGTCAAGTGTAGGAATGGTAACCAACACGTATGCCGCACTAACATGATCCTACCGAACCAAGTATAGCTTTGTCCTAACCCTAGTATAAGGCATATCAACGCTCCCTATATGTGAGGTATCCACCCTCTCGCACCATAGCAAACACCAAATCCCTAATGGTATCATGGATAGCTATACTCTGCCCAAATGGACAAAGAATCATATGAACATATGTTGCATCTAAAGTGATACCACACTCACATGTGAGTAATGAAGATGTAAATGAATGGACCAAGCCAAAACATAACCTCATCAATATAGAGAAAGTAGCTAGTGCGAATCAAAAAGTCATCATGCATGGTCGAGCCAAGATCCACGAGCTTGGACCCTTGTCAGAGCAAGAGCGTAGATGAACCCTAGTCGGATCCACTAAGAGTGAGTATAGAGACTGTTGAAAATCTTGGCCCATCAAAGTAGAGTGTAGACCTCTAGTCCAATCAGTGGCCAAACAAGAAAAAAATGGGAGCTCATGTCTATCTCCATGGTAAAGCATCTCTTGTATGGCGTAATAATATTTATAAAAGAAATAATCTCATATCCACATCTCTTGTATATATCTCAAGGATTTGCTTATATGCAATCACAAATCTAGAATATAACAAAAGTATTAAGAGTACCTAACTAACCAAAAATGTTATAAATGTAATTTTCTTCATCTATAATAAGATCCAGTCTTATGTTATGTGATGACAAAAGCTACCATAGTTCTCATGGATTTGTAACACAAGAAGACCATGGGTAGCCAAGGTAGCAGCTCGTTGAGAGGTGCTACTATGGCTACCCCATGGAACCAAATGAAAACAATAAAGATCGAATATAAGAAGTACAAAGAGCCCAGCGGTCAGAAGAGGGAAAGAACGATGCTCCAGGGTCGTCGCGCCGGGGCCAAGATCTAACTGCACGTTGGCTTTCTCTTCTGACAGAGTTGTCTCGAGAGACGTTTTGTATATTCAATAAACTATAAAATACAACTAGTTAACTAGTGAAAGTGTAAGTCAGCAACAATCGCAGATGGAGCAGCAGACAGCAAACACAGAGGTAGACACAGATTCCCGCTCTTGTGCACATTTTATATGTGGCTTCTTAGATTGATTTCTGTCTGTAATAGCAAGTATAAGGCTCGTTAGCATATTTTGATAAATCCTCTTTTTTTGTTTATTCGTCCCTTTGTCGCTCCATGCATTTTGCCAAAGGCTTTTCACTACGGAAGGTGGGGTTTGGACGCAAACGAATGCACTGGGAAGAAGCTCTACTTGAAACGTTGAGGGCCCACCTCTGGGGACTCCGTCACTGACCTGACTCCTGAATTTAACGGAATATGATGACGTGTCAATACCATGCCTACAAAGTCTCACCACATCAACAACGCCACATACGTGTAAAAGAAAATCACAAGGGTGACGCGGTGAGTATGACATGAAAATGCCTGCCTTGACGTTTGAGCCATGATTTCAGTTTGCATGTCGTTGTATGAAAACAAGTGCACACGTGGCATGACTGCCATGATATGATTCGTCGATTTTGCATAATGTCATATCTTTCGCGCAGTCACTGCTTAAATATTCTTTTCATATATATGCATTTATATTCTCTAGGGTTCATGCAAAATTTACTCCATATCAATATATACATATCAGTATAAAGTATATATTATCACTTCCTTCTTTTGAGACTAAAAAAACATTCCCACTTATTATGGAACTCTAGCATAATAATCAGAATTCTGTCGATCTCAGATTTTTTTTCCCAGTTTTCAAATCTGACTTCTGTGATCATGTTAAGTGGCGTAGTAGTTAAATCGCGCCGTAGATTGGGTGAGTGGCTAGAGTAAACTGACAACTGGAAAGATTCTCCAGCATCAGCTTACGACCCACAAATTAAATAAAAAATTTTCGATCGAGAACGTCCAAGCTGTATGAACGCTCTCGCGTATGCAAGAAACGAAAAGCAAGTTCTCTGAACCGCGCTTGACTTCCCTGCGCGAGCTCAAACCGAGTGGGGAAGATAATATTGATATTTTTTGAATCTACGTACTGATGGCTTTGGATCTTGAAGGAAGGGAGCTCAGAGATGGCGCGGTCAGTCAGAAGCGCGCCGTCCTGAATATGGACATGGAGCACGGTGGAAGGTGTCTGAAGTTCCTCGAACGCTGAGCGCGAGAGAGCAAGACGCGGCAGAAGCACAGCGGGCAGACGTTCAGGTGGGTGGCGAATCCTCTCACGAGTCGACAATTTGACACCTGGTTTGAAAGTGAACTTGTTAAAAAAGTGCTCGGCTGTTCCGAAGATTCAAGATTCTTGTGGACCTGCAAAAGCTGCCACTTGCCTCCCGCGTCGCGTCCCGTCGAGTTGGGCTCGTGTGCAGCACAGTCTGAACATGCGTAGAAAACTTTTGACTTGGAAAGCTGGGACCTCTGGAACTGACTACTCACTCGACTTTAGTTATGAAGCTGTCTGTCGGTCGTTCTGTAGAACGGACGAACGCTGTTCAATTTAGAAGAAAATTTAACGAGTACTCGCGGTTTTGGCTCTTGACATGGTTCGGATCCTGCAGTTAAGGACATGGATGTTCTGCTTTCACAGGTCATATTCAGCCGTTGGAGCTGCCTCACGATACATACTTTTATCCCGGATCTACGGCTCCCTTCTCCGTCTTTTGGTTGCTTCTTTCAGTCTGATGTACCTCCCAGCTGATTCCCAAGATTGGTGTTTAAGTGTATACAAAATTTTGAAGACACTCTGATAAGAACTGAGAACTTCGACACAGTTGTCCATTTAGCCTGCACGCATCCTCTCCCCGACGCACACCCCGCGCATTCTTTCCTAGAATTCTTCGCAAAACATCTCAGTGTGGATCATGAACTCCTCGCATGTTCGTATGCATGCATGCGATATTCCTATTTTTTTCCACCACCCTGATCAAGGTAAATTGTTTAGGTAGCAAGAATCGTCTAGGGTCGACATACAGTTAGAATTGAGTGCTGAAAGAATACAATACTTTTCACGGGGAACGAGCCAAGAAGTTAGTATTACAAGAAAACGAGAGGTGGCGGAATATTTTCTTATAGACAGACAGAAACTCCGAAGAAATGATAAACCACAAAGGAAAGAAATGTTGTGTGACGCAAAGGACCATCAGAAGCAGCAGTAGATGCTAAACTCTTCGCTCAGATTGCCAATTTTGAGATATACCTTTTCAATCGAAGACATTTTCTTGAGTCGCTCAATGCTAGACTCTGTATCTTGTAAAAGGCATTTGATTCTGCTGTCCTCCAAGTTACAGTGGTGGTACCTGCAGTGATGGTACCGTTTTAGAGGAGTAGATCTTCACCGTTGGACGACAGTAAGAGTATGTGCTTTTCTTGGTCTTGGTTGAGTGACCAAGAATCGCCATCTATTGTCGACCGATCTCTAGCTGAAACTCTTGCTTCGGAGATTGAACTCTCGGAGGAAAGAAATGAACGTTTGTAATGTAGACTCTTTCTAGTTGGACCAAAAGCACATTCTTTGACATGTCCATGAAAAGTTCTTGGACTCATGTCCAATCCCTGCATGTCTTCTCGTCGAATTATATCACAATCAAAGCTAGACATATCTTAGTGTCACGTCTTCCTAGTAACTGTGAATCATGGACTTCGATCAGCTCCTATGTTGCACTCAGTGCTAAAATTTCGTGCATGTATGTTGCGTTCAGGATCCCGGATACTGAAGCCCTGTGACCGAGAAAGAATCTGTAGAATCAGGAGACTACATTTCGACCTTCACTATTGGGCGCATGTCTGGACAACTTAGAGAATTCTACTCATACACTGAAAAGAGGTAAGCATCAAAAATTACAAGAATATCTATGTCCGTCATTGTCCTGCAGTATACCTGAAAGCCTTCTGAAATCTTCTATCTTGAACGGGAAACTAGCACAATACTGAAATGCAAAGTGCTCAAGGGAAGGTAAATTCTGCTTATAGCAGTTTGAGAGCCTTGCTTCTAGCAAGGTACTTAGATTAACAGACAAAGTATAATAAGGTACTTAGATTTGACAGTTTTGATCATGTCAAGGAGACTGAATGTTCTTAAGGAATTTCTGATCGGAACAGAGTTTGCTACACACCCTTTGAATCTTCCCTCCCACCAGCAAGAAGATGACCCTGCATTTTACAAAAGAAACTGCTACTCGTTATCAGGGTGCATTGGTTCCCTTCAAGTTGGCACTTATGAAGCGAAATCTGCTTTTAATGGATTCAGTCTGCTAGATATCTATATCCTGATTAAATTCCCCATGAAGAATTTTAGGATTCTCGAATATGGTTGATTTACCTCATTGAACTGGATTGAAATTCTTGTTGCCATTTTGTCAGTTATATACAAGGGGACATCGGTTGAGCTTTACACTTACTCTAGCTGTGTGTTGTAGATGAGCGCCTTGGACTCAAGATTCCGAGGCCCCCATGAGAGGGTACCAGTTATGCACCAGCTTGGAACTCATCCTCTGCCCCACTTGGGTGGTCTTCTGAGAACACCTATGCCTCCATCAGGGCCAATTCCTCCACCCCTGCCTCCTGGTCCTCCGCCACTGTCAGCTCAGATGTCACATTCTATTCAGTATCATCCAGTGGAGTACCAGATTCTGCCACCTATGATGCATATTCTTGCTCATCCAGCCAATATTGCTGTTCATCACCCTCCTAGACCTCAACCTCCTATTCATCACCTCCCTGCCCCCACTCTGTCCCATCCATCAGTGTTTCATCTTTGCCTTTTACCGAATCCTCCGATGCCATTCAATCCGCTTCCAATACAACATCAATTGCTCAACCCTCCTGTCCATCCTCCATTGCCCTTGACTCCTTACCCACACTCCTCTTCACGACCCACGCGTTCAGCTCCAATGCATTATACTCCATTTTTACCCCCATCTCATCAACCTCTACAGCTTTCTGCATCTGAGCCCCAACCCCCTGGACTAGACATTTCTCCTGCATCCCTTCAAGAGCAATTCCTTTCAAAACCAGAGCAGCAGAGTTCTCCCTTGAGACAATCACCTCATAAGTGTTTCACCGAGCTTCCCAAAACCGATAGAACTGAACCAGAGGAGACCAAGGTGGGTACGAAAACTTTATCCACCTGTATTATTCCCCCAACATTCTCTTGTGGTGTCTTGGACGACTCAGACGATGAGCAAGATATTAAGCCATCAACTTATCTCTTTATTCCCGGAAGTATCGACTACACTTACAAACCACCTCCAGTGAAAGATCCTTTTGCGAACTCCAAATCCCTACGTCACCAGCAGCCTTCGAACCCCCGTAGGAGGAGGGATGACGATGAAGAAGGAGACAATGATGAAGATGACAGCGATTTGGAAGATGAAAACGATGAAGACTTCATGGTCAGAGAGGAGAAGGCATACCGAGAATTATTCCCGAAAGTTAGGAAATTGATGAACCAGATGGGCGTGGATGAAAACTGGCAGTCGGACAAGGAGGAGAAGTCGTGCATGATCTGTTCATTTCCCCAAAGACTGAAGGGTTGGACTGCTCTCCTTCAACATGCAGATAAGTTCAAAAAGAGGAGACTAGTTCAGCATCGAGCTTATTACAGAGCCCTTTCAGATCATTTGAAACGGGGATCTAGACTAGTGGATGATGAACTCTCTGAAGAAAAGGCAGTTCTGATCGATAGTGGGAAATTGGCAGAGGAGGTAATTGTATGGCCTCCTCTAGTCATTATTTCAAACCTCAAGGATAATGAAAGTCTCGATATTCATGTTCCTATAATTAAAACTATGGATGTAGAGAAGACCCTCCGTGAGAAGACAAATGGTAAACCTGGCAGGATGTTGGTCATGTTCCCTGCTTCAGAAATAGGATTGTTAAATGCAAAGCTGCTGGTCGAGAGTTTGGCTAAGCTGATGTCCTCTCAGATGCCCACCAACATTCATATATCCGCTCCTAGGTACAGCACGAGAGCAGTCATGGGAGTAGTGGGACCTATTAGTGGACAGCACCCACATCTGTACTCATGGCCCATGGATCATCATCTTGGAGTTCCTGTTGGTCATCTTGCTGAACCAGCGGACATGATCAATGTTGATCCCCAAAAAAAACTTATCAACTGGTCTGCAGAAAATAGAAGGGAGATACTGAAGATTGTTTCCAAGAAATCTAAGGAGGTTGAATTCCTAACCAATCATCAATTTGTATACTGGACTCACTATGGGGTTTTTTTTATAATGGTCGCCCTCTTGTGAAGAGGATATTCAAAGCTTTATCCAGGATTGAGTTAGATACTCTAAACTCAGTATCAGTTTCTAAGTTGCAATTTTTAGCCAAATAGAGACACAGTAAAATAACAAGTTGCAATAGGTATTGTGTTAGACGTTGGGTTTTGCTTTGCTTATTATATCTCCTAACAGTATTATGGATGCAAGATACTTTTGATGCTCTAGAATATTTCAACTAGAATACACTTCTCCAATGATCATCATTAATATGGAATGTCTTATTCGCAGGAACATGAAAGGGAAAAAGCCAAACTAAAAGCTAAATTGGTGGAGGTTGATCAGATAGCTGAGAGCCATCAGAAGTTCAAATCAAGTAAGGCATTACTATCTCAACAGCTAAAAGACGCTGAGATGGGTTTGCAAGAACAAAAACAACATGAAGAATATATATCATACAGACATGCAGAGCAGGTCCGATTTTCCACTCATACATTCCTTGATCCCATTCATATCGATAAACTGTACGTAGATCAAGAAGCTCGCTTGCCACACATACCCCTTTTTTGTTAAGTCTTTCTTATTTAGCTTTCACCCTTCTCTTCTTTGTATCATATAAATGAGCAGGCTCGATGTGATCTCTATTTGAATTCTTGATAATGGGTTGCGTTTTTTCAGCTCAAATTGATGGACGCGCAATTCAAGAGTGACATATGGAGAATGGAAGAAGAACGACTAGCTCGAGAAGGAAAGATTCGGGCACTATTCGAGAGTAATGAAAGACAACTGTTGAAAGAGAGGAGTGAGAGGAACAAAGAGGTGGAAATCATGAGGTCTCAGGTTGCAAATATTACACAAGAGTTAGAAAAACACACGTAAGTAAAATAGAAATCGAAAGGGGAACCAACTAATATAGAAATAGGATCTCCACTTCGTAGACCCTCTATTCTCTGTAAGACAGTTGATATATGTTTTGCTACTTACAAATTGATGCTCATTGTCATTGGTTTGAAAACAGAGCTCAGAAAGCACTTGGGAAAGAACGGGAAATTGCACGAAGACGGGAAGAAGCATATGCCGCCATCAAGCAAAGGGAAGAACAGTTTAATGAAGGAGCCCACGATATGGAGCGTAATCTTTTGGAGAAGCATGAAGCTCAAAAGATGAAGGTTTGTTCAAGTACTTATTTGAGTCGACCTTATCAAATATATGCATGGAATCATCTAATTATAACAGTACGAAAGCTTTACTCGAGTCCATCTGCACGGGACGACGTGTGTGTGTCGGTGATCTCAAGAAGCTTTGATCACCAATGTATGTCATTATATTTGTTCTCTTCGTGTTGATTTGTCCATTTTTATACGATTTATAGTACAAAACATTTGTACTACTTATTGTATAACGAACACAATCTTCTCACTTACAATTATTGGAGCATCTTAAATACAGTATGGGGAGAATAATCTAGGTTTTGTACTACTTAATGTACAACGAACACAATCTTCTCATTTAATATTATTGGAGTGTCTTGAATATAGTAAGGGGAGGATAATCTACATTAGGTTGGATCGCATTCTTCCTCCCATGTTTTCTGAGCTACAAGAAGCTTACATATGGTTTCTGTGCAGCTCGTGGAGGATTTCAATAAAATGCGTCAAGACATCCTTATGGAATGGCTTAGAAAACAAGCGGACTTAAAAGAATCAGCCGAAAATGCCAAGCAAGAGAAGGAGAATCTTGAGAGGGAGGCAAAGAATCTGTCCACGGAAATTATAAAGGTATGTTCATACTTGACCCACATTTTAATAGAAGGTTTGCAAAAGCGGAAGGCCGAGACATTTGTTTGGTTGGACATGTAATGTCTCGGATAGACTTGCCTACATTCACGAAGCACACGCAGTCTCTGTGACTTCACTCTAACATCAATCGTGTAAGTTGATAGATTTGCAGTCAGATGTCTTAATCCGAGATAACATGCAAGTTAGATCGTACCTTGCATCCGACGATTGGAAGTCATTGGGGGAGACATCCAACACATGGAAGTTCATAGAATCCTTATCACGACCTTATCTGTTGATTAAAAATTTCTACTATCAAGTTTCATGATTCGGTTTCATTGGCATTTTGGCAGGAATGTTCAGTATGTTTTTTGGACTTCGGTGAGGAAGCGAAGAGAGCCCTGATGCAGCCATGTGGCCATGCCAAGATCTGCATAACATGCGCCGTTGACATATATCACACGACGAGATTATGTCCTATTTGTAGAGTGAAAATGTCAACCAAACCTAAAGCTATTCCAAAACTTTATATGTAGTGTTCCCATGTGTTATGGCCAGTACTCGCGAATTTGGGTCAAGTCGAAATAGCTGTGTTCGAACCTAAGAAAGGTTCCGTTACGCCGGTAATCTTCGTAGTCGATATTTTGCTTACGACCTGAGTTTCGTGTGTAGATTGGATATAATGATTTTCATCATTCAGCAATCATGATTTTTGCTGCAGATCGTGTCTTCTAGTGAGCACAAAGTGAAACAGGCAAACTTCTCTTACAATCTTTCAGATGGCTTCTAACCCCAAACAGGCGATGAGAACCCGCGGGAAGAAAGTAGAGAGGAAAATCACCACAGCAGCAAAAAGCAAAAAACAGGCCGGAGAAGCCCCCACTGCTTCTAAGTAAAGGCTATGATTAGGACTGACTCATATCAACCTCCACATTCCCTATGCATGAAATTGACCTTTGCAAAGAACTTGTTCGTCCCAGTAGCTGTTTTCCATCAACTTTGAACACAACTGCTCAATTGAATATATCATTTGCAGAGCATAGGCATAGTTGCATGAGATCAACTCGATAACAAAGATATGGGACCTTGATAAAGATGTATTCACTAGTGAGAAGATTCAGACGAGCGGATCAGGGCTACCCCGAACTCACCAAATGACTTAGGCAAGTGATTGCCACAAATATATTCCTCAGAGATATGGACACCAAGAACAATTATACAATTACAATTTGATACCTCGGAAAGTACGTCCCTCACTTCCATAACTACCTCCAAGGCGTAAAAACGACAGCTGTCTCAAATTAGAAACTCCCAGCACTTGGAGGAGGCCATAAGGTGCTGAAAAGCTTGGCAGCGAAGACGAACCTATATGATATTTGAGAGGCACCGCCATAAACAGCCTCTTCCAATTCATGCCACTCGGTCATAGTAGCTTGGTCATAATACCTTGTTGACTGGGTTGATAAAAGTTGATATTTTCTAAACTTTTACGTACCGTCAAGTTACCTATAAACACCTCAGCAGGCAAATAACCTTAGTAATGACCTAACCAAACCAATATACACAATACCTCTAAAGTTGCAAGTAACAGGTCACAAGATCATTCCTATAGAGCAAAAACTTGTACTTTTGCACTGAGTAAGCACTTTCTGAAAGGCGGTTTTGGGGCCAATCTGCCATGGACTGCAAAACCTAGGGAGTTCACAAAATACTGATACAACGGGGGCTTGACTTGCTGAAGGACGAGCAAATAGGTTAAGAGTAGTCAACACCTGACTTTCATGTTGAAATGCTCATTCATTGTCATCACTATCCCACCCTTGAAAGGACGAAGCATCTCTTCCCCATATTTCTGGAGGGCCGCCTAAATCCGCAATGAAAAGAGGACCATGTTCTATTCCTGAGCCCTCTCCTTTACGCACTCTGTTTTCAATATCTTTAGCTGCTGCTGCCATAGCTTTCTGTAGAACTGCATCAGTCATGTCGTTATCTGGTTCGGTCATCGCTATACCCATCATAGTCAACTTGGGCTGCATTCTCTCAATAGGCTCCTCCTTCCTTACTGCTGTCTCTGTGCACCTAAGGAAAGAAACACCCAAAGTTTTCAGAGCATGATACCAACTTAACTATACACATTAGCTTTTGAGAAATAGGACGCACTGGCTGCAAGGTGCTAGTAATAGTTGACCTAAGACATTATATCCAACTTTTGACATCTTTACCTCCTCCTAGTTAGGAAAAAGATGTTTCTGGATCATCTAGTGTCTTTCCGGTAGAGCAGACGTTTCCGATTCTAGCAGAGAATACAAGATCTCCAAATGAATCCAAAGTAGAAAATTCAACTATACTGGAAACACACCGAGTGTCCACGAACTCACAGGATGAGAACCATGATCTACGGCCTACATTGTCATTTTTTTGTTCCCTGCGTCATTTAGTCATCCACACTGACATCTAACTACCTGCTCTATATACGGGCACACATCCCTATTTACGAAAGTCATAACATAGCCTTGGAAGTACAAAACATACTGACCCCCTTTAGCATTCCTCTTCTCTTTACACGCTGATTCTCCACTGATTCTACAAGCAGCCAAGTAACATTACTAGCTCATCATTAAGCTCACTCCATGGCTACTCTTCGGCTACATGCCCTAGAGTTGGGCTTAACAAGAGTCCACCCACACTTTGACTTCACACGAAATGAAGTCTCCAATTGGTTCCTTCACCCCATCCGTCAAGATCTAAAAATGTTCCTCATTAGAGGAGTCAACTATTCCAAAATAAAGAAAAGAAAATTGAATATGTTCTAGGGGAAACGTTCCCTCCTTAAACCTTTCACTGCATCAGGTGCCTACCTTACTAGGGAAACCTGTAATATATCTCGTCCCCAGCTAGAGTTTCACTGCTTTCCTTCTTCCTTGATATCTGACCTCCTAAGAACGAACAAACACACCTGACATGGACAACATTTCACGTAGAAAGGACAGCTTACAAACAGTTACCTTGAACCCAGATTGTCCGCCGTCCCTTCAGCCTGCAGCTTCTCGTCAGCAGGGTCTTCTTCAGGTACTTGTCGTTTCCGCCCACCGTGTAGGTGGAAACCCCAATTCCTGCCAAAAAGTTGAAAAGGAGTCTTGGCAGCCCGTTCATTCTTTCGAACTCTTCCGTCCGAAAATCCAATATCAGCTGAATCTCGCCCAGAAGTAGAGCTACCATCGTCGCTATGTCCAGAGTCTCTAGAACGCGTGGCGTCTTCAACCTTCGATCGAAGCTGCGGATTAGCTATACTGCTTCTGGGTCCGTCGCTCAGGTCGGCTTCAGCAGCCGCAGCCCTGGTTTGGAATAAGATCCATTCCAGGTCAGATCGTATCCACGAGACAAAGGAGATAAAAACACAGGACAACGTGGCCCGACCGTAATGGGACCCCTTGCCACTTATACCATTCAAGTGGTATGAAAAACGTGAGGATCTCCAGGATGATTTTCTTCCGAATCGAAAAGAATTTCAAGTCCCCCAGTAAGAACAAAGCAGGTTCATAGCAGGTACTGGCCTTTGCAGCATACATTCATAACAGATTAATGGATGTCTGAAACGATCTCCCAGAACAAATGACCACGGAATTCAACCGATCGTTCTCTCCATAATCATCAGCAGTAATAACAAAAACCATTAGAATGAATCACCATGTTTACCTTCTCTCGAACGAGTCAACCAGGACCGGGAAACTAGGCTGAAGACCAGCCAATTGACGACTAAGTCTATTGCCCAAAATCACATTGTCTACCAAATCATGAAATTGTACTTCCGCTGCCTTCAGCAGCACCGAATCGAATATGGGATTTCCACCTTGGCCCATTTCCTCCATAAACTCCTGAACCTGCTCCCACTCGAATGGGTCAGAATTTTTTCAACGTCCACACAATACTCAAGACAAACACTCTATCTGATAGGCATATGGTGACTCCACTCCTACTCTGACAAGACTGGAACGTTCCACAGCCGCTAGAAGCTGTTTGAAGTTGTGAAAACTAACAACTGACGATTACTACGTAAGCAACAATCAGCTAGAATGAAGTGTAGAACACCTCTGGAGGATCCATCAAACCATCCGGATCATCTTCTGGCTGATCCCCCGACATGTCATCAGCAATCTGGCTATGTCGCTGCATTCTTCGAGCATGAATAAGCATATGATAGTAATGATCTACGGAGTGCCCGATCAACTTGTCAAGGTGTTGCTTGTCGAAAAAATAGGGCGTAAACCTGCGCAAAGATTTGAAATTGCTGAATTTCTTGTTTTTGCCAGTGAACACAGGTACAAGGGTCTGGGATATAGTTCACGACATTCTGCCATCTATAGGTGGTACAGTGACCTGTTGATGGCATATCAGCATAGCACACTGTCTTGACCAGTCTTAAAGGTGAGGGCATTGATCTAATTTTGCCTTGATCTAAGAATGCTAACTGTCATTCAGATCAAAAGTTAGCGAAATCAAGCAAGCTGAAAATAAAGATACAGACAGATACAATCAAGATAGCAAGTCGGGTTTCACAACCCTGATTGTTGTTCTTCATATTTCAGTGTAGAAGGACATGAGGCAAAATGCTAGAAAAGTGTGCAGTCACTTGTCAGAGCAGACATACCATCGGACACCAGTAGGAGTTGACATGGCAATAGTCAAGTTTCGTGCTGTAAACACAGGTACACCTCTGAACATTCGAGCAGCAGTTCTACCTTGATCGTCACGAAGTAACTTCTTGGCTACCTTGACCTGCACACCACCAACACGCATATTAACAACCATAGCAAGAAAAAAAAGTGGAGATAAAACTTGCATAAACAGAATGTAATCTAATTTGACCTCACAAAACAAGAGTTATCAACAAAGCACCAACCCAAAAAGGTAACTGCTGCATATCCTCTCTAAAACAAGAAGAGTGAACAAAAATACCTGCTTCTTATCAGGCATAAATCTGAACATTGGGGGCTTTCCCTGCAAAAAACAGACGTAAAAACTGCGCTTTACATAGGAGTTTTCCCGGAAGTTTTTCAGTGAATCATCACAATTACTACGCATATTTCTGGCTTCCTTCTAAGTATCAACACTGAGCAAGTCATCTTCACAAACTCGATCTGCTAGTCCGGATTTCAAGAAGCTAAACTTTTTCCTTTTTTAATCTTCCTCATTTTACAAACAAAACAATGCCAATCGTGATCAGAGGTGCACAAGTGGAAAGTAAAAGTCCTCTAAAAGAGTCACGGGTATGTGGTAAGTCTTGTACTACGTGAATATAAGATAGAATTTTGCTACTGTACTCGTTAGTATGTGCAAGTCATATCTTGAAGATCGTAGACCGCGTGGCCAGGCTGACCGGTGCTTGTACGAAGAGCTACAGTGGCGGAAGAAGAGCACATGGCAGGGGACGAAGATGTGGGAGGAAAGGAGGGAGGCCTACTTGAGTTCGAAAAGGGTCTCTCTTATACTGATATTATTCCCGGCAGTAAGATTATCCAAGTATCAACCAAGAAACGCTTATCTAACTCATCGGCGGTCGAAAGAAAAGAAAGAAAAGCGGCTACTTTGAGATTTGCATAAAGACTAGTATTTACCGTAAGCAGCTCCGACTCCACCAGCAGAGCAGGCTATGAAGCAATTTCGCTCTCTTGCTAAAGAGAGCTGCATTCCATCCACTAGGAACAGGAGTTACGTCCTCACTGCCACACAGTGTGCAAGTTGTGGAATGGTTCCCTGTATTGCTCTTCTTATAATTAGGATGGATAATCCCATATGAAGTTGAACTTAAGCCGACTTCGTACACGGATCACCCTCGAGGAAGTACTTGGAGATCACGGGTATTATGTCATCCTACAAGCCTCTTCAGTAACAAGAAACAACATATCAAATTGCTTCCAGTATTCTTTGAATTCGAGGTACAGCGTAGCTAGGGAGAGGTTTGATTTGTGCTTCGCTTCCTCCCAGTAAAGTTCCTCTGAGAAACCAGTAGTTGCATCTATCACTTAAGTTGCAAAGAACACTGCTTTTTTCTCCCATAAATCTACTCCCCATAACAATTATGTTGGCCTCGCACTGTCCTGCAACTGACACAACCAGAGAAAATCTTCTAAACCCAAAACTGAAGTTGCGCAATCCTAGAACAGCGGGATCGCCATATACTTCGATGAGGACACTTTCACCAACTATGAACTTCCAGGAGCCAGGATAGATTGCAGAACACACGGTAAACTACCGGATGAGACAATTTCAGAACCAAGCTAGTCCATCGAGGATCTTTTAACTGACAAAAAACTTTGCTCCCAAGAAAATTGTAATTTGTTCTTTTCAGAATAATTTTTACAGAAATTTCTATAATATCTACTGAATGCAACAAGTACCTTCAAAGTTTTCTCGGAAAATAATCTGCACACTAAATTTCTCGGCTGTGGATACAATGAATTTCAGAACAATACATCTCCATGGTAGAGAGTTCACTCTCTTGGCTTTTAACGAGGGTAAATTAAAAATTATAATCGTTGCAAGTAGTTCATGTCTGTTGATTCTAAATGCACGAGGACATTGGGTAGCTTTTGTGCATGGGCTATTCCCGGTAAGCTTCTTCCCCGTTTACCTCTTCACCGTGTGTTCTGCAATATAACCCAGAGCCAGTCGTGTAGTGCAACTATACTCATAATCTCATCTAGGGCGCCTAAGCCATCATAAAACGTGTACTTCACAACGTTATAGACCTTCATGCAATAAAGTCTGGTTTTCCCTCAAGACATTACTCAATACGTCCCTACTTGTGATAAACCTGGACAAAGCCCAGTTTTTTCAACTGAGTGGAGTCTATACATGTAAAACTTTAACTGAGATTAAAAATTTCGGGAAAAACGTGCACCTAGTCTTCGATGGATTGTTAGTAAGTTAACAAAACACAAGTTCACTGGGCCTAGACAGTTACAAGACTGCGGCATTGATCACCAGCATTGTCAACCAATCGCATCCATGCAGCTTACGGACGTAATAAGTGAAGACATCTCATGACTAAGATTAAGATCAACGTGAGCACTTACACAAACTTTCTTTTAGTGCTCCGACCAGGCAAGGTAATCTTGTTCTGCTTGACGTACCTTAAAATACTTGTACGCTGCATCTAGGGGACACGAACCAACCATGCTGCCCGCTAGCCCTAGCTGTTTGACATATGTATCTGCACAACAGCGGTCAAATCAATAACCAGACAATAATCTCACATATAAATATAAAGGAATACAAGGCCAGAAAACAATTCCTTACTGGCATCCTCTTTGTCGAAGTAGAACCGGAAAATAGGTCCTTCCATGTCTTCTTTGTTGACATGCCCGATCGCCTTGTCCACCCACTGACCCAGCTTCCTGCACGTCACAATCTGATGCAACATCAAAACCCTGGCCCACATTTGACGAAACTGACCCTTGCGCATGACCACACTCAGCAATTCTAAGCATCGATCGACTCTGAGCACCGAATTGTCTCCAAACTCTCGTTGTTTTTGAAAGTTCAGGACTACTTCAAAAACAAAGACTGAAATGCAGCAGGTTCGTGTTATATAGGAAAGCGCAAGGGGCCACAACAGGTAAGTGCCATAAGCATTGTCCAAATTGTACGGGTAATCGTGAGCTATAATCTAGAAAGTTAAACAATTTGAAGAACTCAAAAGAACTGTGTTGAAGTAGACCCCTTGCAGTAGGTAGAGATGAGGATTGTGCTTACGAGGAGAGGAAAGTGGGCAAATAAGGAATCTTCTTCGGCTTTGGAGAATCAACAGGTCGCACGGCTATGAGTCCTCTCCTGGATGCGTCGCACATGGTAAATACCTGCCCAATAAAGGCGGGTCCTGTGCTTGAGGCAGGTACAGTGCCATCGACGGCGGTTGAGGTAGCTTCATCGGTCGTTGAGGGTTGAGCTGGAGAAACCTTACCAGATGTTCCAAGGAGAGAAGCAGTAGGAATTGTTCCCCACGGCGATGATCTAGACGAAAAGGAAAGCTTTTGTGACGGCAAATACGTGATAAGAAGTTGTCGGTTAGAGGAGTTTTGAAACTTTGTTGAGTTATCACCTGAGATAAACACACGACCATAAGACGGAATCAAGCTGTTGCTAGCGTCGCTAATTCTCAAATGCACGAAACAGGGGCTCCTGAGCCCAGGACGTTATACAACTCTCACAGATTAGACTCATCAACTGCGATACGTTTGACGAGATAATACCACTACAGTCAGCTGTGATTAAATACTAACTCCGAAAAGTCCGAAAATGAACCCTTCGCTCATCAGCAACCAATTGTGACAGAATATGACAAACTCGAGCAAATTCCTGGAGATGACTATGAAGTAACTATTAATGACAACACCTACCGAACGTTGTATATTCCTCGCAAGTCAGGTAAGGGAGCTGACATCTATCAGTCCTAATGAGAGAACATACGACGTGTACGAAAATATACACCGAAAGAGCAAAAGTGGAATCCTCAACAAAAGACTGAAATCCGAACCAGGCAGTGAGGCCTTACGTTTGTGGCACACTAGGTGGAAGGCAGAAAGGGCGTTGCGACAGATGTGGTGTTTGAAGCCGGAGAGAAGACTGGTCAGCAGCGGAAGATTTTGGTGAGCGGCTTCGGGAGGATGTTCAGAGAGGAGATGCCAGCTCCGAAGAGGATCCTTGTCCTCGTTCGTCGACGCCATTCTCTTCTTCCCACGAGCACGCTTTGCTCTCCCTCATATCATATCGACAAACCCCAACCGCCTTCCCTCGTTCAGAAGAACAGAATCTCCCTCCCTCTCTTACTGTTCTGCCACACACAGAAATCCGCACTAGGTCCCGTAGCACTACCCCGCCAACGCACTGCCTCCACGCTGGTGGTCGACAGCCTCCCGCTCGCCTGCAAACTCCGCTCCTACCCTCGGCGGGTCCCACTCCAGATCAAAAGATAGATGCTCTCCTCGTCTCGGACTCTCGGCTCTCTCGCCTTCGCCCCGCCCTTCCGGGAAGCTCGAGGGATAAGCACGAGCGAGGCTGCCGACAAATCCTCCCCTCCAGAGTCGAAGGAAATTCGGAAACTCTCTCTCTCTCTGCTCCGATCCGCTCGATTCAATTGCACCGCAACGGTTTTGAATTGCTCGGCAGTCTTTCACGTGAAGCGAGCGAGAGCCCGAGCGGATAGAGTCACAGCTCGAGAAAATGGTGTACGCTCAAGGCGGCGTACGTGGACCGTCCGCGGGGCCAGCATTCCATGCCTGAATTTCTGAGCGACGCTGCCCTCGAGCCTCCCCTCCCCCGGCGTGTCTCGATAGGACAGCCCCGCCGCGCCTCCGCGCAGGGTTTGGCGAACTCAGGGCGGTGGCTGCCCAATATTAGACTCGCGAAGCTTTTCTCATCCTAAATGGTCTGCCGGACCATGAAGAGAAGGGATTTATGTGAAACATGGATATAGTGAAACCACGTGCACAGAACCCGAAATTAATTTTTCATAGAAACGGGATGCATTGCATTGCATCAGCGCAATTAAATCTTAAAAGAATTGAATGCTTAGGTGGTTTCACTGGTTCAGTCACTCCTCTAGCAAGATTGAGGTGATTAGTGGGGAATGGGAGTTTCTTTAAGCGATGAAGGCGACTTGGAGCGACACCACGGGTCGAGACCGAAATATGATCACACGGAATGTAGTCATATCCCCCTGCATCATTTATTTGACATTTCTGGGATAAAATAACAATAATAATAATTACAGGCCATTTGAACCTCCTGCAGTATACAGCATTTACTGAAGTTCGGTCCCCTTTGACCTTGTAGGTTTTGGCAAATGGCACCTGAGTTTAGTGAATGAGGCGTTGGGATTATACCCTCGAATATTTCTTTGTAGAATGTATGACACCGAAAAGCAATATATCTTGAACCATAATTTTTACGTGGATGCATGAGGATGAGAACTGGCTCATGAGCCATGTCCCACACGGATCATATTGATACAAGAAGAGATTTTGAATTCAATAATGGATAAAGATGGAAAAAAACCATATCGTGGTGGAGATGGAGAAAAGAGATCGGAGCCATATGGATTATCACTTAACCTTTTGAATGCATAAGAAAGGTACAAAGTAAAATAACAAAAATGATGGGAAGACCCAATCAAGACGGACATGGATGAAACCAAACGGGTAATATGGGGCTAGGTTCCAATAGCATCATTGGGAAATATGTCCCACTGCAACTAAAATATTTGAACTATCTAGGTCAAACAGTATACAAACAACATAAGCATCCAAAGAAGCATCACCTAACGTGATTGTTCTACTATGGATTACACCATATAGTGCTCTATGTAGAGCAATGGAAACACTTTGACTAAAATATATTATACAATAAACTAAAGAGAGTGATACCCCTTGCAGCCTAGTATGATAGCTCTCATGCACTCTCTCACGAACATGTCAAAGTCGGTGTCCATAGCTCCATATAACTCCAAAGCTAGAGGAAAAAAGAGTTGAACTCTTTGCATATTCCTATATTTGAAGACCTTGGTTGTTGACTCTCCACTCAATCACCCATTTAGGAGGATGGATAATCACCCCCTTTGAAATTATATCACATGTAGGATCGATAACATGGGATATCCACACTCTCATCCTATAGCAAACACCATCACTAATGGCATCATAGGTAGCTATCCTCTGTCCTCCGAATATGCAATGAGTCATATGGACATCTTATGTATATAAAGTATTACTACACTCACATGTGGGAGTAATGAAGATGTAGATTTTTGGACCAAGCAAAGGCGGAACCTCATCGGTATAGAAAAAAGTAGTTGCTGCATGTCGGAAATTCTTAATACATAGTCGAACCAAGATCCACGAGTCTGCACCCTTGCAAGAGCAAGAGCGTAGACGAGCTTTAGTAGTATGGGGAATGACCGGATCCACTAAGAATGGATGTAGAGCATGTTGAACTATTAGTCCATCAAGAAAGATTGTAGACCTCTAGTCCAATCAGTGGGCAAAGAGGAAAAAGATGGGAGTTCATGTCGTACCTCCGGAAGTAAAGCATCTCTTGTATGTCCTAATAGTACATGCAAACTAAATGATCTCATATCCACGTCCCTCGCATACATCTCAAGGATAATCATATATGCAATCACAAATCCGAAAAGATAACAAAGGTGTGGAGAGTGCCCAACTCATCAAAAATGCTATAGGTGTTGTCTCCTCCATTGATAATTAGCCTATACTCCAGAAAAAATTTGGCAAAGATGTATGTCTCCATGCCAAATCTCATGTCACACACTCGAAGGTCCCTGATCCAATGATGTCACCAAAGATGCCCATGATCCTCCAATCAAAGCCTATCAAGTGATATGAATGTAGATGAAATAGGAACTGTGCAAAGAAGGTAGGTGGATCGAAGAGCAATATTATAGAAGAGTATACCAATCGTCACATGCGGATCCCCCTAGTAGAGGAAGGTCATTTAAGTGCAATACATCCTCGGCAAGTGCAGCATCTAAGTAACGTGAGATAAAATCCTCGAACCTTATTGGCACTCCTAGAATACATAAGCAATCTATTCTATGTCATACATCCCTCTTGAATGCATAAGGAAAGAATATTTAGTGACAAAAATAATCTTAGATTGTGTTTGGTGTTACCATATCTTAATATAGATTGTCTCGATATAAATACTCCAATACAACAATGAATCAAGTTGTTTCGATTGGAATGATGTCAATAAGATCTCTTTTTTCCTCACCATAAACTCAAGCAATGAGCTGAAGTCTAATATGAAAAAATTTGTACTGTCGATGTATAGGAATAGTGTATAAGTTAATTCAATTCATCCAAGCAATTTTGCTCCCTCTAATTAGGATTGGAGTTTTATGGTTGCGCATGAAGAGAAACTACTCCATAAAAAATCCAAAAAAATCAACATTGAAAAAAAGAAGAATGTTGAAGCTCCATAATTCAGACCCATAATTCGACTCAAAATGGTTTGATTGAGCTTGCTCTTTCGTTTGTTTGGTTTAGATTCACTCTTGTGGTAGGACACGCTAAAGTATTTTGACTTTTTCCTGGACCGTGTATCCTATCACTATAGAAACAATTTGAATTCAAACATGGGCGTTAAGTTTCATATACAACATACATATAGATCAAAATCCAAATGTGTTGTTTGTTTTAGATCTCATATAATATATATCTTGTGCAACAAAAAATATACATGCATAAAATCAAGATATGCATTTGGAATCAAATATGTCATTAAGCAAAATAGCCCAATGTTTGAATTTGTAGAGATGAGTTCATCGTACGAATCCCAAAAATTTTGCTCATTTTAGTTTTGTTATATGTTATGTGGATTCCAACCAAATGGAATTTAAAGTTATAGACATGAGCAAAAATTAAATAGAATTAACAGATGACTTTACATAATCTTGCATTAGATTTCATGGCAAACATACATTCTCATGTAAACAAATTTAGTGTTGTCATTTCTTTGTTGACTGTCTATCTTTCAAACAACATATAAACATACATAAACTTTAAAAAATACATCTTCATGGGTTAATTAAACATGTTGCACATAAATACATCCTATATTTCAATTAAAATGTGAATCTTTGACCTAAAATGGATCAAAGTGTTATGTTTGTATTTTCATATTCTTATTTAATTAAAATTAAGATACAATAATGAACAACTTGACAAATTCGTCAGATTTTGAACTAGCAGTAATTATTTTTAAAATTATTTTTATTATTAAGTAGTAATTAAAAAACAAAATTTTATTTATAGATCGAGTCTAGTTGATTATTTTGGTATAATTTTTATTGTCAAATGTTGATTGAGTGTGACGAGACGAGCAAAAATATGTTCTAATTGATTATGACCGCCTTGAATTTTTTTGCTATGTGAAAGTTGCATCAATGGGAGGAGACTGATGTGTTGCATATCAACAAACAAATCAGACCATGTTGATTGTTTCGAGTCCGAGATTGACACCATGATCAAATTTGATAACGTTCCAAGTCAACGGTTCCATCTTTTCATTTATCCAAAACCCTTGACTTCAAAATTGAAAATATTTTTACTCATACCTTGATTTTCAAAAATGTTTAGTGCATTGGAAAGCTTGACTCAAGGGCTACACAACGATTGGTGTTTAATTTTTGATAGTTGAGGATCATTCTTTGCTCTTAATCATATGCCCTATGTTGTGGAGTATTGGAGGTCACATTTAGAACAAATTGTGACATTGCAAGAATGCGAAGAGGGAGAGTTGACTCATGAGTAGTATGTGGAGGAAGGAGTATCATCAAGAAAGGTGCTAGTGATGGTTAAGATGCTAAAATTCGGGATAGTAAAGATGGGAACAACCAAGTTTGAGGTGAAGAAGTTTGATGTGTGGACATATTAGCCCTATTTGGGAGAAGAGGTTGAAAGTGGTTATTCATGCCATTGGCTTAGATAAGTTATTGAGACCTAAACTTGATGATGTGGACATGGAGTAGTGGAATGATTTGCAAGAACAAAATGTGAACTTTGCATGCTTTATCTTGAGCTTGATATCATTAGCCATATGGATGACTATGATGACTCTACGAATCCATGAAGCTGGAGATTTTCAAAATGAAGAATGAAGACTTTAAGATTATGGGTCACATTGATAGCTTCACTAAGCTAGTCATTTATATGAAGAACCTTGGTGAGTAGTTGGATGATGAGAAAAAGGTATTGATACTCTTTGGCTCTTTACCATCCTCATATAAGTCATTGTCATGTGTACTACTTCATGGTGGCAAAGAAGACCATCACTTATGATGAAATCTTGACAGATGACATACAACAACAACTAGCTAGGACTTCCTTGATTTCTTCATTGACATTTGTAACATCTAGAGTTGTCTCAACGTGAACCATGGAGGTCAATTCAACATTCCAATGATAAGGAGAGAAGTAAGTCCAAGACAAAATTTTGATCAAGGAGTAAATATCAAGGCAAGAAGTCATTGTCAAGTGAAGGTTGGTGGCTCTTCTTCAGCTAATGTTGCAAGTGCTTAAACATAAATTGATCTCCTCGATGATGATTATGTTCTATGACGTTTGTAAGCCCTCTACACATCATTACATAGGGAAGTGATGAGTGGATTCTTGGTTATGATTGTTCCTATCACACTTGTAATATCAAAGAGTTTTTTCTTCTTACTCTACACTAAGTTTTGATGGTGAATGATCATCCTTGTCATGTAGTGGTCATTGGATTTGTGAAAATTCAAATGTTTGATGGCATTGTGCACATAATGACTTGTGTCATGCATATCCATGACATGCGTAAGAACTTGATTTCTCTTGGGATGTTGGATACAAATGGTCATCACTTGAATGTGATTGATTGAATACTTCAAGTCATGGCATAAGATAAAGTTGTCTTGAAGGAGATGTGCTAGAGGGCAATACTCTATGTGGAGAAGCTCATGTCACCAAATTTCAGGAGGAGATAGCTCACTTGTGGCACTCAAGGTTGGGTCATATAAGAGAAAAAGCTTTGAGTATTCTTCCCTTTTTCAGAATGACGATAAGTGAATTTGATTTTTTGAACATTGTTTGTTTGAAAAATAACATTGATGTGCTTTTGGAGTTGAAACTCATCGTTCCAAGGCTACATCTGAGTAGATACATTGTGACATGTGGGATCCATCCACAACTTCCTCATATTATAAAAAGTTATATTATATATAGTTTATTGATGACTACTCAAACTTTATGTGGATTTATTTCCTACAACATAAGTATGATGTCTTTGCCGCTTTCAAGAAGTGGACAGCCCAAGTTGAGAATCAAATTGGAAACATGGTCAAGTGTTTGGATACAAGGATGAAGTTTCTGATATGAGACAATGGTGGGGAATACATTTCTGATGCGTTTGAAGAAAACTGTGAAGAATAGGGGATAACTCACCACCTCACCATAATTTATACTTTGCAGCATAATGGTGTAGTTGTGCTGCTCAATCTAACACTATTAGAGCGCTCATAGAGTATGTTGAGCCAATCAGGATTACCACAAGAATTTTGGGCTAAAGATATCAATACCACAACTTATTTGATAAACCTTTTCCATCTTGTGCTATCAACTTCAAAACACCGTTTGAAATGAGATATCAACAAGAAGCAAATTATAGTGGCCTGATAGTCAATACAATTGAGGTTAAAGTTGGAGCCTACTTCCAAGAAATTTAATTTTCTTGGATATCAAAGTGGTGTGAAGGGTTAAAGGCTATGGGATCCTATTGCTTGTAAGCTATTGTCAGAAGGGATATTTTCTTCAATGAGTCCATATTATTGAAGGAGGGGATAAAGCTCAATTTCCCTATACCAAGAAAGTAAAATCTACTATCAACAAGAGGAGCAATTAATGGCTGATGATTAGCAAATTGAAGTTGCTGAACCTCAAGACCTACAAGCCCTAAGAGATCAATCTGAATTGTCAACTAGAAGAACATCAATTCGTCATACTGGACCTCTTATTAGGTATGGGCAATCGGCTGATTCATCTAAGTTTGAAGATGATAAACTTGAACTTATATCTAAGTTACAATTGTGGTGAGTTTTCTACTGAAATTTAAAATCATTATAAGCAAAGGATTGAGATGTGTGAGAATGTTTTTTTATACGGGGCATGCATATCACCTTGTGATACCGTGGATGTTTGAAGTATTATGTGGAGAAATCTGAGAGTCAAAAATGTTATTTTACAACTAGAAACAATCAATTTTCATATGAAAGCAAAAGTTAATGATCGAGTTGTGAGATCCTACTAGCTTTTCATGGGAGTTCTGAATTAGTTGCAATTAACTCAATATCAAGTTGTTGTAGCGGAGAGGGAAAACAACTCATAGGAGAGTCAAAAATGCTCTTTTATAGGTAGACACAATCTACTCACATATGAAGTTGTAAAACATCAGGTCGCATATGAATTGAAGAATCGGAGAGAGAGTGAATCACAACCCATATGAGGATGACTTATAGGTTCAACTCTCAACTAGAAGTCACCATATGGGCTATAGTTGAGAGTTGAACTTGGACTCACAAATCACAACTTGGATTCTAACTTCAAACCTCGGGTGCAATCCATAGGAGAGCAATCACGTTAGGTGATGCTTCTTCGGATGCTCCTATTGTTTGTAGACCTTTTGACTTGGATAGTTCAGATATCCTAGGGTTTCAGAGGACATATTTCCCAGTGTGATACTATTTGGGCCTAGCCCCATGTTACCGGTTTGGTTCCTTCCTTGTACGATTTGATGGGGTCTTCCCATCCCTTTTTATATTTTACTTCGTCTTTTCTACTTCAAACCTCTTACCCTTAATGAGACAACTTAACAATTGAACTAAAGGATTAGTGAGATATTGAGTGGATTTTACAGAATTATAAAGAGAACCTCTATTATTGTATACAACCTCAATCAAATACATACACTATAAATGAATTATTCAAGGTGTATATATACCCTCCGTCCCTACACAGTGACAATTTGTACACTAAATGACTAGATTTCAATGAGTGTATATGCCATTCTACCCGTAATTAGTGCATATCCTCAATTAATATATATTGTTGTAGTATACACTAAATGATGAATGTTGATGAAAAAATTGAACCATAAATAATTATAAATAATGTAATATTAACTAATTAGCGATTGTTTATAGAGCACTGCAAAGTTTATTTCAGTTTCCTAAAACATAATTGTTTTGTGGAGAATATAACATTCATGATGCAGATGATGATGCCCGTACACTTTCTTGGACTAAGGGAGAAAGATAAGCTGGGATCTAATGGACTTTTGTCCACACAAGCACAAGGTTACAGTTTAGTCCGTGGAGGTTTTGTATAATAATATTACAGGTCGGACAAGGTAACTTTCCGTTCGGAGGGGGTCTTCCCATCCTTTTTGGTATATTACTCGCTCCGTATTGAAGTTCCCCCGATTACGAAAAGCGTAGGTAACCATAACTCCAACGGAGATCCACGCTCACTTCTTGGTGAGACAAGAATCCGGCACGTCACTCTCACCCTCGATGGAAAGATCCAAATGCTCTGAAGGCGATCGGGTAAAGAACCTCCTTCGACTGAATCTGACCACAAGCCAGAACCGTCGATAAGAATCCGAGGTGCAGCAATTGAAAATCAGCCCCGAGGTGCAGGTGAAGATCGTCTGATGGGTGCAGGCGCGGGGTCGCGGACGGAACGTCAAGTCACCGCAGGTGGCTTGCGGACATTAAGCGGCCGCCACGTGGACTCGATGGCCGCGCAGAGCTGGCGGCGCAGGGGCGTCCTTTTCCGTGATTCGATGGCTCGTCTAACAATGCTTGCTGATGTTTCACTTTTCGTAAGCGCAGCGCTCTCAGTTTTAGTTCAGGGACGGGACGAGAGGAGAGGCAGGGAGAGACGGAGGGAAGGAAAGGAAAGGAAAGGAAAGGAACGGTGGCGTGAGGAGCCTTGGGACGCAGGGAAAATCGTCGGCGCTGGTCTTGACGCGGATCTCCAGAATTCGAGTTTGAAGAGCGACCGGATTTTTACCGATTCATGAGAAGTCTGTGAACTTGGAGAGCGCTCGGATAGCTCCAAGTATCCGGGAGCGAACATGAGGCGCCGTGTCTCCGAGGAGGCTGTCCCTGAATCTGTTGGTGGCGTGCACAACGATGAATCGAATGCGGAGGAGGAAAAAAAGAAGGCTCCCAAAGTCAAGTCGTTGTATCCTGCAGCTCCGGAAACCGATCTCGCCGTCCCTGCGCTGTTGTTGTTAGTTTTAATTTATGGATCCTTGTCGCTCGTGGCTATTAAGGCAATGCACATGGGATTCGTCGTGCCGTTATCTAAGAATGCGACATCGGACAATTTCTCGGAAGGAAGAGCTATGGACCATATTTTTCGATTGTCTGGAGATATTACAGGCCGGCAGGTATTCTACAGGAGTCTTACCGGTTTGTGAGTTTGAATTCACATTATTGTGGAGATACAATATTGCACTAGGATTGTGCTTTTTCTACGTGGGAGCTCAAAATGCAACCTGATATTTCAAAGCATTCCTATCCTAGCTGGAGCTGCTACTCTCTCATTATCTCGGCCTTCTATCTCTTTTCTGATCTCGATTTTTCTCGATCACTGTAGAATGGAACTTTTCCGTGCGGATTTTTTTCTTACGAAAATTTCAGCCTTCAGTTCGTGCAATTAATTTTCATGGGAAAGAAAAGCTCGATTTTTATATTTCAGCATTCACAGCGAAAGAAGATTGTGTGCACAGTTCAACAGAGATAACTATCCTTCTCACCGTGCAGACGGTTTGAAACGTGCTTACCTGGGGAGCTAATTGTGTGCACGGCCTTTCGGCAGAATTCAACAGGCTTTCCATTTGAGTTTTCATCCAATGTTTCTTCCGAGTCGTTCTATTGATTTCTTCTTAAAGTAACACTTGCTTATGTGAGAAAGATAGAGTTTTTCTCGACCTCTGTGTTCGATTTGCTGGTAAAGAGGGTTTTTTCGTCATTGTTTCTGCGATGGTGTCAAATCCACTAATGATCAGCAGTGTCGGAGAGGGAAGTCGCTACTTTTTAGGAGCTCCTCTTGATCAGTCCCTTCTCTTATCAGCACACGCTTGAATACTTGAAGCCTTTCAAGCACACCACACTCTTGTGGGTCTCTAGTGAACGTTTTTTTTTATTCGTTTTTGGTTTGCTCTTCTTTCCTGAGCATTTGCCTTCCACTTCTTCCTTAGTCTCGAAATCCAAACTATCCGGTCACCTCAATGTTTCTTGACGTGAAATATAGAGTAAGCCTCCGGTAATTACCGTACGTTGTGATTCTCTTCGACCTCGAGTCCGTCCCTCCTGTGTTTGTTTAGCCTTCACATAACTTTGTTCTTTTCGTTTTTTATGCTCTTAAAGCTTGTAAAATCTTCAAGTGAATTTCTAATTTCAGACTTGTGTATCATGATGATGCGCATTCAAGAGAGACAATATACTTCTCTCATCAATTAAGAAGGACAGTTATTTAATTCGGTTTTCTTCTTCCATGTTGATGTGTGTACTCCATATTGCGCTCGTTTAGCCTCATATGCTGTTGGAAGCTCCGAAATTGCCTACGTATTTATTTTCTTTCTATGTAGTGAATGATACATCCATCCCAAGCTGCATACGTAGCTACGTGTGTCTACAGGCACAGGCAAGTTCCTTGGAAGCACTAGTGTAGTCACAAGTATTTCATTGCATATCATGCCTATCTTGGCTGTCTCATGCCTTTTTTCTAGGTTATGTTCTTGCTTTGATAGGTATGTTGCCTGAAACCAGTGATCACTACGTCCACCTTACATTTCTTACAACATGGCTAGCTCATCAGTGACTGTTTTTATATTCTTTACACTCGTGACCATGGCCTCAAATGTGGGATACCTACATTCACACCTGCTCAAACAATCACTTAGATAAGTTAGTCGCAATTAGGATTCTTGTGTATAGTTTTGCAATTTTAAATAAACTTTTTAGCATACACTCATATGCTCTAAATCATTGTCATTTGTACACTTTCCTCCCAGCAAGCTCAACCTTCCACCTCCTCTTTCTTATGCAATGACTTCACATTTTCCATTTTTTTCATTGTTTTATCTACATACATTTTCGAATACTTACAGGTTGTTTTGTTGATTCACTTTCTTCGTTGTAGACCACAATCTCTTCACTGTTCTACAGGAGGTACGTCTTTTGAGTTCAACAATTATTCACTGACCTCATCAAGAATCAAATCATTTTTCCCATAATGGGGATTACCTTCATAAAGCCGCAGTTGAGCTTACCTTAGAGCCAAAGTCGAAGATGGGAGTCTACTTAGATGATCTCAAGGCAGCTTTGTCGTGGAAAGATAAAAGTATGGTATCGAAAGCCACTCAATTAGAGGATACATAGAGCTTGTCGTACCTGATATAAGAGATTTAAGAATTGAGACATCCATTCTCGTACCTGTCCATTCGGGGACCTTGTCGTTGTATGATACAAATAGCTCATTGTTTATGAAATATTTTTACTGGTACTCTTCCTTGCTTACTCTTCGTGTGCACTTGGATGTTCACATGTACAGGAAGGGCAAAAAGGTCTAGATCAAGCTGCAAACTATATTAAAGACGAACTCAATCAGTTGAAGGCAAGAGCAAGTTCCAGTGTCACGTAAGCATTACATCCCATTTACTGTAATGAATGACAACATCATTTAGAAAACTGGATATTGGAGCTGTCACTTTTGTATATTGGCTATTGTTAGTGTCACTTAATAGTAATTTATGGAGGTAAACAATTAGATTTGGAAGTGAAGGTTTTTGGAAGTGCTTCAACCGCCCGCAGTTTACTTCCAAGTGGTACTAATTCGTCGTCTTATTTTTGTTGCAGTGTTGATGTCGATGAATCCTTCGTGGATGGTTCGTACAATCTAGTATTTTTAAAACACAGCCTCAGTTTCACTTACAGGAATCACACGAATATAGCCGTGAGGTAAGATCCACTTGATGTTCATTTCCTTTCAGTGAAAGTCGTTGAACAGGTAGGGAGAAGTATAGACTTGGGTTGAGGCCAGTGGAATTAGAAATGAAATGAGAGAAAGAGATAAGTCTTGAAAAAGGTTTTATTTGGTTGCTGGTTGTTTAACAGAGTTTCTGCTAAAGACGCTCGTGAAGATGCAGCATCTTTGCTCCTAAATGCGCATTTCGATGGTCCACTCGGATCTCCTGGTGCATCTGATTGCGCTTCATGTGTAGGTAAGATTTAGAGGTCCTCTGTCAGTGGATATGATAGTTGTGCATCTTCAGCCTACCCGACTGATACCCAGCCTTATATCTAAGATGTAGGTATTCATGTCCAGATTTTTTCCCTTTTATTCACATGTACATACGCGGGTGTATATTGGAATGAATGGTGGAGCCTGGGGAAGCGTTGAGAATGATCTAAGGTGACAAATTTAAACTTCTGTTACATCTGCAGCTTCATTGCTTGAAACACTTCGCTATTTGATAGACACCAATTGGGTCCCGCCAGCTCCTGTCATCTTCCTCTTTAACGGTGCTGAGGAGCTTTTTCTTCTTGTAAGTTACTCTTACCTTACATATTGTAGACATCTACATCACGTTTCAGCTGTTAAATGTTCTTCAGAGGCAGAGTGCAGAGTCTCTTATCACAGTGAAACATAGTTATTCCAACAAAGGAATCTACTGCGAACGAGTGGCCAAAAAACTAGAAGCCCAATAACGCCGTAATATTTTACGGCGTTATTGGGCTTCTAGTTTTACTCAGTTCCCAGTATTGTCCGTGTCAGCACTGCGGAGAACGTGACAACTGTATATATAATCAAGATAACCGGTGTACTGCAAGCTCATGATTCTGACGAGATTCTGTGCCTGTCAAAATAGTTCGTAACCCACGAGCATGACTCGAATATTCGCTCTCCTTTACATGTAAACTCTACTCGCACTACGTGAGGCAGTAGTCATTGGTGCCTCATAATGAACAAAGCTCTCTTATGACAAAATGGTGTTAGTGTATCAGGCAGCTCATGGTTTCATAACCACACACAAATGGCGTGCATCAATTGGCGCTGTCATTAACGTCGAAGCCTCTGGTGCCTGTGGACCTGGTATGAGCTCATTGTTTCACATACGACTAAAGATCAGAGAATCTTTGTGATTTATGGAGTACTAACTCGTGGCATTTGACAACTATGTCCTTGGGACGCATTCGTTTGGTTCAGTTTATGATTATTGACATATGAATGCTCCTGTCTGCCATGGGTTTCAACTGTTTTACTGGAATCGAGATGCAGACGTCACGGCTCAGTTTTCCTGAAGCAGCTGATGGTCTTATAGAAGTATATATATCTGGAACGTCTTAAGTGCCAAAAGCGTACGAAACACAGTGAAGAAGATGCAGAAAAGAAATTCAAGTGGTTTCTAACATTTCGTTACTATTTGGCGTACCTCAGATCTTGTCGTACAATCTGGGCCTGGATCCTGGCCATCAAGAGTGTATTATGAGTCTGCAGTGCATCCTATGGCAAATGCTGTCGCTCAGGTCCAATTTCTACCATTCGCTTCTTGAAATGGTCAATTTTCATTCTCTTCTTTATATCAGACATTTAGATACTTCCGATCAGTCAGAAACATTTTTCTAGTTTGAATGGCAATCGCGAGTGTGAGGTTTGTAAAAATTTTGGGTTAGGTTACAGGTCTTCTCGACCTACTTTCATCATTTCGTTATGCGTATGCTGTCAGACTATACCGCACTTGTTAATTTGTTGAATACTGATACTTGGATCTCCAACCTCCTGTAGGATATATTCCCCCTCATACCAGGAGATACAGATTACCGGATCTTCTCTCAAGACTTTGGTGATGTACCAGGACTAGATATAGTATTCATTCTCAAGGGCAATGTGTACCACACACCGTACGACAAACCCGAGGCTATGGTGTAAGTTACACTAGGAACCTTAAACTTGAGATTCTAAGGTTTCTGGTTTGTTTTTCGCGGTCGTGGTTTGACCTGACAAGCTATCTTGATGAAATGAACAGACCTGGAAGTCTACAGGCCCGAGGTGAGAATCTTATTGCACTCGTGAAGGGCTTTACTAGCGCTCCAGAACTGAAAGGAGCTGCTGCGAGAGCAGAAGAGAAAGAGGCATCCGCCAACAAACCTGTGGAACGGCGCCCAGTCTTCTTTGACATTTGGGGCATGTTTATGGTGTGTGTCACACAAAAGAAACTACCTTTTTCTGTCTCTCTGGCTATATTGTTATGCTTACTAATCCAGGTTCTAATATAGAATTTTAGGAGCTGGTGAAACCACGACTGCCTATCAATTTTTTTGCTCCCTGTTATTATCAAAACTTTCTGTCGGGTCACGGTGTCCTGCAATTAGCAATTACCTTGGTTTCATTGTCGCAAGATTGTCTCAGGAAGATTTTTGTAGTCGAGTATCGATTTTGGTATACTTGTTGTTAAGGAGAATAAGATGTATGAGGCTGAATGAGGAAATTGGAAACCTCTGTACCTCTTTGGTATGCATTTTCCTTGCTGATCATGCCGAAGTGGATAATTGATTTGTACTTGACTTCTTGAGGTCTCAGGCCCTCTTCTTTTGCTTCTGCTTAGTAACTTTCTCTTTATGAATTCCTTGCCCCCATCCTACCTCATTCTCCTACGTGAACGAACTTATGTCATCAATCTACCACTCCTCTAATCAGATTATATTGAATTGGCAGGTCTTTTACCCGTACAAGGTGGCATCAGCATTACACCTTATGCCCTTGGCAATTGTCTTTCTTGTTCCAACAATAACCTCGCCTTTAGTGTCGGGTATTCCAACTGTTGGTTCTCGAGCTAAATTTATCCTTCAAGGTATCCCCGGTTTTTTCACTTTCTCCTTGACTTGGTATTTGAAAGCGCAAAGCTTGCAGGAGACCTAGTTCAAGTCAGGCAGGGTAGTGTATGCATCTGCTGTCATTCATAGCCTTGTAATTGTTGGTCATCTATCTTGCACACGAATGTTTGAGATGGGGTTCATGAGAGGAGACGAAAGTGCAACGATAGTAAAGATCTACAAAAGAGCAATAGAATCAGGGATTATATGGACTCCTAGGTAAGTAGTACAAGGTCGAAGGTAGACGCAATGACAGCTTGTTAAATTCAAGTGATGGTTTTTTGTATTTACGTTTAGTCGGTCAGAATACTGGATATATATTGACTTGTCATTTGTCTTGATCTCTACGCATTCACTGCATCATTCTCCATACTAGGTCTTTCTTGGAACTTTTATAGTGTCCTTGCTACCTTGGTGCAACTGGAAGTTGATGAACATGCTTGTTTGTCTGGTGTAGGATGGATGGTACAGGCTGTCGCTCTGCTGTTGGGAATTCTGTTTCCTGTGGTCCTTGCGATTATGCGATTATCCGTATCTACTACTGCAATAACTTGGTATGACAGCCTTACGTAACCCTTACGTCACGCTAATTAGCTTGGCTTTTCTTCAGCGTGACCGTCTCGCATTATGAACAATCATATTCCAATAGAAAGCCGATGTGAACTGCTCACCATCGGGTACTTTGTGATCCACTGTAAACCCGGAATTATAACCTCCGTAAAATGTTTGGTGAACTGCTTTTGATAACACGTTTGCGGGTGAGTTGACCATTGCTGTCTGGCATTCATGAGAAAATAGTCACATTTGAAGTATAGACTTCACTATATAATGTTATCAGAATTTTGATATACAAAATGAGAATATGGAATGTCACTGAGTATGTTCGTAACATGGTAGTTCGAATAGTCATGATACGTTTTGCATTCGGTACGTTTTGAAAAGATAGTGATTGTATATATTTCTACGTTGAACTTTGCTACATTGCTGCAAGTATGAATAGTGAGAAACTTACCGAAGATTACCGGAGAAACCGATATCGGCAAAAAAGCAGAGATAAATGAAAATTAGACTTTCGTCAATTTGGAACCACAAATATATCTTTAGCTTGACAGTATAGTCAATTCGCAGGTTCTCGCGGCCATGGATTGCTCTGTGCATGTTTGTGCCTAGTTCCTTGGCAGGTTTGCTCCTGCCAAGGGTAATATGGACGAATTCCACAGTTGACATCAATGTGAGACAAGTAAGTATCATCACACTTTTGTTTAGATCTCGATGCATGGTATATCTCAGTAGCGGGTATGACGGTGAAATCTAGGTCAGTTGCAGTAATTGATTCGCAAAGATTCTATTCTTTCAATTCGCAGCACTTCTGCCCACTCCCGTCGGAAGTAAATTGAGCAGATTGGGTTTTCTGACAGTAAGTATGTGGAATTTCTGACCTCTGTCATCAGCAATTTTCCTGGAGAGATCACATGACAAAACAGTTTGTTGTGGATATTCTAAGGCATCTAATTGCTGGAAACATTCTGTAATTTCCGCTCCACTTTAGCACAATTTCAGTATACTGATTTTAAGGATTGATTGTTTTACTATGATCGAAACAGGAATCTGTGGATTGGTCTGGTCACTGGGGAGCTGTCGGCTTGAGTGGTCTACTGGCTGCGGTATCGGATCTACTCGCTTCTGTGCATGTCTTTTGTTGTGATGTAGCATGATCTGCGAGAGTTGCAGGAGTAGCTTCTAACCATTACCAAGGGATATTCTCATTTCGAAATATAAGCCGCTTAACGATGCTTCACTTGAATTGATAAGAGTGCCCTTCGTGTGCATTTAAGGCTCATTAGGATGATGAATTTCATCAGTGAGGTCAGACCTTTGAATGATAAACAGTTATTACGTTTCAACTTTGCCGCAGTTGACGTTGATGTTGTCACTTATCCCTCAGGCTTTCTTACGATTGCCAGCTATCTACTTGTCGTCATCAAGTCGTTGGATTTTTAGCAAAAAAAATCTGGCCGAATATTCATCAACTCATCTTTTTTTGCTGTGGTTTTAAGGGATGTCGTGTTCAATGATGAACTTATCACATACTAATTGTTTTGAAGCTGCAAGGAGGACTGTGATCTGAGTTTTCTGACTCGAGTAGATTTAACACGCGTGAACAGGTTATCACACTCTCTGGAGGTAGCGGTTATCTGGACTTTATATGGGCATTCTTCCTTATTCCAGCGTTCCCAATTTTCCGTATATGCCAGCATGTTTTTGGGAAACAGTCTCTTATGTGCGTATGCAACTTTTTCTCTTCCAGCACTTTTTGCTTTATTAAAGTGCATAGATGTACATGATTTTTCATTTGTTTTCAGGATTTTTGGATGCTTATTCAAGAATGCCAGTTTTGATTATAGTGAAACTGTCCTTCATGGAGGTGAGAAAGGAAATTTGGATATGTATTTACTGAGCATAGTTGCGTTTTCTGACAAGAAAGTGATGCCCACCACTCCGTCTCTTAAATAAATGCAAGTCGCGAATGTTAAGTAGCTTGAACTTAGTCTTGCAAGCTCTCAAATAGCTCACTTTGAAATAGTTCTCCATTTTTCGTCTCCTTCTTCATCACCGTCTTACTTCTTGCCAGTCTGTTACTACAAGCACCTCTCAGCCAGGGTCCGGTCTACGGTCTTCAGGCTATGACTGACATATGCTAACGAATACAGTTATGAGTAAGCAGATCTGTCTTACCAAACGTTGGAATGTCATGAAATCAGTTGCTATCGTAGGTAACGTTGATGCTGTTTTTGTGGTTCTTATGGAGTGACATTGTCCCGCAGGGCCTTGATGGGGTATTTGGTTACCTTGATTCTCCCAATCGCATACTCTGTGTACTTCGGTGGAGTATTTGTTCAATTCTTAGCTGAAAAGTCGGGCATGACTGGCTCCAATCCATTACCATTGGGTATGACAATATTGTATTAGTTTCTGTCCTGTGCAAGAACATGATTTTATCCCGTCTGATTAACCACCGACAAATCAGGCGCATATTGACACTATAATATGTGTTGCTGTATGTGCGAGTTCTGCCCAGAATTTCATCCATCACCTGGAGCACATCTCAGGCAAATGAACCTTCCATTTTCCTCATCTGATTGCCTGTTGTTACATTGTGCAGGATTCTATATCTCCGATGTAATCATGTCACTACTAGTGGGTGGTTGCATGGTTATGTCTGTTGCACCAATTCTTCCAGTTGTTGCAAGATGGATAGGGAAGCCATATATTGTTCGCATGCTCTTATATGCAAGTATTGGGGCGGCAGCACTTTCCTCTCGGGCATTTCCTTACACTTACGATGCTCCCAAAAGACTCGTGCTGCAACATTCATTTTACACCTCAGGTATTCCCTTCTCTCTTCCTAGAGTATTTTATAACAGTTAATATTTGTTTGGCTTAATACTGGGGGTTGTTTTAGTTCAGTACCTTAGTTGTGAAAACTTGATAGTATATTGTGTATCTGTATTCTGCTAGGGCAGAATTTGGTTTTGCAGAGGTTTTGTTCGGTTCATGTTTGGTCATGTTCCGGGTAGACTTTTAGTCTGATGAATACGAAACAAGGTGGTTGCAGGGTTTTGATGCATTCGGTAAAATTAGAATTTCAAACATGTTCAGCTCTACTGTCGCTGTCGCAAATGTGGCTCAACGGCTTGCATTGTAGGATACTGGAGTTCAGATGGAGTAAGATGTGTGGTCATTCTTCACAACTAGTTGCAGGTTTTTTTTAGTAATAGTGGTGTATACATTTCCGAAGAGATCTAACTGGAGACGTACATGTTATTTAAGCGTCACTATTGTGCAGTCCAAATTTATGTGATATTCAGCCGGAGCTCTTTACATTGGTCGTTTTCTTAAAGGGTGTGTTTTCAAGTCTAACTGTCTTCCAAACTTGTTACTAGGTGGAAACGAAATTACCCGTTCAAGCTACGATTTTGCGTCCGTAGACCCAAATCCGGTTGCTCTCATCTGGAAACAAGCTCCGACTGTTGCAGAGTCGTTACATTTGACTGAAGCTCAAATTTCAAGCGACATTGATATCGATCCTGTCACGTTTACAGTAAGGCGAAAGACCTCATTGCTGCAGTCTCCCACTTTGAATCAGTATAGTAATTTAGCTGCTGGCAGCTATACCAAATAGTCAGGTTCTCAGTTCAGTTGAAGGATTCTTATTATTACTGGTTCTTGGCTTTGCATAGATCTTGTAAAGTTTGTGACCAGAGCTTGCAGAAATGTTGAGCACTTAATGATCTTGACTCTATTCAAGCTTCTGAACTACTTCAAGTAATTGAACTTTTTGTCGCTTCTACTGCAGGCGTTGTACCCCATTTCCAGAATGCTCAATAGGGGCACTCAAGTTCCTGTCTCGGCGTCCATAAATCTTTCCAGAAAATTTCCGCTACTACAAGTCGTTAAGGAAGAGAAGGATGAAACCACTCCCAATACACCAAAGAGACGAATTCATATTGAACTCGACTTGGGGTATGAACATCTTATTTCATGTCTAGTATATATGCGCTATCGCAGTCTGTTGCCTTGAACGAGCCACACTTGAATGTCGTAGACCCACCTCTGTAATGTGTCATGAAGCAAAGATACAGCGTAAGTTCGGAAACCCTAAACCCTAATCCCTAATGAACTTATTGATTTTCAGGGATCTACAAGAGGTATGGGGAGCTGTTATGAACATAACTGGACCAATGTTGAATTGGTCATTTGCAGATCAAAAGCTCCCAGGTATTTTTCGCTCTATTTCCAATCAGATTCCTGCTTTCCTGCAGGCGTGATTCGTTACTGTTTTGATTGTAGAATGGTCTTTTGACTGCACAAACTTAAAAGGGTATAACTCTGTCGGATAGATATTGATGCAATCAGTTGAGGGCTTTTACCGTACAGAGTCTTCAATAAGTAATTCAAGAAGACGGTTATTGAGAGTTGTGTTTGCGTTTTTTTGTCCCTTGGATCGCTTGGACCTTAGAATATCAGGTTCTCTTTTATTTTTGACTCTAGTGCGCGTTGAGTGAATATGTGGTTGATACTTCTTGAGTACAAACTAAAGATACATAAGCACAATTGAAGCATTAATCTCTTTTGGTGTAGGTCCAGAAGCCGTTTCTGGAGGCCCACCATCATATATATGCAGGTTATCGGGACACAACGTGAAAGGCAATTGGCTCTTCTGGATTGAGGTGAATAATGTGTGGGGCTTAAAAACTTCAATCAACCTATTTTCTTTGTATTACTACTTAATCCACGGTTTTCGTTTTTGCCATGTTTTTCTAACATTGATAGTGATTTTGTGCTTTTGCAGGCAAGCAATGATGAGGTCTTGAGAATAGAATTGGCTGTTCTTGACCAAGGGTTGGAGAGGGAAACAGAAAGACTAGTTGCTTCTTTCCCACCTTGGGTTGCAGTTACTGCGGGTTCCAGCTACTTGTCAACATACACGTTTTAGAGCAACCACATTGTAAGTTGAAAGTAACAATTGTTTCATTACAGCTTGCGTAAGTACTGTGTTCGATTGAACATCTATTCTAAGGCTCATTGTGTGTACCGATGCATTTTCTTCTTCAAATCTCCTCCAGTCAAATTCCAAGCGATCTTCTGTGTTGGGAGTCGAATGTGTTTTGTTGAAAATTGATGGCGGACCACAGGAAACTAAATCTGTGGATGGTGGTCAACTCCTGATTCGGCAGCTGAACCCTGACTTGATCAAACACAAAACCTTGAGAATTAGAAGTACGAAACACCTGACTTGATACGCGACCCTTATAACTGTTCCAGACAGAACTGCAAAAAGAATTCAGATCACGTGCATTGGCTTGTCACGAGAAAACCGTCGATGAGACTAGTTATTTGGCTCGTGCCTAGCTTGGTCAGGCCGATAACTGCTGCTGGCAAGTTTGCATCGTAGGCTGAGATGACTACGTTGAGTACCCTGACCTCCGCATTAGTGTTTGATGCATATCATATGCGATCAAAGTCCGAAAGCAGCATTCTTCAAGAAACAAATGTCGACGCATTGTCGTCGATCAGATCGCATCGCAGAAGAAAACTTTCAACAGCCTAATTTCAGCCTATCTTGCTCCACCGTCACTAGTCAAAGAACATCACAACTCCGAAGGGAATCATCAGAGAAGAAAACTGTCGATCGCAGCAACTTGTCCGCCAGATAGTGATTTCTAGCCACAAACCTATGGCCTTCCTTCCGAATTCGCCAAGCAATTATACTCCTAGCTTCTCTGTTCTTATCGCTGCCATGTACATCCATCTGGAACGTATACAGAGCCATGTTGCAAGAAGTCCGATTGGAGCTTTTTCAGTCCAACAGACTCTCGAGAGCACAAAGCTTTTTTTTTTGGTTTTTACAAAAAAGGAGATCTTGATGAGCTAGTTTCTCAAGTTTATGATTCATCAACGAAGTCATTGGTTTGACTTCGTTGATGAATCATAAACACTGTTGTTTTTGACCTTTCACCACGCTTGAAGTTTGTAACATTTTATTCATACCTCAAAGCTCCTGCTCCTTTGAGTCAAATCTTTTGCGGTAAAAAACTCTACAGGTGGATGATCTCGTGAAGAATTCTGGAGTTGACTAGAAAGTTCCGAACGAACCTCGTTTACGAGAAGAAATCTACTAAAAAAGAGAACCTCTTCACTCTAATAGTACTCCCTCTTCATCTCATGTTGAATTTTCTTCCTAATCTGTCACTACTAGCAGTGCCCATATGGAACGCGGCGTCTTTGATATGAAGGTTGTGATAGACTACAGTAATGAGTACTTTTGATTGAGTATCCCGTTGAGGCTTTCTGGATTTTTGAGACATGTCGAAGACTTAATAGGTGTTATCATGCTGACATATCCTGCGGTGCTATCCTGTTTACTTACTTTTTGTTGTTGTTCGACATTTTGAACATCACTTAAAATGTATTTGCAAATATATTTAATGTTCCAATATGTACTACTCTGCATTCTGAAATGTTTATCTGGATACTACAGTGGACAAACATTACTAGACATTTAGGGTGATTTCTTTCGCACCATGGTTTGTATTCATGTTGCCTTTGCTCTAATTGAGGCTCAAGCTCAAGTAGAGAAGTCAAGTGATGCTGATTGGAGGTGTAGATCTCACAAAAGAGTTTGAATCTACGATCGAATATTTGTAGGAAGGTGGGAGATGAGAAGATGTTGAGGACAAAATATAGAGAGTGCTTACCAAGCGAGAAAAAAGGAGTGATGAAATTGATGATTGATAACGACGCAAAGAGGAAATCTCTATGTGAGGACCGCTGCTCAATTTCCATGCTTATTTGATGGGAGCTAGAATACAAATCATATGCAAGTTGTGAGGGTATGGTATTAGAGAGCTATCGTCTTGCATGCACATGAGCATATTCCTATATCTTTGCAGGTGGACATAAATCGCATAATTTTTTCATCCCATAGAGTATAATACAATGAAAGGTTGGGCTGTATGGTTGTACGAGAAGATTCTCTACGAATCCCATAGGATTCAAAATATGGATATGGAGACTATTAATTCTTTGCTGAGGATGTTGACAAAACTGATTGTTCAAGAATCCACAGATTATGAGTATTTTATTTTATTTTTTGCCTTACTTGATATCTTATTCTCTATTTGTCACAAAGATCTGGATGATGTCTTATGAAGAATTTTGATATTGTTATATAATATGGAAGTCATATGGAAAGTTTAGGAGAGATTACAAATGAACAGAAGAATAACATTTCATGTTGGTGTTGTGGCTAATGAATTCATGTCAAGCTAGAGGAGACTAAGGTTAAAAACATGGATGACACACACTTCATCAACGTGAAACGGAAAAAAGCTTGGATTTTGTGGTGATTAAATCGTTGGGTATATTCATATTGTTTGTATAGGTGTCGGTATGACTATAATCCGTTGACATGAGTTCTGATGATAATGTTGTTGGTATGTGTTATTGATCTTCTTGTAAAAAAGATGACGAGAAATGTTGCCTATAGGTAATCCACAACTACGGTTCAAGAAATATTGAAATTTCTTGTAACAATGATGTGGACGAGGTGCGACAGACAGGTAGAATGTGGAACGTAGAAATTAAAGTGGGTGGGCTGAACTGCAAATTTGATCAATTTTGCGTTAATGATGTGGACGAGGTGCGAGACAGGTAGGAGGTGGAATGTAGAAATTAAAATAGGTAGGTTGAACTGCAAATTTGAACAATTTTGCGTTAATTGTAAGCGTAACTTAGTCAAATCAAGTCCGATATTGTTTTTATTTTGCAAAGGGGATAAAGCGCAGATGCAATATTCATTGCGCTGTTTTCCCTATAATAAGTACATGTTATACATGTTTATGTCATGACTTTTTACTTGAAAACTCCACCGTGAAATCAATTATCCATGCCCAATTCAATTCCATCGAAAGCTTGTTATGTAGTCTAATTAGCGGACAACGAGAATTTTTGACTTCACCAGAACTGTTAATCCATTTCTCTCATTTGAAACTACTACTTGTGTTTTAATTTATCCAACTTTGTCACTTTGATAATGATTTTTGCTTCACATCACACCAAAAAATAATTGTTCATTAGAAGTTATTACATGTTTACTTAAACTTTGGAACATATGACCATGCTATTATTAAGAGGATCATTGATGTTATCATATCTGTTTCATTTTTCTTTCTTTGTATAATACTTGATTCAACATAGGAGAGGTGAAAGATGTCAAAAAATCATCATTTGTTGGCTTTTCATGAAATGATGATATTGATTTAGATCTTCACCAAGATGATGATACAGCTTACAGTACATACATTACAATCATGACATACATATATTCTAAGTCAGACGTAATATATGTATGGGCTTAGAATATATCATGTTGATATCCACAACTTCCTTACACTACAAGTATTCAACAAGCAACATGTTAGTATATACATAAACTTGTAAAATTCTTCATACATCATCAATTAGTAATGAACGCGAAGGTGGGAATGTATCATGTGCACTTGATTTTAGAAAAAAAGTTTTAAATGGCGAAGATTTTGACGTTGTTTGATGTGATATTCAAGGCAATATTCACAAAATAACATAATTTTGATAGATATTTAATTTCAAAGATGATTGATTTTATCTCAAATGGTTGTATATTTTTAATATGATATATCTTAAGAAATTTTCATATTTATCATTATTAATATTTCAATAATGCTATAATATTCATTTTTTTTTCATTTTTTTTTTGTGTATAATTAAACTATTATTTCAAATAATGTGCTATTACTATATCAAGGATTATACAACACAAAAATATTTCAGAAATTAATCCTTGATAATTATAATAAACATATAATTGAATTAATTTTAAATTTTCTATTTTTTTGAAAATATGATAACTGAATTGATTTTATTGACTTGTTCATACATGTAATATTTCATATCATTGGTTGCTCATTACAAATATTAGTTATAAATATCACATATTAATAAGTTTCAATTTTTGTATTTTTCACTAGACAAAATTGAAAATAATCTTTCTATACATCTTTAATATTAATGTTAGGGCCATACTTTTGATATGATACCATTCATACATTTCTTTTTGAAAAATTCATGTTATAAAACTTGCAAATGTTCAATAAATTAATTGATGATTTACAAACTATTCTTACTCTTTCAATGATTCTTAAAAGTTTTAAATCCTAAATATTCTTCCAATTTACTACAGTGTATTGAATAGATGTAATTGATGTTTAATTTTTTAAACTTCTTTTAAGAATCATTATATTTTAAAAATAATAATTTATGATAAAATCCATTCAATATTGAATAGATGTAATTGATGTTTAATTTTTTAAACTTCTTTTAAGAATCATTATATTTTAAAAATAATAATTAATGATAAAATCCATTCAATAGATGGACATATTTTTTTAACAAATAACATGGATATAAAAAACCTCATGTATGTTTATATCATTATGATATTGACCATACATATTATTTTACTATACATATAAATTTCATTTTGATTATTTCATAAAATACATATCAAATTATCATATGTTATCATTCAAATATACATTAAATTTTTTTTGGGATTTTATTTACATTGCAAATAATCATTGATCTACTATACTTATTAGTAATCATTTTTTTTATCAAAAATTTTATGTTGGATGTATAACAACTCATTATATTGGGGTCCGAAAACAACAATACATGGAGAAATACATGCAATCAAGAGCCGAAATACACAGGAAATACGTGGTTCACCTCACTAAAGCTACGTCCACGGAACATACAAAGTCACTTTACTGAATAACCTGAATTGTGTCAGAGAGAGCTTCTGCCAGCCCTCTTATATAATAGTACAAGCCCTAGCCCTAATCTAATTAAATATAGTCAAACTAACCAGAGTTACTCAAGACCTGAGTTAACTCCTAACAATCTCCCCATTGACTCATGTCTTGGGGTCTCTAACTCTTGTTATCCATATACATACTCAACGGGAAGTCCTACAAGGAAACCTGAAGCATATGCTCTCCTGTAAACAAGGATTAACTAGAATTAAGCCTTAGCCTAACTAGGAAGGAGTAAAGCATATACAAGAATCAAACAATTGTTAGAGTAACTCTACTAATACTCATTGTGCAAAATCTGCATAGTAACACAATGCCTCCTGAAACTCTCTAAAGGAATAACTTTTGGTCAAGGAATAACTCTTGGTCAAAACATCAGTTGGATTTAGTTCACCGTCAATCTTGACTAGCTCAACCTTCCTATCAGAAATTGCATTTTTGATAAAGTGATATTTGATGTCGATGTGCTTCACCCTGCTATCCATCACTTGATTTTCTGCAAGATATAATTTTCAACCAAATAGCCTCATTTGCTGCTTCCGCTGCTGCTACATATTCAGCTTCCGTAGTTGACTGAGCTATGCACTTCTGCAAGGTAGGTCTCCAACTAATGCATCCACCTCCAAGTGTAAACACATATCAAGTTGTAGACTTCCTATTGTCCAAATCTTGTCCATGGTCAGCATCAACATAACTCAACAAGGATTTGGCATTGTCCAAAAGACCAAAATCCTTAGTACTCTTGAGGTACCTGAGAATCCACTTCACAGCTTCCCAATGCACCTTTTCTGGATTTGACATATACCTGTTCACATTGCCCATAGCTAGAGCAATATCAAGTATAGTGCACACCATCAAATACATAAGGCTGTCCACTGCCTTGTCATAGGGAATTGACGACATCTTTACTCTCTCAGTTGCATCAATTGGACATTGAGTTGTTGAGAGCTTAAAATTGCCGCTAAAAGACTCCACACTCCTTTAGAGTCTGCCATGTTACACTTGTCAAGCACATATTGTATACTCTTTGACTTACCCAAATCCTTCATCTTGAATGCATATTTTAGTTGCCTCTTGCATCTATCGACGTCGGATTGTTCCTTTGCCAAAATGAGTATGTCATCCACATAGAGTACTAGAATAATGAGGCTAAAGATTTCATTATTCACCTTCTTCATCTAAACACATGGATCAAACTCACTCCGTGAAAATCCTTATGCTTTCATGAACTCATCAAACCTTGCATTCCATTGCATATGAGTTTGATTCAATCCATATAGAGATTTGAGCAATCTACAAACTAACTTCTCCCGATCTTTCTTCTCATAGCCAGTAGATTGTCTCATGTAGATTTCTTCCTCCAAAGATCCATATAAAAAAGTTGTGACAACATCCATCCGATCCATAACTAGACCAAATATCATAGCAAGTGGACATACTGCATTTTAATTGTAAGATTTTTGCTACATGTGAGAAGACTTCGTTGTAGTCCACACCTTTCACTTGTGTGAAGTCCATAGCCACCAACCTGGCTTTGAAGATCCTCTTGTCTTCATCCGCTGGATTATCCTTCAATTTGTACACTCATTTGCTATCAACCAAAGGTTGACCCTTTGGAAGCTCCACCAGCTTCTGATGCAATCGCTTGTTGAGAACAAGCGATTGCATCTCACGCTCCATAGCAATATCTCACTCAAGCTTATTGATAGAGGCTTGAGCTTCTCTATATGAACAAGGTTTTCATTCTTCCAATATCAACGCATTGCCATCATCATTCTCAGTTTCAATATCATGATCCTCAAGAATAGATGAATCGGCCCATGTTCCATACCTTTCGAGAGCTGTACTAATCTGATTTGATGATCTCCTAGTAGATGGTCCTGGTTGATCTCCATCGTTTCGTGTTGTGTCTTGAGGCTCAGCAATGACAACTTGCTCCTCCAATTTCTGTTGTTTAGGAATTTGCTCCATCTGTTCTGGAATTTCTCCTTGTGACACATCATTAAACCCATAATGATCAATCTCCCCCTCAACAACATACGTGAGTTGAGATTTGCCATTGTCAGTACGGAGAGCCTCATATATCTCCCCCTCTTTCAATGATCTGGGCTCATCGAAAGAAACATCCCTACTGACAATCACCTTACAAACTACAAGATCCAATAGCTTATAACCTTTCACACAACTTGCATATCCAAGAAAACGATACTTCTTGGATGTATGATCCAACTTGGTCCTATTCTCCTTAGGTATTAGAGGATAAGTCGTACAACCAAAAATTCTCAAACGACTATAATCAGCCCTCCATTTGTGCCTCAATTCAAACGGTGTCAAGAAATCAATTGCACTTGAAGGAGACAGATATACCAAATACATTGCGGTATTTACAGCTTCAGCCCATAATTCATATGATAAACCTAATTGGCTCAACATATTACGCACCTTCTCTAATACTGTTCGGTGGAGACTCTTAGAAACAAAGCATTTTGTTGCGGAGTATAAACCGTGGTGAGATGACGAGTGATCCCCTCCTCTTTGTAGTAACTTCTAAACTCCTCAGAATTATACTCCCCGCCATTATACTCCCCGCCATTATCCAAACGTAAATATCTCACCTTGTGACCAGTGTGAGTCTCAACTTGGACTCTCCAACTTTTGAAAGTTGCAAAAACTTCAGACTTTTGTGTGAGAAAATAAACCCATACAAATCTTAAGTAATCATCAATAAACGATACATAGTACCACTTCCCAGAATGTGATGCTTTAGGAGAGGGTCCCCACACGTCACTATGTACATACTCAAGTAACTCTTTGGAACTATGAGTTCCAACACCAAAGACTTTTCTATGTTGCTTGCCTATAACACAATGCTCACAAAATTTCATGTCAACTTTACCTAAACCAAATAACAAGCTCATATCTCGAAGGAAGGTCAGTACTTGTTACTCATGTGTCCCATTCTAAAATGCCAAACATGAACCATCTCAGGTCGAGATCTGGTAAGATTGACTTTACCACAAATGGTATTGCCCTCTAGCATATACAGATTTCTATATTTGTGTCCTCTTAAGATAATCTTATCACTTATTCTTACCTCAAGTACTCCTTGTTTAGAACTCCACTCAAGATCTTTTGAATCTAACATTCCAAGAGAGATAAAATTCTTTTTCATTTCAGGTATAAACATGACGTGAGTCAACGTACGTTTGATTTCATCAAACATGTGAATCTGGGCAGATCCAACTCATTCAATTCTACAGGATTGATCATTTCCCATAAGAACTAAACTGTTTAATATTGAAAAAATATAAAAAAACTCTCTAATGTAACAAATGTGATAAGAACAAACACTATCCAAAATCCATATATCACTAACGCCTTTTGGTGAGTTGCATAGGGCATACCTCTGGCTTCATAGTCCATCTTCAAGTAAGTCATACTCCTCATCAAAATCTTGAGTCACATTGGCCAAATGAGTATCATTAGCCTTGGTCTTCACATGACAGTCCTTCTTAAAGTGACCACTATTGCCATATTTCCAACAGACCACCGTCTTTCTCTCTTGGGATTTACCTTTAGACACGGATCTATCTCTAGATCCAACCTTCTTCCCATCCTTCTCATTTTTTGATTGTGACCGTCCACGGATCACATTCAGTGTTGTACCAGATGAAGAGTATGGAATAGAGGTCATCATCATCTTTTGTTGTAGGTCATTAATCAATAGAGTACTTACAAATGATCGTTTATTTATCACGATAAAACAACACTCATGATAATGACTGATATGAAGCAAATAATGAACTTAACAGATGAAGACTCTTCATCTCATCAGTTATTTCCTCTCCAAGATTCAGAAGATCAATAACAAAATCACCAAATGCATCAATGCGATCTTGTATCTTCGTATCTGAATTTTTCATCTTGAAACTCATCAACTTCAATGAAATATACAACCTATTTGATAACTCTTTACGATGAAACCGTCGCTGAAAACCTCAAACAATAAAGTACAATTATCATACTCATCAACTTGTTTCAGAACTGAAGGTTGTAAATGAAGTATAACAATACTCACTGCTTGCTCTTGAATGTATTTTCAATCTTCATCATTGAATGTAAAGGGTTTAGGACTCAATGACTTGCCCAAACCGAAAACATTCAATTTGACTTTGATTCTCCTATAGAAGATAATCACCACACTCATCATATTTGACAATATCAAATCCAACTATTTACTGCCATCTCGCTCCGTCTAATTTTTGAACTCGTCCTTTGTATTGTTCGGTCGTCAATTAGAATCTTTCAAACGTGACTTTTTTACATTCATATGAGAAAAATAAAAATTTATCATGAAAAAATGCAAATTTGCACCAAACCACGAGGCTGGTATGTGAAGCTCATGGGGTGCACAATGACACAAAATCAGCGCAGTACAATTCCCGAAGGAAAGACTAATAATCCCGAGACCACACACTCATAAAACACTACCCGTGCAAATGACATCGTCGTGAAACACCAACATCAGGGATCCATCCACACATAAGCAATCAATCCAATAGTGGCATGGAATCTTGGCGCCAACCTGAGCACGTAGTTGTGCATACTCTTTCCCGCCTCCGTCCCTCTCTGTTTTGAGACCCAATGTTGTTGCTCCTTTCGATTCATTCAGTCAATCCAACAATTAGAAGTTCAATTGATGTACATGGCCCAAAATTCCCAGTTTCCTCCCTCAAAGCAAACCAATCCAGGCCTCGGCCCGACTCCTCCCAATTGATCACTAGGCAGTCGGTAGGCTGTCAAATCAATCGTAGGACAAATTGATAGGGATCAAGCAGGCGCCGCTCCGTCTGTTCGTCTCTCTCCTTCCCTTCTGTCCGTGCTCCTGTCTGTGGCTGACTTGCTCGCAAGCAAGACCAGTGAGCTAGCGAGCACTGCAAGTCGCGATCGAGCAACAGATTGGATGATTACAACAGGGCGACAGAGTGACAGAATGCGAGCAAATGACGAGGACAATTTCCTTACTGCGGTTGATGCTGCTGCTTGTGCAGATGCAGCAGCTTGCTATTGTTTCTTCCCGAGAGAGAGAGAGAGAGAGAGAGAGAGAGAGAGAAAGAAAAAAAAAAGAGTGTAGACGAGGCTCGAGCTCTGCTATCCACGAGCAATTAATTTTTCGACTCGCCGTTTCCCGTGTACATCATATTCCAATTCCCTTCTCTTGTCTCGATCCAATTCCTAATCCCGCACAGATTTCCAGTCTATGTATTGTGGTGTGTGCATGCAAGCTATCGTTAGAGGCTAGAGAAGAAATATGAAAAATGTAATCTAGTAGATAAGATGAATGTCTTTCTCGCCAAAGACGTTGTTCAAAAATGGTAATTGGTCATCAGACATGAAACATTCTTTACAATTAGTGCTTCATTCCCCCGCTTTGTCTCAGCTCTCCACTGACTATGCAGCCATTGTCCCAGTTGCTGTCATCTTCCCGCACTTGTAGAACCTGTTGCATCAATGTGTCTCGCAACAAGAGCTCATTCTAAACCTGATTAATAGCATGACTGTAGTGGGAGAACATCCACCGGTGATGACTAGCCGGTGGTGACGGCTTGTCAATTGAGACAAGCCGTTCCTAATAGCCTTCAAGAACTGGCTTTGACAGCGCTGCATACAAATATCGTTCTAGTCGGATACATGGTGGCACAGAGCGACCACACGCATCCGTACAAGCATCCACCTCCGAAATCCCACAAACCGTAACACAAGTATCAAAAATGGGGTCTTTCAAAAAAGCCCCCATGCAATTTAGCATCCGCTTCGTCATGCACACTCTTTCCTACACAAACAAATCCGTCTAACTCTTGCTATCATGCCATCACAATTGCTCCTCCTCTAACCGCTACCTGTCGCACCATCGCTCGGATATCAATTGTGGTCCAAAAATAGTAATACATAGAGAAATACATCCAATCAAGAGTCGATACATCGCTCGGATATCAATTGTGGTCCAAAAATAGCAATACACAGAGAAATACATGCAATCAAGAGCGGACACAAGAAATACGTGGTTCACCTCACTGAGGCTACGTCCACGGAACACACAGAGTCCCTTTACTGAATAACCCTAATTGTGTCACATAGAGCTTATGTCAGCCCTCTTATATAGTAGTACTAGCCCTAGTCTAACTAAATATAGTCAAACTAACCAGAGTTACTCAAGACCTGAGTAAACTCCTAACATATACATCCTACATATTAAAGTATAGGTATAACAACTCAAGTGTGATGCTATTGGGGCCTAACCACATGTAATTGATTTGGTTTCATCATTGTGCGACTCGATGGGGTCTTCCCATTCTTTTTGTTATTTTACTGGGTGATTTGATTTTTTAAAAGAACTCATTATACCTTTGCTTTAACTTCTACACATAATACATCTCAAAAATTTCCATCTAGTGGGATCAACACTTATATAAAACATCTTATAACATGTATTGTGATATATGAAATTGAATTTTTTAACCTTGTAATGTGCATTTTATTTAATTGTTCAATACAATTTCTTGTTATTTATGATAATGTATTGTCCATTTTGTTTTGATGTACTTGCAATATATATCAATGTTATCTTATTATTATTTATTATAAAAAATATCATATAAATTTTTTTGATTCATAAATATGATTATATATTAATATATTTCATTAAAAATATTTTTTTATTATTTTCATTTTCATTTCAAAATGAAATCATATTTAACTTGGTTTTGGTTTTTGTAATCAATTTGTGAAAATTCGACTTTTAAAAAAAGCTAATTTTCAAATTATAAAATTACAGGTTATATTTTCTAATAATATTTATAAAAAAATTAATTTTTCATAAATATAAAGAATTTTTTATTTTTTTGAATTATTTTTTAAATATTATAGTAATCATAAGTATTAAGCATTTATACAAATAGATTTATTTATAAATATATAATTCATCATTATTTTGAAAAAAAAATTTCACCTTAAATGTTGCATTGTGCAAATTATGACATTATGATGAATACCATGTTATTTTGAAGTGTTTATTTTTTATTTTAAATATTTTTCACTTTATGCTTAAATATTGTTGAAGATCAGCAGAATTGTGCAAATTTTTTTTAATAATCATGGCAACGATTTTTTTTAAAGTATGATTTAAATTAAAAATTTATTTTTATTTTTAATGATTAAAAAAATACTTCATGTAAGTAAAATGCAAGTAAAGTAATAAATATATACTTTTTATCATAATAATTTTTATTTATAGAAATGAAAAAATCCATTTAAAAATTTTTAAATTTTATGAATATGATGTACATATTGCTTGCAATATGTATAGCAGATTAAAAAGTACATAAATTATATTTTTTTAATTTCTAAAAATATTTTTCCTTCATATTTTAATGAAAAATAAAAATGAGTTAATATATGAACATAATGAATGTTAGTATTATAACAATTTGATTTGAAATAGGATTAGAAGTTAAATTCTATGATGATTTGATGACAATGAATGTATAAAATAAAAATCACAAGGATTGATTACTCTATATTTATCATTATTTTATTTTATTTTATATTTTTGACATAAAATTAAAATTTTTTTTAATAAATCATGATAAATGTTTAATAAAATTATGGATGAAAAAAAATATGCTTTTAAATTTATGATGGAGTGTGCATAATGTTCAAAATATTTGCAATGGTGCCAAATTAATTTTATTATATATTTGATTTTATATTTATATTTTATTACTTTTTTTACAAGTTTTATGAAATTTCATTCACATATGAAAATTTTTTTGTATGTTTGATGTTTAATTTATATTTAAAAATATGATATTATATTTTTTGATTTATGTTTCGTGATATTTGTTTAAGTACTTGGATCTCTTTGCTTACTCATCTCATTCATGTCAAGTGAATGTGATATTATAAATTGACATATCAAATGAATAGGAATAAAACTATTGGTTGCTATGTGCGTTTATAATCAGTTTTCTCTTTAGTATTGGATATTAAATTGTAGAAGGAGCTTACAATGAACAAATGTCATGATTATTCACTCTTTGTTTTGGATTGTTTATTATATATGCATATTTTAAGTACAAAAAAATTGAATTAATTTAAAAAAAATCAAATGAATATTTGTTAAATATTCACAAGACTATAAATGATTATCATTGTGTATCTATTTTTTTATGATAATTTATTTATGACTTTTAACCAAATACAAAATTTATTTGATGATCCATATGTTTTTGTTTTAGATTTTATTTTTATTTGTTTGCATGTTGGACATTTTTTTTGTTTCACAAAAATCTAAAAAGCCTTTGATTTAGGAACACATAATTATTTATGTTTTAGATTAATAAAAATAATCTCTTTTCATCTTGTATTTCATGAAAGTCATCCTCGAAACTTGAGAGAAATCTTTAACAATAAAATGATATTCCTTACACCTTATCAAGCCATTTGGATTGTATTTCAATGTATATATCTATGTTTTTATTAAAAAATGGTTATTTCACTCAAATAGAATGTTAAAAGTAACCAAGCATTATAAGTTTTTAAATATTTTTTTCATTTCTTAACATTTAAAATTAACAACAACAATGTGAAAATTATGTAAAGTTTTTGTTTGTTAATGTGGATCAAATATAACATGATATATAATATTTTTAATACTTATCAAAATTAATGGTAATATTTTTTAAAGTTTTTAATTATTTAATCAAAAAAATAATAAAAAGTATCTACATGCAAATTACAAAGCAGAACTACATGTATAAATTTAATATATGTATTAAAAATCATTTTATTAATGACACATGTTTAACTTGATAGTAACAAAATATAAAATCTATATCTTGACATGATCATATAACACATAGTATTTCATGAGAATATAAAATTTTTAAATAATTTTGTATATGATCATATGTGAATTTAGAAATATGTATATAAAACATTATTTGTTTATTTCTTACAAAAATTAAAAGTAAATTTCTAACAAAAAAATTTTAATATGTGAATTATTACATAATTATATATTAAATTTTGTTTTATATTCTTTATATGTTTCAATTTAAATCAATAATTATACTCTACATTGATAAAAAGTAAAAAAATGTGTGATGATCAGGAATATTATAAACTTTATATGTCTTTATGATATAAAGTGTGACTTCATGGTTAATTATTTGATACATGACACTTAATCAAACATCAAACTAATTCAAGTTCTTATTATATATACAATTATTGCATTATAATTAATCATCCTCTCCTTTTGCAAAACTTATTTGAACTATTTTAGTTCATGTACCATTAGATTAAATAAAAAATTTCTAAAAAATTTATTGATTTAGTAGTTAAATATATATTTATGATTTACATCATATGAATTATTATTTTTTAAGAGGTTTAAATATGAAACTACTGCTTAATTTAAAGTGACATGATGTGTCTTATCTTTTAATCCATGACTTTTCAATTCAAGTCATGATATTTGGTTTATGTTCAATTTGAAAAAAAAATTAGAAATAGAAATCAATCAATATGTTTTTTTTTAAGCTCACGTAGTATCATCCAACTTTAATCAAAATATGGTAAAGAAATTTTTTTAAATCATGTGTAGAAAATATTTATAATTTGAAATGGGTAATGACATAACACATATTGACTAACATAATACATAATATTGGTAGTTATTTAACTAATCTAGGTATAAAATTATCATGATTTTTAAAAGATACCTATAATTTGCAAGTAAGATAAAGTTGGCATAATTTCATCTATTCCAAAGTTTGTGTGATACCATGAGCAAATTTTTTATTTGTAGAGCTTTGTTGATGAATACCACTATTTATATTAGAAACTAAATGCAGTAAGTTCTATTCAATCATGGATATATTATGATAAATCATGCAAAACTAGATATATATAAAAATTTTGATTTATAAAATTGATTTGTATTTTTTATTTTGAGCTACGGAGGGCTTAAAAAATCAAATACATATCAAATCAATGATTTTAAATTCAAACTATAAAATAACTATGACATGTATTAATATGATTGAATGAAAATAAGACTTTAAGACTAGAATAACATCAATATATGTGACAAAAAATCATTATTTTTTTGTCAACAACTTTGATATATAAAATAAAGTTTTCATTTTTAAAGATTAAGTTATGTATGTATATTAAGCTTTAAAGACTAGCTTCAATCCACATATATATATATATTTATTTATTTATTTATTTGTTCTATATATGAAAATTATTTATATTCATGCGGTTCAAATATGTAATTTTCTCATTAATTTTATCAATTAGTATACTAGCTATCCATTTATATGCATATTTTATGTATTGAGCTTCAAATTTCAATCATTAACAAATAAAACATCTTAAAATTCTGAAATAATTTTGTATATGATCATTAACATATGATCATATACGAAATCATTTTAGAATTTTATATTATCATGACATAGCATAAGTTATATGATCATGTCAAGATATAGATTTTATATTTTCTTAGTATCAAGTTTAACATGTGACATGAATAAAATGATTTTTTATACATATATTAAATTTCTATCATAAATCAAATTGAACTTCTGTACTCAAGCTGATACATATTAAGAATTAGTAAGTTTAAACCTTCTTTTATTGGTTACAACATCAATTTTTTGAGTTTGGATTATAGTTGATGATTATGTTGGACATTTTAAATCTAATATGAGACATGACTTTTACTTGTTACATCTGATCATATGAAGTAGTGAAAAAATTATAAAATATTATGAGAAATAATTTTAGAGTTTAAGCCCTAACATGATGCATACATGCATTACTTTGCATGATTTTTAATTATATTTCTGTTTGTGTCATTTGTAGTGGATCCCTTTTAATATCATAAATGATATGAAATCACTCATTCAAATAATAATTTATGATATTCTTATGATTCATGTGTTTGAATAAGGAATATTATGTAATTTATTGCAAATCTGTAATTATATGATAATATTTCTGCAACTTTATAAGATAAATATAGATTGAATAATATAAATATTATTTCAGATTAGATTTGCAAGAACTCCAATAAAGCTTACCAACATAAAATTATCATTTCTTGATGAATGAAGAAAGATTATTATTTTTTACAATATGAACATCTATAAAAAACCTTATATTATATTTGAAGTCATAATCAAAAAAATATTGAAAATGAAGATAAAAGATTTGTTATATAAAGTATTCATGCTGAAGCACTCTTGGAATAATTGATTTTGTGCTAGAAGGAAAAAAAAATTGGTATCAACACATGAATTTTTTTAACTTTTTGCATGAAAAATTGTAATTTCTAGATTTTAGTTTGGGCAAGCTTTAGTTTATCTTAGTTGACCAAACATTAGAGTAGATCAACTCATAAGTCATGAAATATTTTGGAAAAAATTTTACAACTAAGATCAAAACATAAAATAAACAATAAGTTTGAATACTAAGTGCTCGCATGTGTAAAATAAAATAAATTATGATTATTACAAGCTATTAAAGTACAATCACTTTCCCAATGTTTAAAACTAGTAATCTATAGTCAAAGAAATATGATTATTGCTAAAATTATACTATGAAGTTACTGGTAAATGACGTGGTAGATGATGTGTTCATGATTGTTGGAGATTTGAAAAATAAAATATAAGTTGTATTCAAATATTTTGCAGGTTTAACTTAGTCACATAGGCAAACACATCCAAAAATTTTATGTAATTCCTATGATGTAATTTAATACATGTTGGATTGGCACAAAATATTGAGATCTAGGTTCAAAATAAAACTTCAATCGTCTTTGAAATGAATGAGATGACTTTTTATTTAAGCTACATGTGAGTTAACAAGTTAGTGCTGGTCATTTCTAAAGAAATGAGACTTTAAGCAACAAGTAAAAGGAATGATTTTTTTAAAAAATCTGCAAAATTTGAAATAATTACTGAATAATTTGAAGTGTTGGTGGCTTAGACTACAAACACTAATTCATTATTTTTGAATTGAATATATCAAAATCATCATCAATATTTATGCAATTGTATATTTAATGTATCTTTATTTAATCATATTGCTCATATTTAAATTCTCAGCACAAAAAATTGCAGTAACCATTTGAATATATTGTATTCTATAAAAAATATTTATTGTTATTAAATTTAAAATTTATCCAATGTATGTATAAATTATTATCAAATTTTATATCATATTTTTAAGAAAATAATTATGGAAGAATTTAAAAATATTATTATAAAAATTTTTATTTAGAAAATTTAGCAAATTGAAAATTTTTAATGACAGAAAATTTCAAAATCAATATCACATTTTACTTTTGAAATCTCAAAACAAAAAATGAAAATCAAACTTTGATTCAGAATATTCATCCATTACAACTTTTTTTTCCTTATCTGGATTATTGATTTATGTAGGTGCTTTTATCGAGTCTCCAACATTTTTTAAAACATATTTATTTTGAAAATATAATTTTCAAAATATGAGTTGAATTGTAACTTTAAACCATATTCATAAGTTAATTATATTATAATCTTTCTCAATAGAAAAACTTACGATTTTGTCGGTATTCGATAAAGACACCGGAGTATGGACGTAGTGTGTTTTCGCTGGTTAGTAATCAACCGATATGCGGGAATTTGCTTGCAACATGAGTTGGTGGTTCTTCATTGTTGCTTCCGTCCCTTTGTTGATGACTCTTGTGCATATCGTAAGTTAAGGCCATGGATTGACTTAACCTGATGTTTGTCGACACTTTGTAACTGTAACTAGACTGTAACCTTTGACCTCAGACTCCGCACGTGGTAGCTATTTTGCCCAAGTATTGCACCTCCAGCGATGACGTGATTCGAGCGAACGAGATCCCTAGTCACAAACTCAAAACGCTGCATGTCCAAGAAAATGCCTCCCTCCACAAACAAACCCCCCCCCCGGAACCCCTGCTCCTCTTCTATGAGGTCACGGAGATACATCATCGTCAGATAGAATCGGAAGTTTTCATTGGATCGATAGAATAAGGCGACGCAGTAAAATAAGATTGGATCCGCTCGACAAGAAATGTTGGGTTCTTGCCTGCAGATGACACCTGGGCAGTAGAAACAAAAAATACGAGGGTGGTGACAACTCCGCTGAATTTGGACTAGCGGCCGTGAAAATATCCTGCCTGCCCGAGAGCGCGAGTCATGGCTGAGAAGTGATGGCGGGACTTTCGTCTCCTCCCCGGACCGCATTAAAACGCAAAGTCAAACAAAATGCCACTTCTCTGGAGGGCTCAGCGGAGAGACGGAGAGATTCAAGACCGAGGGGCAGAAAGAAATCGAAGACCAGGCGCAAGTTGCGTCATCCAATACAACAAAACACGAAGCGCTTTAGGGTATGCACTTGCAAAACGACAGTCGCTACAGGCCGTACGGAGGAATCTAGCCCAGACGAGACGGGGTGTGGGAGGGATGGTGCATCGGTGATGGGGTGTGCAGAGCACGCGCCGAGAAGGCAACCTGCTCTTCTCTCGCATGCGTGGAGCGGATGCAGCGAAGAAAAGTGAAGGCAGGCAAGCAAGCGGAATGTCGCCATCTCTTCCATCTGCTGTACCGGTTTACAGGTTTTCATTGAGCCGGGGAATAGATGGCGGCCCCATTTGCGCTTCTGCCCCTCCCTTCCCTTCCTCGCGTCGCTTCTCTGCGTTTCCCTTTCCCCCTTCCCTTCTTGGCACTTTACGCTCGAGAGGAAAAAAGGTGGAATCTAATATCTGTAAAATTGGGGCCTTTTCACTGTGGATAATAACTGGGAAAAGTACAAGACTACAAGTAATTTGGTATCTCCTCGGCGCCCGCAGAGCGGGACATGTGTCCCGTACTCCACATGATTTCAGGCCAGCTCGAATTCCGACGCGTGCGTGTTCACTGCTGCGGCGTCGCCATAACCCGGAGTGAAATATATCGTTACACTTCGACCTGGTGGCGTTGGCGGGGTCTTCGATTCCGTTACTCGAAATCTTCCTCGGATGTGAACTTGGGAAGGATTCGGGAGCTTCCTGAACGCGACTGTTTCCGTGATCCCTGTGCCTAAGCGAGATATTCTAGGGTTTAGGGTTTAGTCTGCAGACTCTGTATCAGTTTGGAAATTTGCACAAGAGATCAGGCTGGAGCGATGGGGTGGATGACAAATCGAAACTGCTCCTCGAGTACTGTACAGATTGGGAGTAGATTAGATCTCAGCTCTTATGATCCACATTGTGTTATTGAATAACTGTGCAAGTGATTTGCACACCGTGAGAATAGATGAGCTCCATAATGAGATGAATAAGATGAACTTCCTCGCGTGTAGATAGAGATACCTTGTGACTACTGACTTTCAGGAAGTCACCGACCACACGCAGACTGTGGTGGCAATAAAAAAATATATTTTTGTTGAGTGGATTGCTCGCTGATTCAGCACACAAAGATTGCGTTGGGAAGATTCTGTGGGGTTGATTACGACCGGAACTCTTATGGTAGGGAGATTGCAAAGCCTAGAGATAGTCACCGACCTCACAGACATGAAGGTCTGGCGTTGTGGCTGTTTTCCACCTATTTCAACCGAGCATTGACCAAATCTACACTAGACGTAGCACTGTTCGGTACCCGGACTAAAAGAGGCATTATCAAAATGAAAAGTGGTAGTCAAAACCATTATTTTTCTTCTGCTGTCATTCAGGTTTTGCTTCGAATTTGTAGCAGAAGACCGGATTGGGGGCATGCATTGGCCGCCTCGTACACACTAGGACGAATTATTGGTTTTTGCATGTACATTCTTATAGTTTCTTTTGCGGAATGGTGGACGATGCACGCAAGCTCGAGTAGCCAAATTCAGGTTCGAGCTTTGAACGCAGTCCTATTTCTCTGCAATTTACCAACAAATTTGACGACTTCTCTTTATAGATAAGGTCATCTCCACACACAGTACTCTCTGACTCTTTCAAGTTGGACGGCCAAAATTTATGGACAAACCTCGTACGTTCACAAATCACATGAAATCTCTAATCAGTATTTATTCTGATTCTGCATGCGTACAACGAAACCTCATAAAGAAGTTTTTCAACTGCAGATTGGTAGAAAATCACAGGCAATCTATCGAAGGCCAGGTCGAAAATGTTGAGAACGTCCTCCATTTCTATACGGTATCGAGGTGTGTTGGATGTCCTACATTTCCAAAAGATCAAGGCCTCGATCTCGACTGAATACAGTCTACTGTGAAACTTGTCATGTATGTAACCTCATGACGAGGAACGAAGGGATTTTGATTTGACTTGTTTCATCTCACGGACACAATACTCATCTGTCAGACAAGTAGAGCACCTTTTGTTGATGAGGAAGCCCAATTCAGTTGGTGAAGATTTATCGGGCTCGAGAAGGACCAAGTTTCTTTGTGGGGACCAGCTGTCGGGTCACAGGCCGATGGTGGGATTAGGAGTGAAACATCTCAATCTCTTTCGAACACCCTCCAAATTATCTCGTCATTCAATTCGGTGCTTGCTTGAAGAAGAGATTCGACAATTCAACATTCGTTGCTGACGTCCATCGGTCGATACTTCTTTTGACTATTCATGGTCTTTCATTACACTGGCGAATTTCAATGACGGGCCACAATGACTTCCATGGTAATACAGCTGTCCATCAACGTGCATTGAAGTTTTCCTCTTCTGTTTCTATTGTCTACTTTGCTTTGTTCTCTCTTTACGCTTCAGTTTGTCTGTTTCCTTGTGCCCCCTTTTATCTTGCATGCACTTTTTCCCCACTAAGTATTTCTGCATAAAGTTGGCTTAACTTGGCTAGTCAGTTGCAGCATTTGGGTTCAAATTTTTCGTAATGACTAACAAATGCACTCACTCAATTAGCTTATAGATTCGAAAGAAGACTCTAATGCGAGAATCATGGATGATTTAAGTTTTCTACCCTTGGCCATGTGCACATTCAACACGGAGTTCAGCAAGTCTCATAAAGACACTTCACTATGCTGCATGCATGGGATTTGAGGAAGGGGGGTTTGCGGAATGGTATTTCTGGGGTTCACATTCTTTTCTCTTCTATGAGCATGGCTATTCACATGATGGAGTCACCAGTCTACAGTCCGTCTTTGGTATTCCACATAGAGATCCTTTTGGATTAATCCTTTTTGCCATGGCTCATTATAGAACTCTTCTGTTTACTGCTCTGGCAGTGTTAGGTTGTGTGTTCCACTCCTTAGCGGATGATACACACATTATGAACCTGATGTACCACATTAGGTAGGCATGGTCTCTTGTGATCATTCCTACTCATCTCCAGCTTCCAGAGGGATGTATGATATCGACAGACGGCTTACACATTCTATGCGTGCTAGTTGGGTTAGAGGATTTTTTCTCACGCTAGCTAGATTTTGCACTTGCCAAAGATGTATTGCATGTAGATGACCTTCCTCTACTAGGGGATCCGTATGTGACATTTGATATACTCTCCTCTATACTACTCGTCGACCCAAATATCTTTTTCGCGTAGTTCCTCCTTCACCTACATTCTTATCGCGCTTGAAAGCATTTGATATTAGGATCATGGACGTCTTTGTTGACATCATCGGACCATGGACCTTCGAGTATGTGACATGGGATTTGGCATGGAGACAAACATCTTTGTTGATTTAGTGTGGAGGATAGACTTATTATCGATGGAGAAGATCACATCTATAACATTTTTGACTAGTTGGACACTCTCTGTAACTTTGTTATCTTCATGATTTGTGATTGCATATGACCTATATTCAATCACAAATCCTTGAGATGTATGTGAGGGACGTGAATACAAGATCATTTCCTTACGACATACGAGAGATGATTTACCCTTCGAGGTACAACATGAACTCCCGTCTTTTTCTTCTTTGCCCACCAATTGGACTAGAGATTTACAACCTATCTTGATGGAATGACAGTTTCAACAGGCTCTACATTCACTCTTAGTGGATCCGGACATTCCTTGTACTATTACGGCTTGTCTACGCTCTTGCTCATGCAAGGATACATGCTCGTGGATCTTGGCTCAACCATGCATTAGGATTTTCTAACTCACACCATCTACTTTTTCTACAACTATGAGGTTCCTTGTTGGCTTGGTCCATCTATCTACATGTTCATTACTCACGTGTGAGTGTGACACTACTTTATATGCAGTAGGTGTCCATATGACTCGTTGTTCATTCGGAAGGGAGATGATAACTATCTATGATGCCATTATGGATGTGATATTTGTTATGGGGCAAGAGGATGGATATCTCACATGGAGGTAGCGTTGGTATGCCTTGCAGTCGACTAGGGTTAAGGAAAACCTATACTTGGTTTGGGAGTACCATGTTATTGTTACTTACGTGGTGGTTACCGATCCTACATGTGACACAGTTTCAGAGGAGATGATTACCCTTCATCCTGGATGGACAACGAGTCAAGCGGCAACAGCCAAGGTCTCCAAGTATAGGGATATGCAAAGACGTCAACTCTTTGTTCCCCGAGCCTTGGAGCTATGGACTCCCACTTCGACTTGTTTAGTGAGAGAGTGCATGAGAGCCTATCATACTAAGCATGGGATATTAATCTCTTTAGTTTATTCTACAGTCTATTTCAGGCAATATATTTCCATTACTCTACAGAGATCATTAGCTAGTGCTATCCATAGGAGAACAATCACAATAGGTGATACTTTTTCAGATGCTCTCTTGTTTGTAGACCGTTTGAACTATATAGTTCGAATATCTTAGGTGATGTAGGACATATTTCCCATTGTGATGCTATCGGGGCCTAGCCCCTTATTACCGGTTTCGTTTCCTCCATGTTCGTCCTCCCTCCTAAAAGGAGGGAAAATCCCATCCTTTTTGTTATTTTACTTTCTGCCCTTCTGCAATCCCAACAAATGAACTACATATGTAGCATTCCAAAAGGGTCATTGTCCGAGTTGCAGCCGAGAAAAAGAACATTTTCCTTCTTGTGTGCGTCCACAATCTGGTGCTCGTCGAGATTCGTCTTTCCTTACATGCAACTAAAATTATAATGAAAAGTAAAAACGTTGAAACGAACGAGAAGGGGGGAGAAGGGATGGAAAGAAGTGCAAACGATGGCACTGATATTTTGCAATAAAAATGTCTTTTCCAGATGTGAAAGACAAGGTGTGAAATTTGGACTTGGGCTTGGGCTTAATCGTGAGAAAGCTGAGGACTCCTCGTGCGAAAGGAATGCAAAAGTGTTTTGTTTTTCATGCGTACCGGAGGCTCATTAGTTCAAGGAGCAAATCTCGTGAGTCCTTTTGGTTTCCGCCGAAGACTCTTTTGTCTCTTCCAACGGAGGGACGCGCAGTCTACAGACTGTACAAACGGAGGAATCCATCTCCTCCCCAACGAGGAGGAGGAAGATGAAACGAAGAACTATGAGGGGCATTTATGTCATTGTGGAGTTTGGCTCGTCGAAAGCGTAACATGCAACTTTATTTTGTGGTAAGGCCGAGGCACGATATCGACGTGATGGTTAGCTGCAAACACGCTTTGCTGCTGCCGCTTCCACAATCCACAAGCTTAAGCTTTTTGCGCAAATTGGACTTTTCCGCAGTCCACCGGCCATCACGAGGGCAGCTTTGATCACGGTACTCACCTTCACATAAATGAAGATCGTCAAGGGAAGTGGAGACTCTGGAGAGCTGGCAAACAAAACGGTGCAGCCAAAGCTCCATGCCTCGAGAGTTAAAGGCACATGTGTGAAAGTGTACACTTTTTGCACTCTGCTCTGCAACGTTTTTGAGTGGATGCAGTAACAGATTGAGTCCAAGAAATAAAGAACTCAGAGATTATTAGAATAAAGTATTGTTCGTTATAACACAGTGGTGATGTTCATCATATATAATTACCAACTCACTTGGAGAGTTCTCATCATAAAGCTTGAAGAGAAGAGAACATTCGTTACGAAAACTGTATTAAATGAATGGTTTGTTGGACTTCAATACAAATGCTTACAAGATGCTTCTCAAGTCTTCTACGCATAGAGGTGACAACAATGATTGAAATCGACATTTGGTGAGATGGGGGGCAAGCAAGCAAACGACATGTGATAGAAAGTTGTACAGAACTCGTGCGAGCACTCTGTCTTTCTTTTTATTCTCCTTTGTGTGAAGTTTGTGTGGGTGCGTGGGCCTATCTTGAATGTCATACTGCGATACTGCAGTTTATTTGACACATTTTCTACGAGAAGTTACCGGGACCACATGAGGAGATGAACTCTGGGGGTCAATATTCCTGTGGACCTGCTCCTTGGTCGTTGAGTAACACGAAGTGATGAACGGTTATTAAAAAAGATATATTCCATTAAAGACCCTCGCTCTCTCTCTTTCCAATGATCCAATATCTTCATTCTTCTGCGTGTATCGTCTCCACTTATATATACTATACACTATAATACTATACTGCCTTCAATTTGTACGCTCGTCTACACTGGTGACTGGACAGTCAGGAAAGAATTCGATGAAGATTTTTAAGTCAGAAGAAAACGAGTAAACAAACCTTCGTGATGGACACATGACTTACTAGCTACATGACAACTGGTGGAGCTTCTGTAATTTCCAGTTACTTGCACATGGCCTTTGTTGCAGCTCAAAAGAAGGGCGAAGGTGATGGATAGATAAATGGATTGGTCGGCTGTAGTGGCTCAAGGATGTGAAGGTCGGGACCCGAGAACACAGTCGATGTCGAGACTCGAGTCTGCCATCATCACAGTCAAGAGTCGCACTGGCCGGCACATGTGGGGGAAGATAGGGGGATGGTAAAGCTGATGGGCTTTGGACAAGTTGGTGGTGAAACATTGTGAGCCTCTGTCTGTGCCTCCAAATCTGTCACCGTCACATAGAAAGAGCACGACCTCTTTCGAGCACACTTAAGGGAGGCCGGACACCGGATGCATACCAGGGAACAGACATGAGTCATGCTTACAACTTGCGCCAAACGAACGAACATCATCTCAAGGCTCTTTCGCTTCAATGACATCATCAGCTTGGTGGGGGAAAACATAGCGGCTCGGCTCGACCAACAAAACAAAACAAATCGCCGGGAGGCCAGGACTCAGAGGATCCCACGAACCATGGAAAGTACTACCGGACGCATATACTTTCTTTGAGCATAAAACATCATTTCGGTGGGAATGCAGACACACCATCATCTCTAGGTAACTGACAAGAAAGCTTACAGCACATGAAAAGTGCTTATCTCATTTCTTTTCCGAGGAAAAACAAATCACAAGGTATTGTTGTTTTCCCCAACAATTTTTGCCTCACCACCATTTTGGTACAGCTGGGATCGTTTTCGTTAGGGCATTTGGCATGCCGATTATGAGGCCCAACTTACACTGCCGACTAAGATTATCTAAAAGCTTGTATAGAACGTTCTCCAGAACGAAAGCATCATGAAACTTGTTGGGGAATGCGAACAGCTGAACAAAGATGACAAGTATCTCGAAGGTGAATTTTTCTCGATCCAAACGTCTTTGATAGCTCACCTTTTTTCTTTTTTATTTTTATTTTTGGTGAGTACTCCCACCGAAACAACCAACAACCTCGCACGATCATCAGTGTTACATGAAGGAGAAAAGACGTCGGCAGATTGATATGGACCACAAATAAACTATTTCAGGAGAATGAGAAAGGGGTCGAGACCCATGAGTTCAACAAATAAATGCCTCGGAACAATCACAAACTTTCGAGGTGAGATTGCGATTAATATGCCTCACGCAAAACACCAGATATTTGAGCTAATATATATAATAAACTCATGCAGAATATATAATTCTCTAATACTCCTACATGTAAAGGCTCAGCTCACCAAGTAGCAGAGTCCATGTGGATGCTAAATCCTTGTACCGTGTCATGCCATGGAATGCAGCAGTAGCAACAACAACAACAGTGTCGATGTATGATCACGGAGCATCACGATGGTCTTCTGAGTGGGGGAGCAAAGGATGGCTGGGCTGGTTGTGTCCAACGAGGAGGAGGCCTCTTGTCTCCAGCACGTTCTGCAATCTCACCTGAAGTCCCACCGTCCTTGCCCTTGCTGAGCCAGCCAGCCAGCGTATCCGCATCAGGCTGGAAATCTTTGTCCAAACCTTGTCAGTGTTGGTGAATAGCCTTTTGTTTTCCTGCGAGATAAGTACATTCCAGAAGTGGCGCGCTAGATAAGAACATCTCTCTCCACGATAGGATCTTTGACCCGATGAGTGAGTGAGTATTTGATCTTCAAGCACAGTCCAGTTAGCCTTCCCCCTTTTTACTTGTCACGAATTTCCTGTCTTCCGAGGAGAGACTATAATATCCTTAATATATTATTATTGTTAACTGTATCCATGTGAGCCAAATAATCTAATGGAAGGGTTTTGCAACCAAAGCTGATACTGTGATGCGACATTTCTATAACACAATAAGTGATGCATTCTTTTGGATTCAAAAGTGATTGTTTTTCCATTCGCAATTGTATCTTGAGGTGCCACGTGGTCCACAACATGAACGACAGCAATGACGGACCCAACACTTCTCTCAACAGGGAGCACCTTTAAATCTTTACAAGTCAGCCCTCGAGACGTAAGCGAGGGTATTCATAAGCTCGGCAGAAGAACATGGTCGGTAGCTCAAAAACACGAAGACAATGTCACGGGTAAAACAAACAGGGCATGCCAGAGTGCATTCGTTTTCTGCAGCTTCAGAATTGTCTTCAGAGTGCAGAGGCGACTTGACCTGGTGTGCTCACGGAGTCATGTTGTGCTGAACAGGAGGATAAGTGAGGGATTCAATGCACAGTAATGAAGGGCCTATCTCGACTTATCCTCCCATCTCAGCAGAACATGCCTCTCCTTTGGCTGGGCTTGGCTTCTCAAACTTTGTGTGGGTGTATGATGGTACCGGATAAGATCAAAGAATACCCATTAAGGTGCACAAGTCCGCTTTTGTTTTCGGTCAAGCCATGGTTTCCTTGTGTGACAGACTTTAGGCAAAATGACTAAATTGATGTCAGGTAAGTGCAGTGGGGCTAGCCCTGGAGGAGTTAGGACCATGATAGGCATCCATGAGAGTGAAAGCTCTTTTTTTCTCTTTTTTCTCTTTTTTCATTTTTGCTCCACGCTGAGGAAGTAAAATGTTGCATTGAAATTGTCATTCTACCTCTTTCCAATGGTCGGCCAAAGCCCTTGTGCTGAAATCAAAAGGTCCGTTGTCATTGGCCCGTTATACATCCAATGTATGGAAGTGGGGCCTTCATCATGAACTCAAGGTCCTCCTTTTCCTACCAAAGTATCTCTATGCCAGCCCTTGGCTGATGTGGTAAACGAGGACGTAGGTGATGCAGTAGAGAGTGCCTTGCTTAGATACATGCACCGAGTAGCCATGACATGTGCAGTCACTGCAGTACAAGCTTAACTTGAGCTCTGCTTCGAACTTTGGAATTGTTCTTGAACTTAAAATCTTCTATCTCTCTCTAAACCCTAAATAGTTAGCATAAAAAAAATTTTCCTATTGTGATGGGGATGTGTGATCATTTTCTTTACATATACTATTATAAAAATACTTTTACCTTTGGAGTTGCGACATGAGCTCCCGTCTTTTTACTCTTTATCCACCTATTGGACTAGAGGTCTACAATCTACTTTGATAGATCTACAATTTTAGAAAGCTCTACATTCACTATTAGTGCTATGGCTTCTCCGCTCGATCATATATCAAGGCTTTTCAACTCGAACCAGTTATTTTTTCTATAATAATGAGGTTCCGCCTTGGCTTAATTCGCATATATATATCTTCATTACTCACTCGTGAGTGTGATATTACCTTAGATGCAGTAGAGGTCCATATGACTCGTGGTTCATTCGGAGTGTAGAGAATAGCTACCCATGATGACATTAAGGATGTGGTGTTTGCTATAGTGCGAGAGGGTGGATCCCTCACATGGAAGGAGCGTTGATATGCATTACAATCAACTCATGTTAGGACAGACCGATACTTGGTTCGGAAGAACCAGGTTACTATTGCAAAAGTTGTGGTTACATATCCTACATGCGATATTATTTCGGAGGGGATGATTATCCATCCTCTTGAATGGATGACGAGTGGAATGACATCATCCAAGATCTTCAAGTATAGAGTATGCAAAGAAGTTGTCTCTTTGTTTCTCTAGCTTTGGAGTTATATAGAGCTATGGACACCGACTTTGACATGTTGTGTGAGAGTGCTCGAGAGCCTATTAGACTAGATGACAAGGGTATCACTCTCTATAGCTTATTTTAGGCAGCATTTTTCCATTACTATGTAAAAAACACTAATTGGTGAAATCCATATGAGAGCAATCACGGTATGTGATGCTTCTTTGGATGTTCTTGTTGTTTGTATACCATTTGACCTAGATAGTTTGGATATCTTAAGTGCACTATGACATATTTCCCATTGTGATGTATTGGAGCCTAGCCCCATATTACCCGGTTGGTTTCATCCATATACTACTTGATGAGGTCTTGCTATCCTTTTTGTTATTTTACTTTGTCAAACTTACCTCTTAACTTCACAAAACTAATTTCTCATCTAAACAAAATGTATGAAGAAGCGCTATGAACACATAAAATGAAATCGAACCGTGTGAGCTAAGATGAGTAAGGTATAGTAATCTTTATTTTAAATCGAAGTGGACAAATGAAAGTGAAAAGGTAGTGATGAACCATGCACTGGATCTGAAACCAAGCTTAGGAGGTATGTTATTCATGACCGTGGCCATATAGTAACAGGAGCAGCGATGTGACGCTGGCCAGGATATGCTACTCATGACCTATGAAACACATTAAAAAAAAATCCTGTCATCGAAAGTAACATGACAGTGCAACGAGGACCAGACAATTCTATGCGGGCAGTTACGAGAACGCAGACGTGCAGTTGAGTATGAATATAATATGTGCAATTGGAACGATTATTAAATGTGAGTAGAAACATATTCATTGTCACATGAAGTAATCCTTTGATATATGTACATAGCGTCTCCATCTCTAATGCATAGAGATGGAGATCTGTATCTCTGTTCAGATATGCCAGTTCCTGTGAACACAACGAACAAAGCACAGGAACATACGATATTGTTGGAGATGTACACGTTCTCGCTGTAATGCATGCTTATGATGTGAAGTGAGAGGAAAGGAATACGACAAGACTCAAAAAAATTTTGGGCTGCAACTCTAGTCGAGTAAATAGACAGTTCCAAGTTCAATCTTAACATTCATATCGACGTTCAACCAAGTATGATCGATTTCCATAAGGTAATTCTCTTATACATGTTATGATATTGAGCTTATTTGAATAAATAGGGGTACAAGATCTGAAGCTTTTATATAAGTATTATATCTTAGTAGGCTTACTTGGGAAAATAAGTTCGGTGAGAATGGATTATTTCGGACCTCACCACTTAGAATTCAGAATCTTTCTTGCTCCTCAATCAAGATCTTCAAAGCATGATAATAGTCAGTCTAATATTCGTTTCTCGTAATAACATAAATATTATATATTATCCAGTGATTGTAGAACAATGAACTTACTAATACAATTTTTTTAGAACCATGCTGAAATTCGTAGGTATGAAAAATTTCCAGCACACTAAATGGAAGCCAGCAGAATTGTTTTTCATAATGTCCCGTAAATTTTAGTAAGGTACACTGATGCACGCTGACACTATTTAAAAATTCAAAAAAAGTAATAGTTTTTTGTCTTAAATAAAATAACCACCATACTATCTACACTAAAAATCATTCATCTATACACACATGCATTTTTGATAGTGGTGTATAATGTGGTACAATGAGTCACAGTTGACTTATTGTAGTAGCAAAAATGGATTGCAGAGTACCCCAATACTTGCCACTCTGTTCTGCACGACTCTCGTGACTTCTGTCTCTTACAATCTTTGTCATCTCTAATCGTTCCGGCAGTTTTTTAAATTTTTTATCCATTATTACCAACATCAGTCACAACCTTGTTAGACAAATGAGAGTCACACAAAGCAAAGAACAATGGAAGAGGATATATTCCTTCAACAAAGAGAAGATAGCTTCGGCTGACATCTCTTTCAAAAGATGATTCCTCTGCCGCTACATGAACAATTGAATTTCTTCACCCAAAAGTGGTCCAGAACTAGCACTATAATCAATTCAATATTGACTATAGGGCAAATTACATGCATGCTTTACATGCAGATTATGAGATATTTTTCTGTAAAGTTGGTTCAAGTTTAACTCCCTTGATTTCGAGGAACTAAGAGACACAGTAAAATAACAAAAAGGGATGGGAAGACCCAAGATGGGATGGGATTTCGAGGAACTTGTATCTCTGATGTTCGATTGACTCCATTACTGGTCTTATCTCACTGCATCCATTTCTAGTGAAATCACTTACCTAGAGTGAAAAATACCTACAGAGGATGTGAAAGTGAAACAATAGATTAATTTTTACAAGATCAGTACCTGCAAGACGTCATGAAGTTTAACGCACTTTCTCCTTTGGTTTCATCCATGTGCGGCTTGATGGATGGGGTCTTCCCTCCTTTTTGCATATTTCTTACTTTTTTTGTTAAGTCTTGTTCAACATATCTCACGCACAATTAGTTAGTAACATAGGGTTTCAGGAGAGCATTTTACGGGTTAAGGTAATTTCCATTAAAATAATTACGGGAATATAAAAAGGTATCACTTTAAATAAGGGAAAAAATAAAATTTACCACAATGTTCCAAATTTGGAAATTTTCCTCTTTGCTTGGTGTATGGGATTTATTCTACCATTTTTCTTCGACAGTTTTCCATAAATTTTTATACACAATGCACTACTTAGCGGCAAAATAATTACGGGAAAGTAATTACTGTTTTTATTCCGGTCTATCCACATCAATTCCCGAGTTTTCTATCCTAAACCACTCCCTAATATATAAAAATAATAATGTATAAAAAAGCATGGGAATACCCCATCGAGTCCCACATGGATAAAACAAGAAGTAAGATGTTGCTAAATTCCAATAATATCACAATGTGCAGTATGTTACATTGGAATTACAATATCTTAATTATCTAGATCAATCGATACATATAACATTATGATTTTTTAATAATTATATTAATTGATAATATTGAAAATAATTTATAAAATAATTTTAAAATAATAATATACATTAAAACAGACTTATAATAGTCTAGTATGCACTCTTTCACAAACTTATAGAATTCTAGGTTCATATCTCTATTTAATTCCAAGGAATAGCAAAGTGATCTACGAATAATTATTGATTTACACTTATGAGAAATCTAACCGTACACGTTGACACGCGCCAATGTGATCCGCCGCCCCGTACTGTACAGTAAAATCGTATGCCTTCTCCAGCCGTCCAAAAGCCCTTTCCTAATCTCCCCTCTTCGACACTTCGTTCATTTATCACACCGCGTTCTTAAACTCTCGTGGCGAGTGACGTGGACTTCCCGAAGTGCTCCCGTTCCCGCTCCCGCTACCTCTAGCTGTTGTCGCCGAGGACATTGACTATTTACTGTGCTATAAAAGATACTCCCCTGTATTCTGATCGTATTCCGGAAGCCGTGATGAGTTCATGCTTGTATTTAAACTTAAATATGTTTCCTTCGTTATCCGAGCCTGTTTACCCTGCACGTGTTCGTGAAAAGGCTGTGAACTGGAGCCGAACCAGGGTTGTGAGAATCGACTAATTACGTTGTCTTTCAAACGGCCGAATTTCACTGCCACGGGATCTCCCTTAGGGAGTGATGTGGGAGCTCGGAAAGAACTGTGGCATGACTACTTTGATCGGATGCTGGTCTTGACGACGTTGAAGACACCAGTCTCGTTACCGTAGTGGACAAAAGATCGAAGACAATGAAACTTTAGCTTTGACTTATTCCATGTGTGCTTTCCCCACTCTCGGACATTATGTCGACCTTTTACTTTTGATAAGAGGAGTGTGGCCTGATACTTTACGGAGGAATACTCGGAATAAACATACCAGGACTTGAAAAAAAAAACTTCAGAATATCCCTTTCAAGAACCGTTAGATGAAGCACATTGAAGTCGTAAACGGTTGGGATCATGCAAGCGGAGTCCTCCCGAGTTCCCACTCAGCGTTGGAGTTTTGGCCAGTTCTAAATTCCTACGTATGATGATGCGTCCCGAGCTCTTCAGGCGTATTCCAGAGCTGCGACACATTCGTAGCAGATCATTTGTTTCGTATACTGTACTCTCAAGTTTTTGGAGGGGTAATAATGACGGGTATTAAACAATTGTATCATGTACCATGTACCGAAGCTACGCAGGTCTTTATGATGACGGAGTAGACGACCGAGTAAATCAGCCAACGATTTTTATTGAGTCGGATGTTGAAGTCGTGGGTACGGTTAACGAAGCTACCGAGTTAAGCAGACGACACCCAAGCTAGTTTGAAACCAAGCGTCAGATGGACCAAGATCGACGGTCAATGGGATTCTCTCCACAGCTCATGCGCACTTTGAGTATTTAAAGCCGGACGGGATTTGAAGCCGTGAACATGTATCGTACCTGCCTGCGAATCCAGAGGAGCGGAGATTAGATTTAATGGTGATTAATAGAGTCGAGGAGTTTCTTAATCGGGTGTTCGATTTTACCGATTTGCGGCACTCGCACTGCCTTAATCCGCGATAACGTGCCGATAATACGAGCTGGATCGGAAGCAGTTATTAGAAGTCGGTACCCAAGCCTCGATAGGTCCAGTTTCGAACTTTCGACAACCGGCGTTGACGGGAGCTGGCAGTTTCACAAACATAGTCGATGAATGAAATCCGTATCAGCCACACAGTACACAGTTTGTTCGGCATCACCGAAGCAATAATACGCTATCCCAGTTTACAAAGCGACGCAGGTGCTCTCTTCCTTCCCGGCAGCTGCAGCAGCCCGAAAACGCTGCTGCTGGAAGTGCGGTGAGATCGCAGAGAGACAAAGACAGGATGTGGACCTGGGCGGACCTTGACTTTGCAATTAACGACAAGTTCTAAGCCAAAGCCCCGGTCGTAATTAAGATCGTAATTGCATTTTGTCTGTGGTGCGTTTAGGTGAGCCCCAGTTGGTCTGGGAGTCGGTTGGGTCCGGGCCGGAGTTATATTAAGCTCCAGATCCTCCTCTAATGTGTGAAACCTATTATCTACGAGGTCTTCCATCCATTTTGTTATTTTACTTGGCCTTGGATTAGTGGTTTGCGAGCCATCGTATTCCGTTGTTATTGGATCGGATGGTGGGACGCCGCAGAGAACGAACTGGCTTTCGATCAAGTTACATCACGATCTCCCGCGGCTGAACTTCGTTTGGACCGGGATCAGTGACGGCGACGCATGGGCAGAAGCGAGACCGGTCCGGCGACAGGTTTACAGGTAGCGAGGCCGGGACCGGGACCGGGACCGGCAACGGTAGCTGAGGGGTAAGAGGGGAGGAGGGAGGTGCCGGCGTCGTTCTTGAGCTTCTTTCGATACAGTGGTTGAAATTTCGGCAGCGGCGAGTCCAGCGTTGGAGTGAGCGAGGAAAGGAGCAGTGGCAGGAAGGGGAGCTGCGGGTGGACCAGGCTAGATAAAGCCGCGCGCCTTTGGAGTGTTGCGAGTGAATGGCGACGAGAGCAGTGGACTGAAGGAAGAAGAAGAGGGGAGGACGAGATCACCAATTTGGTGCATCACGGCGCGGTAGGCCAGGGTCTACGAGCGACTAGGGGTCTGAGCCTTTGAGGACACTGACGGGAGAGACACAGTGAGTGAGCTAGGGAGTGAGCGAGTGAGTGAGCGAGTTGAATGAGATAAAGGAGACTGGGACCCACGGGGGATTCACTATACCTCTGTTCGGCTCCTTGAAGCTCTTCCACTGAACCGGCCCTTTCTCACTCTGTCTGTGCGTGATAATCTCTCAGCTGCTGCATTGTGTGCCAGTCGCTGGTGGGGCACCGCCTGCTGCGCGCTCGTCGCTCCTAAATTGTGCTGACGATCTCTCGCTCGGCCCCTCTCCTCATTCGAGACGGGTTCTACTTCTGTCGGGCCCGACCTTCCGAGAGATCTGCTCTCTTTTCACTCGGCACCTCTCCTCCTCTACTCTTTCTCACTCTGCTCTCCTTGCCCCGTCTCTTTCCTTTCCTCCCATCCTCCCCCCAGCTCGACGACGCTCGTCCGCTGTGCCTGCGGTGGATGTGAGGCGTGGTTTCTCGCTCTCAGTCGCCTTCCGCTGTGAAATTCTCGTGTCTGATTCACGGAGCAGGAACAGTGGTGCCGAGTTGTCTGCTCTTGGACTTTTGCAAAGCTCCGAGGATCGACACGGCTGCCAGCCGTTTCTGCCCCTATAGGGATCGTCCGTATTCCCCACTTGAGCTGTTCTCTGCTACCGAAGGCTGGTCGGGTTGGTAGCTGGAGGTCTCCTTCACTCTCCCTCTCCGCCTGCCTGCAGGCATCGCCTCCAGTACAACATTTTCCTCCCTCTATCTGCTTGCGAGTGTTTCTTGGCACTCTGACTTGCGTGCATTCATCCCCCCAGTGTAAATTCATCCCGCCCTGTGTGTTCCGAGTGTGAGTACATTTTCCTCTACAAATTCCGAGCGTCCTAAATATCTTTCTCCCCGTTTTATCCTCTTCTCCCGAGGCCGAGGACCTCGTTCGTGGATTGGTATATGAACCTGCGCTCGCCCAGTCCGTTCGGGGCATTCTTTACTGAACTCCGCCACTTATGTTATATAGTTCCCTTCCATCGTTATTGCGCTTCCTGTGTCCCGCATTGGAAGGCGAGGCCGAAGCTCCTATAGCAAGAGCGAGCTGCAGAAAGGCTGCAGGTTGATGACTTGCCGACTCTTCCGATAGTATCAGTACGACATCAAAACGCCATTTCCACCTCCAGACGAGAGAGGCGAAGTATTCGAGCCGCGAGTCGAGACCTCATCATGGCGTACACACTTTGATGTCGCAGCCGCAGCTTTTGCAGACTGAGAGGATTGTTCCTTGGCGTGCCCTGTGTCGTGCGCGCGAGGCTTCCCGTTCTTGCCCGTAGCGCGAGCGGTGCCCGTGCTCGTCTTCATCTCGTTCGCGCACGGGATCTCGGGGTCCAAACGCTGCGATGGCATCGACGACAATGGTTCGAGACGCTGTTCCCGGGAGCCTGTGCTCGGATTTGTATATGGCCCTGGAGTTGAACGGGGCGGACTCGGGAATGTGCGAGAGGCCGCGCGTGCTGTCGGTTCTTTCGTCATTGCTCGACAGGGTGGTTGCAAGAAACGAGCGCCAGGCTCTGGTCCTGAACCGCAGCCTCAGCCCTCCGAAATTAACAGTTTTCCACGGTCTCCGGGCGCCGACTATCAGCATCGAGAAGTACCTGGAGAGGATTTTCAAGTATGCCAACTGCAGCCCGTCATGCTTCGTGGTGGCCTACGCCTACATCGATCGCTTCATTCACCAGCAGCCCGGAATTCCCATCACGTCGTTGAACGTTCACCGGCTCCTCATCACCAGCGTCATGGTGGCGGCAAAGTTTCTTGATGATGCGTGAGTCTCTCTCTCTCTCTCTCTCTCTCTCTCTCTCTCTCTCTCTCTCTCTCTCTCTCTCTCTCTGCTCCTGCCCTGCGTTCCGAATCCAGCATGCTGCGAGTTGTGTAGATCCTTCGAATGTCCAATGGTCTCTCTACCTCTGGAGAGCAGCGAAGATCGGCGATCTGAATGCCGTACGAGTGCGCAAGGCGATGTCGTGGGCGGAGATCCTGTGCGGCGGCCGTTGCCCGTGCTCTGCAGATCTTTGCAGCCATTGTGGATTTTGTTCGGACTGGTCTGCACAAGCAGAGCTCGCTAGAAGGGAAGAATGACCGGTGCATTGTGTTTGTGCCTGCAGATACTACAATAACGCCTACTACGCTAAGGTCGGCGGGGTTACCACTCTGGAGATGAACAGATTGGAATTGGAATTCCTCTTCCGGCTGGATTTCCGTTTACAAGTCACCGTCAGTGTTTTTGAGAGCTACTGCAGTCATCTGGAGCGAGAGGTGGCCTTGGGAGGCAATTACCAGGTGGAGAGGGCACTCCAGTTCGGGTGCGGGCTGGACGGGGGCTCGACGCAGGCCAAAGTGGAGAAGCAGCAGAGGATGGTAGTGAGGTGCAGTTACGGGGGATTGTGACCTTCGGTGACGTGCGGGCGGGCTCCGAGAATTTTCCGAGAGAGATAGATAGAGGAAGGCACTCGAGTTTTGCCATGCGCCGAGTGCCTGGCTCTTTCTCTCGCTCTCCTCCCGGCCGCCCTTTTTTTGTACACTGCTTCACTTCCCTGACTCCTTGTATACTGCCTTGCGAGCGAACGAACGACGACGACGAAGAAAGGGTTTTTGCCCAGCGAGACTGCGGGGAAGGGTGGGATGGGATAACAGCCTGGAGGTGTGGTTTTTTGAGTGTCTCCGGAAGGAGGTGGATAAATTTCTGGAGACTTCTTTGGGTGTGGTCGTACCTGATACATACTTCCTACTTCTTATAGCTAGCTGGGTCCACGGTGGAAGCCAAATTTGCTCGCTCGAGCCCAGATCCTGGGAGTCGTCTGAGCTCGAGAGCAAGGTGGCACGATGAACGCTTTATCATAACAAGACAGCTTTTCCCGCCTGCCTGCTCGATTGTAATTATAGTGTAACAATGTTAGGTCGTAGAGGATGCCGGGTCCCAGCGAAAGGGCTGCGGATCCTGCTCATGTCTTACTAGGTTTACTTACTCGCCCGTAGCAGCAGCTCCCAAGAGTGGCTTCTACAAAGGTGGTGTTCGCCTTCTTCTTCATCCGAACCATTATCTGTAGTTTAGGTTTCTCTCGATAAATTGCATGCTGGCTGAAACCCGCTCCCGCCTCTGCTTCCTCACGGGCATCGAATGGCATGCTGTGAATGATATACCGATTCAGACGAGGACCCGGTTTGGGCGAGCCAGCGGGCGCGAATATGCACCGATGGTCTGCTCGCCGCCGCTCGCTCGCCCGCCGATGTGAGGTGTCCGGCCTTCGCCATGCCCGGCCTCTCAGTGATGGAAAGTTTGGTATGACATTTTGCAACACGGCGAGCTGTGGGTTGCGAGGAGGTTGCGGGAATGGGTTTCAGTCACCACCACGACGACGGAACAAATAGACGATGATTGAAAAGCGTGACAACTGTTTTTCTTATCCTCTAGACTTGAGGAGCAGCCGCTGATCTTCACTAAGTTATAGGATCTGTATTGTATAAACTTTGATCGAGTAAAAAGCCGAGAAAGACATTGATACTATCTCGATTGTGTCCTCGCTGAGCATTCCCCTTCTATGTCTCTCTTATCTGTGCGCCTGAAAGTAAGTCACTCTGGTTCCCAGCTCTCGTGGATGATTTGCCTTCCTTCGAGATTCTCTCAGCCATTGCGTGTCTGCACGCTAAACGAACAATATCTCTCCGAAAGGGAGTCTACACCACAGCCCCAACTCAACGAGCCAGCGACTTTACGGATGAATGTCCTTACCTATCATGAGTGCGGCAGCCAGATCTTTTGACATTCCCGGGACAAATTTCACACGTCTGTGTATTTTCCAACTCCGTTGTCTCCCAGTACCTGGCTCGCCGGATGCCGCAGGCAAGCCAGTGTCACACATGACATGAGGAAATGTCGTATCTGGTGCTGAAGAATCTGGTGTACACTTCTATCACTACCGCCCCTCAGGATACGCGTATTTGTCGTACCCGGTGTCGGCTTCGTGTACGAACTCACTTCGCAGTCGATTTCGGTGGTGGCACTGGCCTTTTGCCAACAATAGAGGCAGCGAACGAACCGTGGGCTCCGATTGAGGAAAAATTGATTCCTAGCGCGAAAATTTCAGTCGGAGTATGTATCTGAAATTTTCGCGCTAGGACCCAGAGTTTGGTGTAAAGACCTGATTATGAACCCGGAGGATGCCAGTTCTAAAACATCTAACTGATAGTGTAGTTTAATGCCGAACTTCTGGTAATGCTTTCGTCCTCCAGCAGCAGCTGGGTAGTCACAGTCATGATTGAAGTGGCCAGGCCGCCCAGCAGACCAGATGGATAGTTTGAGGGCCGAGACGTTTACTGGAGGGCCACGTAGCCTGGGGAGTGTCACCGGCACCTGTGGGCGACCAATTCAGCAATGATAATGTGCGATATCGTTCAGACGAAGGGGCTTTCCAGCACATCCAAAAATTCGAAAAGATCTGGCCTTGAAGCGCCTTGGGGCAATTAAATACGCGGAGCAGTTGAAGTTGAAGTGTGTGTAGTCGCGAGAGTGATATGCTTCAAGGTCAGAGTCGTACTCTTGGAGTGCAGTCCGTGGCCATGTTCTTTTCAAACTCCGTAGTTTGGGAGTGGGCTAAATGTATCCGGTGCCGCCGCAGCAGCAGCAGGGGAGTTTGGTTGCCAGGGCTGCGCGAGACCTGGCTTCCTTTCCTTCGGTCGACACAATGCCAGAGGGGTGAGGACTCTGAGGTGCACTGGCGCAGCTCATCTCATCTCGTCTCGGAGGAAGAGTGCTGACAGAAAGCACCTTCTCAATGAATACGAGAACTTGACAGCCACTATGCCGAGGCCACAGTCGCCAGACATTGCCGAGGGAGGGAGGTGACCGGGACCCGGGTGAAGGAGGAGCAGCAGCAGCAGGATCAGAGTATGGGACAGGGAGGGAGACGAGAGTATATGACCCATGGCGCATGTGCCGGACATCAGCGTCCCGGAGTTCACAACATTCTGGTCCCTTCGAAGTTTGTACCGGGCTCACATGCCGCTGTGCATGGCTCGCAGAAGTCTCAATTCCAACTCCACGCGAGGAGGAGGAGGAGGGCTAGGAACTTGGAATAATTTGCAGAATCTCAGAGCAACTTGGTATTCTTGTGCAACTCTTGAGCTCCGAGGAGCACAGCGAGGGTGTGAGGCTCGGTGGCCGGGCCGGCTGGGTGGGAGGGAGCGAGCAGCAGAAGCAAGCTGGAAAGAAGAAACACGAACGAACGAACGAACCGATGCCAGAATCCAGAATCACTCCGCACTCGAACTCAATCAAACTGTGCACAACAGAGCAGAGCACGCCTTTTCCACAACTGTCACGCACGGTTGAAGTTATTCACCATTATGGCAACGAGCTACGCGCTCTAGAGCTGTCACATGTTCTGCGACATCTTCCCCTTCCTTATCACCAGCGACCAGGCTCACTGACTCACTGACTCACTGCTTGCCTGCCTGTCTGACCGACTGACTTAGCGCTCGCTGATCCTCTGCTCTGCCCTGCCCAGAGCGTGTTGTCCCATCCTGCTCCGGATACTCGACCGTAGATTCGCACCCCATGCCCATACATACTTTGAAGGACTGGCTCGCAATACTCATGCTCCCCCTCTAGCATTTCCCCGAAGCTTGCCCACCTGCACAGCCGCAGAGTGGAGCTGGCTCGCTGGCCGGACTCAACGGACGGACGGGCGGTCGGTCGGTCCGAGCCTTCCCTTCCCTTCCCTTCCCTTGGCTTTGCCATGCGATGGGTGTGCCTCGCGTTTCCTACAATTTCAGTAAAACGTGTATGGCTTACAGCTAGCTTTACAGCCAGGCGCAGGCGAGCGACCACCAGCCAGCCACCCTTCTACGAACAGTGGCTCCACCAAATCCTCCCTCGCTTGCTCTCCTCTTCCGAGTCTTCTCTGGGATTGAGATCTCCTCCATCTCTTTCCACTTCTTCCTCTCTCGGCGCTCCTGGACTAGGATCTGAGTTCGTCCCTTTCCGTGCGACCGGACGTGTATCTATCTGTCTGTCACTCGTCTGTATGTACGCCGAGATGGATCGCTGGCTCGCTGGCTTGCTCAGTGTACCCCATTGCCCAGGTGCCGGCGAACCTGGCCCATACCCTGGGACGATTCGCTTCGCCTTCCTCTTCCTCTTCCTCCGCGTCCGCACTTAGCATACCGTATCCGGATGTTCATTTGAGTTATTTAGGTGGTACCGGCAGCTCTTTAGCACATTGTACGAGGGCTCTTGCCATGCAAATTGTTCGTAATCGTATCAGTTCCAATGCGCTAGAATGCCACCAGGAATTTAGAGGCATCTGAACCGATGTTTCATGCACTTTTGCTCCTTCGGCATGGCGCATTTTAATCTTATTATATGAAATCCACGGCCTCGAGTACGGTTCAAGGGCTGGCGGATACGTTACTGTAGTTTTCACAAGGTGGGCTGGCTAGCTTTGAGTAGCCTCGGTAGATTCGTCTGTAAACTGATCAGTCCTCACGAATGGAAAAGAGATGGCCGGCGCTTTTTCTCATTCCAGATTTTTCATTCTGCACCTTTGCTCAAATGAGGGAGTATGGAAAGTGTTGCATAAATTTAATGTCGGTGAGTTGTTAACGAATCACGAGATGCAGTGAAATTTGTTGTTCCAGCCATGAAGACGATGGACACTTGGATTGGTATACAACGAGTCATGTAAACGCGTGCAGTATTTTCATACGGAGTTCATGATGCCGAGTTCCGAGGCGCAACGAAAGAACGATACGCGATACCTTAACCACCACGAATTTGGATGGCGTTTGAAAGAATAAAAGGGAGATTTAGCATCTAGACAACATATAGAAAGAATATCTCATATTATAGACAATGTTTGGCCACCATAGGACTTCCACCATGGCTAGGCAAGCTCAACAAAGCTTTTTTATGATTTCACCAACACATGATTCAGTCATTTGAACAACACGCTCTACTAGTGAAGCAATCTCTCTTCTATTGACAATGCTCTCCTTGTTCAATGACCTTTGGGTATGAAGGAGTAATTTTTGAAACTTAAGGTAGGAGAGAGCAGAATGAATTCTATAGGAGTATGAGGGAGTAAATCTCTGCTCTCGATTGGGGTTGACTGATATTTTCTCGTTGTCCTTAAGGGCCCCTTTTCCTTCCCACGGGCATCCTCTTGTGAAATTAAACTCCAACGATAGAAATCTAATGTGAGCTTCTTCTCTACCAAAGTATGAAAATCTCACAATTCAATCCCTGCAATATATCCTTTCGTTGGGACTAATATCCAAAGCCCGGACTCTATAGTTTGTATATGGTCTCGCAATAGTCGAACTCAAGAGCGATGAATCGGTGTCCGGCAAATTTAGGCCTTGACATATGAGTGCTTCAAACAAGGAGAACTCATACAGTCATGAAGCATGGATTGGGTGATTGTTCCTTGATGGACAGGAGAACCAAAAGTGAGGTGCATTTCGCATAGTGGTATGTACATTATCCTTTGACATAAGAATAATGACCGGCAACATGATGAACAAGTCCATTTCCATGCATTAGGATACGAGGGAGTAACATTTGCAAGTCAAGTTACGAGAAAAAAAAAGAAGTTTGATAGGGTAGGAGGGAATGCATCTCTGCAAGAAAATGCTGTGGTAAGAAAAAAGGGCTCCTTAATAACAGGAAAAGATCAAGAAACCCCAATTGAAAGCACAAATTCACTCCCCCCTACCCATATCAAACTCATCTCGTTCCCTCATACCTCGAGTTGCAAAAATTACTTCCTTCTACCCCTTTCACTCGTCTACAGGCATGGACGGACCAGAGGTCACTGAACATGGCGAACAAGTTCCGTAGAAGAGAGACAAGCTGTAACAGTGGATCGCAGAATTTGCTTTGATTTGGGTACAAAAATGTTGAACGAGGGTTGTCATTCAGTCTATGCTGCCCTCAGCTAAGGAGTCGGTAATCCCATGGCAGTGGAATTGGGAAGGCGTTAGTCTGACCTTGCCTTCTTGTCCTATCTTCTAAGTAGCTTGTAACTTGTAAGTGCTTCATTTCTCATTACACTGAATGTAGTACACATTAAAATAACAAAAAGGATGGGAATACCCCATCAAGTCATACATGGATGAAACCAAATCGGTAACATGGGGCTAGGCCACAATAGCATCACATTGGGAAATATGTACTACTGCACCTAAGATATATGAACTATCTAGGTCAAACAGTCTACAAACAACAAGATCATCCAAAGAATCATGAACTAATGTGATTGCTCTCTTATGGATTGCACCAGCTTATTTATGTAGAACAATGAAAACAATGGTTGGTAGTTGTATGTGGATGATTTTTTTTAAAAAAAACTCTCCACATACAACTACCGACCTTTCACGTACTTTCGTTCCTATCACCCCTTCCTTTTGCTGATGTTCATATACCGCAAGAGATGTAAAACCTACTCATTGAAACTCATGCATCCCCCTCGCTTGGAAGGAGGTATCAATATTTTTCCACGTACTTGAATTCATGGCAATCCTTGGTAGGATCTTGATTCTTGAAGAATTTGTGTTGATAGAGTATTGCAAGAATCACGCACCAAAAAAGTGAACCGCTTCTCCTTTATTTCAATTTTTCTTTTTACTTCTATTAAAAAATATCCTAAAAAATAATTTTCTACCCCAAATTTGAACACATTGAATGGCATATAATTCAATCCATCTATGCCTACTATGTGATATCTCATTTTTCATGTGATTAAAACCCTTGTTTTTTGTCTAACGGTACTAATCCTTGGAGGCTTTGCCTTCTTGTCTTTTCTACTAAGTAGCTTGTAACTTGTAGTCTTACTATACTGAATGTAGTACAAACTAAAATAACAAAAAGGATGGGAAGACCCCATCAAGTCATACATGGATGAAACCAAACCGGTAACATGGGGCTAGACCGCAATAGCGTCACTTGGAGACCTTGGTTATTGTTGCTCCACTCGGTGATCATACTGGAGGATGGGTGATCACTCCCTCTGAAAGATGCATCTACATGTTTGTTTGTCTACTTAAAATCTTTTCTTAAATGCTTGCTAGGCTGAACAACTCCATTTCAAGTTATGAGTGAGTAATTGCAATTCAAGTATGAGGGAGCTAAATGAGTTGAAATGGGCTACGAGGGAATAACTCTTTGCAATTGAAAGAGTACTCTAAACTCAACAATGATCTCATTTACCAAATATAAGTAAGTTCGGATTCCACCATAGGCTCAATTCGTATGAAGCTGTATGGTAATAACATATTGTAGTGAAACCAACAGATTTTATCACACTCTACATTCACTCTTAGTGGATCCGACCATTCCTCCTACCACTAGGGTTGTCTACACTTTTGCTCCGGCAAGGATGCACGCTTTTGAATCTTGGCTCTACCATGCATCAGGGGTTTTTGACTCGCACAAGCTACTTTCTCTACAGCAATAAGGTTTCGTTTCGGCTTGGTCCATCCATCTACATCTTCATAACTCACATGTTAGTATGGTATCACTTTAGATGCATCAAGTGTTCATATGAGTCGTTGTACATTCGGAGGGCAGAGGATAACTACCCATGATGCCATTAGGGATGTTGTGTTTGCTATGGCGCGAGAGGGTGGATATCTCATATGGAGGGAGCGTTGGTATGTCTTGCAGTTGACTAGGGTTAGGGCATATCTATATTTGGTTTGGGAGGACCAGGTTACTGTGGTAAACGTGGTGGTTATTGAACATATCCTACACGTGACACCTATCCCCCAATATAACGGCGAGTGGAGCAACAACAACCAAAGTCTTCAAGTAGAAAGGTATGCAGAGACATCACCTCTTTATTCCTCTAGCTTTGGAGTTATATGGAGCTATGGACACGGACTTTCACATGTTTGTGAAGGAGTGTGTGAGAGCCTACCATACTAGGTAGTAAAGGGTATCACTTTCTTTAGCTTATTGTATAGCCTTTTTTAGGTAACGTATTTTCATTACTCTATAGAAAGCACTAGCTGGTGCAATCCATAGGAGAACAATCAGATTGGTTCATACTTCTTTGGATGCTCTTGTTGTTTGTAGAACGTTTGACCTAGATAGTTTGGATATCTTAGGTGTAGTAGGATATATTTCCAGATGTGACGCTATTGCGGCCTACCCCCATGTTACCGGTTTGGTTTCATCCATGTATGACTTGATGGGGTCTTCCCATCCTTTTTGTTATTTTACTTTGTACTATATTCAGTATAGTGAGACTACAAGTTACAAACTACTTAGAAGAAAAGACAAGAAGGCAAGGCCTCCAAGGATAAGTACCATTAGACAAGAAACAAGGGTTTTAATCACATGAAAAATGAGATATCACATAGCTGGATTGAATTATATGCCACTCAATGTGTTCAAATTTAGGTTAGAAAATTATTTTTTAGGATGACTTTTTAATCGAAGTAAAAAGAAAAATTGAAATAAAGGAGAAGCGGTTCACTTTTTTGATGCGTGATTCTTGCAAGACTCTATCAACACACAAGCTTCAACGAGAAACATTGACAGGAATCAGGATCCTACCAAGGATTGGCATAAATTCAAGTAAGTTAAAAAATATTGATACCTCCTTCCAAGCGAGGGGGATGCATGAGTTTCAATGAGTAGGTTTTACATCTCTTGCGGTATATGAACATCAGCAAAAGGAAGGGGTGACAGGAACGAAAGTACGTGAAAGGTCGGTAGTTGTATGTGGAGGGTTTTTTAAAAAAATAAAATAATTTATTATCGGCATCAACGAAAAGAAGGTGTAACAGAGACCAAAGTACGTGAAACATTTGGTTGCTGCATGTGGAACTCAATCTTCGCGTTGTGACTTGAACAGCACTCCGAGCCCAGTGCCCCCTGGGAAAGGTTCTTTTGTGTCTGAACTCGATGGACGAGGCCAGCACCAACCTTCACTGGTCTTGTGCATAAATGCGCTGGGTATCCATGGCGAGTCCCCACACGTTTATGCATAACGATAGTACCTTTATCTCTTTGCATGAAGGGAACATTTACTAGGCTACGAACAGTCGAGTCGGTCCATCGGGACTCGGGAGTTACTAGTTGAATGCCCAACAAATTCTGGGAGTTGCATGGGTGATTTAAAAGGTTTGACATGCGACTCGAGGGAAGCACATAACCCTGCTACCGTGCCTGCTGTGACATAAGGGACAACGGAATTGCAATTTGGCGTCTCCCGGGATTCCAGAGTCCAGACTGGCCAAAGAAGTCAAGTGCATCAGAGCAACCTCACAATGACTCTGAAGTTCGGACCTTTTGTGTACAAGACTCGGAGGACGGGTCCACTTTTGGAAGAGGAGGCATTCCTCTTGCAAATACCAACACTGCTCCTTCCGTCATTCCATCAGCTTCGAAGAAATTTGGTACCCAATTTTGCATCCTTACGTGACTTGCAGTGAATATCAACCATAAGTTTTCTAGGGGCCCGTTGCTAGCGTCATCATCTTGGAAGACGGAAGGAATACAATAAATCTTCATGAACTGATATCTTCTTCTGAATAAATTATACACTTGATTCATGTTATACTTATAAAAACGTCTAATTTAGAGTCTTTGATTACTTTTATAGCTCTTGCATACATCAAATAAATTCTAACACTTTTTAACATGTGCATAGCTTTGAGCATGTGTAGATTTACACAACATCATGCAGAACTATCTACCTCATATGTTAATTGTTGGATTATATTTATATATATATATGAATGACCATGTCCATGTGATGTTCATTGGTAGCATAACCTTCTTCTTTATTTACAGTGTGTGAATTTTCAGAATTTATGCAAAAAATATATTTCTAACTGCATTCACATCATTTCACCCCTGATTAATTTTTTGCGAATCAATCACTTTCATGTTTATATGTATAGATTTGACAAATCATTTATCCTATAGTGTAAAATATTTTTTCACAAGAGTAAAAGCTTCATGGATAGGTTGTGCATTGATCGTACAAAATGTAGAGGTTTGGTAAGACTTAGTTTAATATTAAACTGGAGCAATCCCGAAAACAAACCTTAAAAAAAAGCGTGAATCCTAACAAATTTCTTTTGTTATGATTCACGCTTTCTTTTAGGAAACATCGAACCAGTAATTTTACGGTCTAAACTGTAGCCTAGTTAAAATATCTCAAAATGACCAGGGGCGGTCTAATGCAATTATTTAAGCAAGACAGTAGAGAGACGAGGCGCTGGAGCGTTCATTCTTCAGCAACTTAAAGTAACTACGGGAGCAATTGTCGAGAAGAGGGGAATACGGGAGACGGGCAAATGGAAATTTTCGAGCCATTATCTGGTCTGCCCGTCATGACCATAAGTTAGTCCTTGGAGTAAAATATATCCTTGCCCTTTTGATGAATGACTTTAGCGGCTTGATGGATCAGAGGCGGATGAAATTCTCTGAAGCCTCCAGTACATGAATGATAAAGAGCTAATTTTTCTCTCTTCGTTTTCCCATGGCTCCTTTCCCTCGCAAGCTTTTCTTTAAAGAGCTCAAGCTCCTCAAGAATCACAAGTCCTCACAACTACTTGCCCATACAATGTGCTTTAATGGACCTTGTAAAATAAGGCTCGAGTTTTCATGAAATACCACTCTCAGATAAACAACAAATCGATGTCCGATATTGAGCAATAGCAACTCATGACTTCCAATTCCACATTTTCTGAGGATATTCTAAAGGTGATCGAAATACACAAGCTATAATTTTTAAATCGGAAGGTGCATCGACATGATTTGAGGTGTTGAGGGGCTAAGAAAAGGAGTGGCGATGCCCTACCTGAGAACACCATACTGAGTGAATCCACCCTGGGCTGACTCATATGCAAGCCTTTGGGCGATACTGACCTCTACTTGTGCAATAAGCCTACTGTGTTGCAAGTTGTGCTCCAGATCTCTGGCTATCTGGATGGCTTTATTAAGCAAGTGAAAATGGCCAGCTGTCGTGTCAATATTCGTTTGCATTTCCCAAAGTGTGTATTTGCGACAATAGAATACCAGTTGGAGGCATGATATCCATCGGGGAAAGTTTACCCATAAGAACTTGAAGCCTTTTCTGCTTTGTGAGGAATAATCATGAGACCCGAAGCGAAAAAGAAAAGGATGTCTCAAAAACATGATTGCAGATCGAGTGGTTTCCTGTTCTGGGCTTAAGATTGATATCTGGTGTACACATTTCAATACAGAGTTGTTTGCCAAAAGTTTTGCGCTTTAAGGAAAGTGGACAACTTGCCATGTCTTCTCCGCCCTCAATATTTTTTTGCTTTCTTTAATTTAGCCCAGCATGCCGAGTACCTTAGAGCTAGAGGGGAGGAGAGAGAGAGAGAGAGAAAGAGAAAGAGCGCTGAGGTCCTCCGTCCTTTTATGCTGGGGATATGGAATGTGGCCTTCCACATCCCAACCCAAATGTAATCCGCAAAAAAATTACTTAAAAAACCATGAACGTGAACTTGGCAGCAACTTGGCATCTCCAGTTGAAGCTTTTGCTTTGCTTTCATGGATTCTCATCATGAGCAAAGTGTTGAAAGTAAGCTTCGACTTTTCTTCTCCTTCTCCGTCTCCGCTAACCAGTGAATCACCATGAGAAACGTACGTTCTTTCGACATCAAGATTCACTGGCTGCTTTCTTTCAGCTATGAGTAAATTTCAACGATTCACCGTACCTCCTTGCACTTTATAATCCAATGCTGAAAATCTCTTCGTCAAAGATAGAATTTCAATATATATTGGTATGTAGACATAAAGATATACATTAATTTCAGTCCCCTTTGAACTCTTTATTAAATACACCTTTTATTTAGTCGCAGCGAACGATCTACAAGAGCTGTATACTCCCAGTCCGACAAGTATGTCAATAAAGCACCGGTTGCATCCTCCCCCTCTTGAAACAAGGATATTTGATGCTGCGTTGCATGTCCTCATCCAAGTCCCCTTTTCTTAACAACAGTCGCTCAAGGACACGGACTAGCTTATGGGAAACCGATGAGAATAATAGAGAACGGTGGGAGTGGGAGTGGGCTCGGTGTTCCATTTTGTATACGAAGACGATGCTCCAAACGGAATATTTTAACACCAGATTTGCATTTCAAGAAGGATGTGGACATTGCTTCTTAGCATCCTACTCATTCTACCTACAGTGGTCGAAACTCCGATGGATGGCCACGCTTGGAATCCGAAATTCATCCCCAAAGGATATTCGAGATCTTGTCGGGTCACAACTGTAGAGTATAAAAGAGATTAGTGCATCGGATGATGTAATCATTGATGCTCGACTGCTGCAATTTGAATGAGTGAGGCGACTTGTGATTATTTTATGCCGAGATACTTACTGTCTGGAGTATGCAATCCTCTAAATGGTTAGAGGATAGTTAGCCACATGCTTTCCCATGTCGAGGTAGCGTGCAATATGATCAGTTCAGCATCCTTTTCATGTTGTGATTCAGATATTTGATATCTTGGCACCAGCTCTGTGAGCCAGCAGCGGACTTACTGATTCACTGCACGGGCTGATCCAAGAACCGATCGTGCTGGACCGTGACCAGTACTTCAGGGGATAACGAGTCTGTGAATAGAAGGATAAAATAATGTGGACACACTTGTCAAAACCATGTGTCTGCTGAGACCACCGATGAGGAAGGGGTACAACGATGCTTCACTTCTATAAGAGAGAAATACTCTCGACGGTACACTGTGAAGCAATGCACTGATTGCTGTCGACTTATCCAACCGCACAAGGCTGCCTGCCTGTGTACATGCCACAGGACAGCAGCAGTCAATTCCGACTGTTTAACTTTCTTTCGGAGCCGAGGAAAGTCAAGTTTTGCGCCTCAAGTTTTCAACGTGTGACATGCATGCATTAGTTTGACATTCACAGCAAACTGAAGATACCTTGCTACTCATATATACAGTGTGACGGACAGATCGTGCACCAGTGCAGCGACGTGTCTGCTTCCATCCGATGAGTCTCCTCTGTACATCACTGACTGTTTGCCACGGAAGCTTTCTCTACCACTATCCTGCAAAGAGCTAATAGTTGATTCATCCTCCACAACGGGGGTAAGGAATATTTTGGGAATTTAGCCTCAGATTGAGTGTATACTCGATTCATTGTGCCAGAGTCTGCTCACTGTTTCGTACAAACTGCTGGAGCATGGCTGAACTGGTGAGCTTAATAACTAGTGGGAATGCTAGTGAGAACTGTTTCACCATGAGTTCCATGATTAAGAAGATTATCGATAAGGTGCCTAGCAGGAACATAGAAAACCACAAGTTCAGCAAGTCGAGATGACTGATCAAGATCGTGAGGTAAAGGACCCATATATGTGTGGAATATTTCTTACTACTGACAAGCTGAAGTAGGACTGCGAGGAGGAGATTTTCTTTCGTCATATGGAGATTTGCAGAAATTCGTTGGCCTCGAAGCTCGATGCTACGAAACTCGTGAAACATATGTCTAATAGGTGATAATACTTTATCAGAATCAAGCTTCGCGTGTTTGGTTCCAACTTGAGAAGAATCGTATCGCTTCTGTGGCTGGGTGTAAGTTATATTCTCTTCGTACTCTTACATGCCCTTTCTCAAGGGTCGGTTTGTTTTGATGCAGAGCAGGGCGCACTGAACCAACTCAATATGATGAGTTGTATATCTCAATTTGCGGAGTCCCAGGAAATGCGCATGCATCCGATCGGCCAGTTGAATACAAATAGTTTCTTGCCAAGCAGAATAGATGTAAAGCAGAAGCGAAACCTGCGAAGAAGTATCTGAGCGCAGAACTTGTCTAAAGAACGGAAACAGAAGAAAGCAGAAAATGTCGTAGATTTTAACCATTTTTGCAGTATCGTATTATGATGCCCATATTGCAACTTCAAACTCATGGCCAGGGCCGTATTCACATGCTACTTACTTCTTCTGTTACAAACAGGCGATGAATTAATAATGAGAAAGCAAGAGAAGAAAACCCTAAAGATGATGGCCCACTGATTGAAAACCATTGAGACGGTATTCAAGTTTCAGACTCTCAGAGAGGACATGTTTTATAAGCCGCTTGCTGCAGTAATTTGGGCTCAGTGTATCCTTAGCGGGAAAAAGCCAGCTGGACCACAGCTTTCTAGGATATCTGTTGCACAACCTCGCTCTTGATTTCTGGAGAGATCTGTCAAATATCACATAGAAATATGTCACATGTCATATTCAGATCTGTCAATCATCTCCTAATCGAACTAAAGCTGTCTTGAGGCGATCAGGACATCATTGTAAACAATGGTTGTATACTGAATCCAAAGCAAATTCAATTTGCGATTCTATGCACTGCAAAGACGCAAATGATTCTATAAATTTGAGATACAGAAAGATGACACTTCAAGACCTCTTTGTCTAAATTATTTGAACAATTAGCAGATCTGATGCAACCAAGTATTGTAGGAACTCTCCCAAAGATTCTGGACACGATTAGTCAATACACGGAAAAAGAAGGGATAACTGCGTTCCGTGTCAAGACAATGAATCAAGTTTCTAAACCTTTCCAAGTTTCACGACACTGAAAGTTCTAGACGTATCAAAGTATCAATCTGCCGTGCTTTCTATGGATTGGACGTGGACGATCGCAGATTTTTCAGTTCTTTTAATAGCGAGATCTCCAACAATCTTTGATTGAGTGGTCTTCATGTTAATCTGCTCGACTGTAAATCACCAAGACAAGTCCTGACACTCCTGAATGGCATTACTTTTTATGATTTCTACCTGTGGCCGAAACCGAGCACCACCCATCTCTCTTATTGGCTGAGGAAGTTGTGAAAACAGATGAACTGGACGTTGTAAGGTACACGTACACTACTCACAGTTTTGAATTGAAGTGAAATAAAAACTGTTGTTATGGAGCACGTGGATTCAGATTCCCAGAGTATATTTTCCTTCTTTCCTGTTGACCAAGATTTTTCAATTTCCCTTCGTAATGATTTATCCAGAGTACTGTATAGAAATCTATCAGGACGCCCTGCAATCAGAGTGTGGGGACAATCTATTCCAAACTTCGGTATCTACCGCGTGATCAACCTGCAGGGTCAGTTTACTTGCAACTTCTTTACAGATTCGAAGGCTAATACCATAACAAGTCCGCAAGAATTACATGCCAAAACGCCGTAAGATTATACCTCGAGAAGTTTAGTAATCATTACACATTCTCTATCTCGCTATCTCGACTTTGAGTATCACTTCCTCTCACCGTCCTCTCTCCACTATAATTGAGCAATCGTTTCATGAACACTCCCTGTCCGACATTCTCTAGTTTAGAGTCAGAAACTGCAATTATGAATTTCCGCTCGTACTGTGAAATCCCTCGTTGACATGTGCAATATCCACTTTCACTTTTCACCTACAGATTCACATTCCACGACAAATAGAATTCCATTGCCAGTGATCGTCAACAAGTACAATCTTTTCTTTACGTGACGACATTTTTATCGGCGTTGAAATAAGAGCAACTTCCTTTTTGCCAACCTCCACACTTTGAATTGTTCCAAGCGTCGGTTCCTACTCAGGGAGGCACAGGTTAGTGACCTCCACCGGGGTGGGAAACTAAAGCTTTTATGTCTCCAATCCACTGCCGAAAAGGAGACCAGCTCATCCTCCTCGTACTTCAAATATTCCAAGCTAGATCGGGACCAAAACGAGACTCCCAGAACAGCATATGCTAGCAATGAATGGAAAATGGTGTTAAGTGAGTATATTATTGGTGAAATCAAAACATCTGAAGTACATACTGCACATTCATTACGTCTAATGCAAATCAAGGGGGGCCTGCGTATTAAAAAGGCCATCCGGTCTAACTACAGTACTATACATCAACGGGATTTCAAAGCTTACATATCAATGGGTATATTTGGTTCTATCGAAGCAAAAACAGCTACTTGATGCATTACATCAGTGTTCCGTCTTCTCTAAAGTGTACAAATCTCTGAATTTATCGCTCGGAAGAGTGACATCGCTTTTGGAGATAATTCTGAAGTCCTAACATCACCACCTACTGTAGGGTTTGTACCTCGGTTTACCGTATTAACTCCTGTTAAGGTTTAAGTATGAAGCAAAATTTCCTGTTAACAGTTACCAGTAACTGGACTTTCTGAACAATTTAAGAGATCTACATTTCAGTAGCAGATCAGATGGTTGAATATCTCCTGTAACTTTAACGGTGACTTTCTCGTCATGGTAATCGCACTCCACGTCCTCCACTCCTGCAACCAGACAGCAATCTCCAGTCAGAGTGGTTTCCGGCATGGTGGCCACTAGAATAGCACTCAGAAACACAAACCTTCTGATCCACAATAAGAGTGAAAACAAACTCTACACCCACGTGGTATTGAAGATCTAGAGGTTATGGACGACAAGATGCAGGAAAGGTCAGACACCAGAAGTCAAAATGCAGGGGTGTCCTCCAAAGAAGCTCGTCGTCAAATGACTTCCCAATTTTTGGGAATAATACGTCGCTGTGACCTACATGCGCACGTAGATTGAAGAGTGAAACCTTGAACATGACATCGGTCACTACAATCACCTGTGGAGGTATATCCTATACGATCTGTTGATTTGTACTGCGATGCAAACATTTTCGCGCGGATTCCATCTCACATCAAAGTAATGACCGACGGGCATAGCAAACTCTTCGTCGCCTGCTCACACAGTTTATCTACTGTCGGGCGATTGCGCAGATAGTTAACGTTTCTGGAGTCACTAGTAAATAGTTTGGCTTGTCACTCGACTCGAGGACCTTCGAGTATGATGAAAGCTCGCATATTCAACCTTTGCTTCTGAGATACATTGTTGCCAGCGAAGCTGATACAACTCCCGTTCGACAACAAATCCATACTCGGTTGGTTTCCCATTCTACGTAACCAATCTTGTTTCCGGAGCACTAGCCAGCAGCACATCAGACAGGACCCACACGGGTCCCAACCATCCATTGCTTCGTGCCAGTCTTATCGGACGATGCAATTATCACCCAAAATCATGAATCTCCAAGCATCCCTAGACTCCAAAACAGACCACCCACGGAACTATTACCGGAAGGTGATGAATGTTCGGAAGTGTCGACGGCACAACTGCATGTACCGTGATGAAGATCTCGAAGGTATGATAACCCTTGTGGCACACAGTAACGAGGACTCTACTAGACACGGTTGGCGTTTCTTCAGCTCAGTTCAACAGAAAAGCAAGTCCAAGCACATCTATCACTCCAGATACACTCATCCATCCAGCCCAGTAAGGGAACGACCATGAGCTGGATAAGAAGAACAACCATACTGCTGCAGCAGATGCTAACAGGACCTAGAGAGCAGTGTACCCACCAAAGCGAGTCTCACTGCCGAAGGTACTGAGGAAGTATCCTCCGAGGCGGGACGCATCACCTTGCTTTCAAGGAGCGTACATGGTGTCAGCCAGTCAGCCTCTCCTCGTGGACTGGGAAGTCCATAATTTCCAGAGACCAGAGGGCCACCGTAGCTGGTACAATGATGAATGCTCTTCATCACCTCCGATTAAAAAATCTCGTGTCCGAGCCACAAGAGCCGAGGAGTGAACACGGAATCATAATTCGTACTGGCTAACAGCTCAACCATGAACATGCTGCCCTCACTAAATGACGAGTTCGTGCTGCCATTTCCATGACAGAAATGATTCTGTTCGATGTTAGACCTCTAACTGAAGTTCGAATGTCACTCGTAACGTCGTAGGATGCGGAAACCTCTAGACTGATATTAAAGGTTCCGACTAAGTTCAATCGGATTTAATTACTTCGATTCGGATTAAAAATTGCCAAACTTAATGAACGACGAGCTGCACGTTCCGACGGCGTCGTGGAAGCCGAATACAGTATCTTTTGGAAGAAAGGTACACATTAACAGATCAGAATTAAGGACGTCCGCAACAAGGGGTACACCCGTCAGGGTTCAACTATAGCAAGCAATCATTCTGCAATCTTTTTCGAGGTCAATCCTCATACATACGGCGGCGACCGCGTTAGCAGGCGTCAAGTGCTGAGAGCACGACGTGGTGAGCACTAAACTCAAGAAGGCTGCAAGAAAGCAGCAGGGATTTTCAGTGGCTGCGAGCGTTAAATAATATTGGTGTTCGCAGTGCACCAGAACGAAATTTCTGGGAAATACATCCTCTACACATCAATCTATCAGTATCCTTCTTTCCAAGGAGACACAGAGTTCTGACGGCCTCTCCAATCTGGAAGTATGTACGCTCTAGTCTGATCCGGCCAGACCACCCGACATACGAAGAAGGTCTCAGACAAAGGGCTCCATCCAGTATTCGCCAATGCGACGGCAATGCTGGATGGAGCTCGAGGCGAAATCAAGTCTGCTTTATTGAAGTCCGAAACACTTGTCCCAGAGACTCCAACACTTGTTCCGCGATGTCCACCGGACAAACATCGGACAAAGATGAGAGGCTTTGTGAAGTCGGAGATGAAGGTTAGCCAAATCATTCGACGTCAATCTGCATTTCGGATTTATCCTAATTTCCACATACTCAGCGTTGGATGTTTAACTTTCTCGCTACTTTGCTCGGATACATCCATAGACTGGCCGTGCATAGGTTGTCTGATATTACGTATCCGCTTCAGCAGATACGGCAATTCGATACCTACGATGAGGTACTTAAAGCACGGGGAATGGCAGAGACATTCTTCCCCAGCTTCCAAGATCAAATCGTGGAAGAAAAAGCATAGCATCAGTATCATCAATCATCAGCATTGCACGCACAGGCAAAACTGTCACAGGTCCATGTGGCTAACAACACAAGTCCTTCGCAAGTAAACTCGGGGTCAAAGAGTCAATCTCAAACAGCCCCGCACTATCCCGCCCGCGAGCCTTGAAACTAGTTCAGTGAAGTGCACAATGTAGAAGGTAGCAAGATGCTGCGGAGTGTCGACTGACATCTCACAAGAGTGAGTAGATAGTGGCTGATTCGACTCGATTCTTTGACCGCGAACAAATTCACCCATTGACCGAACACAGCATTAGAAGAAGGCCACCATTAGCGAGAGGGTCTGATATTGTTCGTCGACGCTTGATGGAGTTCTCTTACATGAACAATGTCGAACCAAGTCCATGGGCAATTCAGACTCACTGGTATATTGCGGAGGTCATTCGAGGCAGAGAACCTTGTGAATTCCGACAGGTGAGGAACTGGATGACTGACAACAACAGAGGTTCGGAATCAAAGAAGAAATTACCCTTTATTTCTCTGAGGGCTTCGGCCGCAGTCAGCTCACATTCGGTGCAGCACATTGGAACTCTCAACACGACTTCCCTGGGCGGTGGTGGCGGATCCTCTTTCTTCTCTTCCTTGGGGGCTTCGGCAGCCGGCACTTCCTCCTTCTTCTCTTCTTTGGGAGCCTCGTCCTTCTTCTCCTCGGCAGGCTTGGCTTCCTCCGCCGGCTTAGCTTCCTCCGGCTTAGCCTCTTCTTTTGCAGGCTCCTCCTTCTTCTCTTCCTTCGCGGGTTCTTCCTTCTTGGGCTCCTCCTTCTTCTCGTCTTTCTTCTCTTCCTTCTGCTTTTTTTTTCCCTATTACCATCCGAGTTCAGTATTTTGTTCCGGGGGCTCTGCTGCAACGGATTCGCTCGAACACGGGGGTGCGAGCAAGGGGTCCCAGCCGGCGCATCGACACAGTAGATAAATCCCAATCACGAAGCAATACCATCCAGCAACGAAGAAATAGATATAGACCAGACGGACTTTGCTGCAACAACGCGACTGCCTCTGAGCTAGCTCATTTACCTTGGATTCAGCAGGCTCGGCAGGTTTGGCGGCCTTATTGTCCTCAGGGGGCAGGCCGAAATACTTATACTGATGGATGTTATCGATAACCTTTCTGTCGTCGGTTTTCAATATTACCACCGTCTCTGGTTCACCATAAAACAACTGCGCAAGCACAAACAGACACCACGACCAAACCACGTCCACGGTTACCAGAGCTCTCTCTCCTCTTCTAGGGTATGAAAGGGTCATTGACGAGGAGATGCATTCTCGGTCTTCTTCTGATTCCGATCCTCATTCTTATATTGTTCTCTGATTGTCAGAGGTACGTAACGTTCATGCGAAAATAGTAGTCTTACATCCTTCATAGACAGAATCGGTTCCTTTTCGCCCACTGCTCCTACCCGCTCATCCGGTGATGAAAATATTGTTGATTTCTTCGGTGATGTTGCTCGAGGTGGTCGTGGCTGCGGAGACCTGAGCAGATCCTGTGTCCAGTAAGCTCATGTCAGTACTTGGTAGACGTACCACCTTCTCGGCATTATTACATGCCGTAAACCCCGCGTCTCCCTCGAACAGTGGTGGACGGAGAGACTGGCTCAGAAGTGACGAAAGAATATGGACATTCTTCATGGAGCACGAGTGTGGAGGACTCTTTCTTTCGACTCATGGGACTATGTTGGACCTTCCTCAGCTTCCACATTCCCGTGGCTCTAGAGGATTAGACGAGACAACGAACGAGACGTGACACCAAGAATCGAAAACACGACGGCGCATTTGAAATATGAATCAAGGCTGTTGGACCCCAACACTCGAGGATGGCTAACTCATGCTTCGGAGAGCTACGGGTTAAGGCCTCATCCACATCTACATCAGCTCAGCTCATCTCATCTCATCTCATCTCATCTCATCTCATCTCATCTCAGCTCAGTTCAGAAGGCCGCACCTGAATAAACTTGCTTAAAATGGCGATGGTGACGAGACCCACGCCGAAGTATATAAGTGTGCTTTCACTCCAATTCTCAGCCTCCTCCCCGTAGCCTAAATCCTGATTAGCGCTCGGTAGAGCGGGAGGATAATGGTAAGGATCATGATAGCCTCCAGGAGGCGGCCCCATATGACATGGTAGTGGGCTGACAACGTTGCGCGGATATCCACGAGAATAATCGCGACACTGATAGACTGGAACATTCGCAATGTCACATTGAGGGGAACCTGGCCCAGCTCCCCTCCGAGCAACCTTCGCGTTGCCGAGGAGTCCTCCCATTCCGTGCCGACGATACCTTGGCCGAGCTCAGCTCGGTTCAGCTCAAGCTCAGCTCAGCTCAGCTCAACACAACACAACACGAAATCGATTGTAGCTCGTGAAGCAAGCAAGTAAGAAAGCAAGCAAAGCCACCCAGACGAAAGAAGAACACCTTCAGTGACACACCGACGCCGCACACTGCTAGACTAGACTACCCTGCACTCCACCACTACGAAGGAATTCAGCTCCGGATTTCCCCTCAGCTGCTGCGGCATTCCTTCAATCTGCTGCTGCTGCAGAGCAGTGAGCTGCACTGCAAGCGTTGCGCCTGGACTGCTGAACACTACCAACTACAACCACTACACACTCGCCTGGCCTTGTCCTTCTCGCACTCTCATACTCACCATGGAGCAGAGGAGCGTGGGCCAGCGGAAGTGCTCCAAGGAGCCGCGAGTTGCGGGAACACTGAGGTCCACCGCCCTATGAATACCTCTCCCACTTTCACTCGATCTTAGGACAGAACGAATCTTACAACCATCCTCCATATTATCCACAGCCCAGCCCCGTGATGTAAATTCAAATGGCCACAGCCCCAAATCCCACATCTCCCCCTGCCAACTGCCCGGAACTAATTACACTCTTACGCCCCGCGCTTTCAGCTCCCTCGCTCCCTCTCCAAATCCCGCTCTCTCTCTCGTACCCGCTGCTAGTTTCTCTAATTGTTATGGATTTTCGGCCCCGTTTCGGAATGCGAAGAAATGGAATTATTCCTCGACAAAAAAGCTCACAGGCTCAGATATGATAGCTGAGAATTGCATTTATTAGGATTATTCCTTTCAATCGCAGAACTACACGTGCGACACGGCCGATTGGAAGATACGCCGATATTGCTCACGTGGCAAGGAGACAGGCTGACGGGGCCGAGCGAGTGGTAGTACCCTCACGCTACGGACGGATTCGATTGGCCGCCCTCAGTCCCGGCAGAGCTTTTCCCTTATGTGGGCGCTCGCGGGGCTAACAGTTAGAGGGAGGAAATCGGCTGTGCGGGCCCATGAAGGCTCGGTGGGGCCCAGCGAGGCCGATTCATCGGCTCGAGGGCTTGCTTCCTCCCGAGGGCCGAGTTCCGTCCTCGCTTCATAAGTTCATACTGTGGTTGAGTCAATTCCATGGCTGGAAAGGAAAGTCTTTTGTCATGTGTGTGCTCCCGGAGCCGTAGGGCTCCGGGAGCCCTACCGTAGCCCGTAAGTTGATTGAAGTCCAAGAGGGAAGACGCTCGAAGTTCTTACTGGCTGGAGGCTTTGATCTTTTTTTCGCAGTCCTTTTCTTCCTGCTCCTCCTCCTCCTTTGCGGTTGCAGTTGCAGTTGTCCTTGACTTGACATTTACGTTTTTACGCTGCGTGTAACCTTGTTCATCGTCCTGATCGACTTCCTACATTGGGCGGCAGGAGGAGGCCGCCGGAGTCTCTAATGCACTCTGATTCGGTGTATGATGAGACACAAGTTGCGTTTAGAAGCGCGGTGCAGCAGCTCGGAGGATGTGGTTTGATGCCCAAAGGAATGTTATTACATCCGAGCCAAGAGCGGTTTACTGGGTGCCGCTTTTATGGGGGCAGGCCCGAGCTCCAACTTGTCACAGCCTCCGGAGGTGATGACAAAAGACCGCTTCGCTTTGTTGTGGCACAAGTGCTGCACCGCATGATTCGCCCCATAAGTCATCATATTATAATCGGTGCTACAGCTTCTCGAAGCCTACAACCTTCCTTTCTTTGTCTCCAGCACTCTACATTTGAACTTCCTTGAGTCTATCCTTTTTATATATTTCTCGTGCAGCCAGCACTTTTGGGAAACTTCCAAGCTGGCAGGCCCGATTTCCAACTTTGTAACTGCAAAAGCTCAATGGCAAAAGCATGCCTTGCCATGCCATGCCCTAACATGCCAAGCTCAGGGCAATGGAAGAAGGACTACCTGCTTGCAACTGAATCATCCAGTCCACCCCAAGCATAAATTTTCCATATAACTTTTACCATCTCATCACTTTGCTTCGTGTATGGCGGGGGGTAAAATCTGTTCTCTGCACCACAAGTAAATCTCCAGAGGTTCTTCAGAGGCAGTCGGTAATCCCGGCAGATTTAGTCCCATCATAACAGAAGATGACCAGCTGTTGTCACTTTGACAGCAAAAGCGATTTTCGTGGACATGCATTAAGAGCTACAAGGCTCGTATTTACGTTATTTTCATTCAGAGTAAGGATTTTGGTGAAGTATTAGTTCGACTGTGCTTTTGACAGTCTTTGCATTCTTTTTTATGTTTTTTTTCGTGGGAAAGCAACAAGGATCTGGGTTTGGCATACGTTCCACAGCAGTCCCGTTAAAAAAGAGGCATCTGATGACCAATGGGGTGCAGTCATCGAATGATCATCCCAAGCGCTGATCACTGTAGTGCTCTTCATAAATGACGGCAAAGGAGTTGAATTTAGGAAGAAAAGGATCTTTCTATATTGAGAAGTGCTTCTCAATAAATGACTGAAGTCAACAATTATTACATATGGCCTATGTGTGTACATCTTCACTTGTAAGGATGATGGATACATAAAACTATCTAACAATTATGAGCACTATACAGTAGTTGGATGGTTTTCAACAACAAAGTTCTTCCATTTGTTAAACCCCACACAACACTACATAGGTCTCCATAAACTTGCAAGTGGTCAAGAGATGGAACCCAAAAAAAATGGAAACTTTCCTGGAGAGACTATTCTCAACTACTTTCCACTACTTTTAGGATTTGCAAACCCATTGGAGTGGCTTTTTGGTCCAGATGACATGAATATTGTTTGCTTATGTTTCTCACAAGCAAACAATATGGTTTTTGAAATTTTACAACACTAGCATAAACTTTAAAAAAATAATATGAAATTGACTGAAATTTTGGGAACAAGTATATCATGTGTACTAATCCTATACCCTACTACTCTACAATACCAGACCTTCCTTGTAAGTATAAGAAAGTTCTTCCTACAACCTTACTTTCAATTTAGAATCTCTTCTGATGGAATACAACTACAAGTATTCAAGTGAAGTCCGGTCAATTGAGGATATTAATGAAAACCGTTGTTTTCAAGGCTCTCGATTCCCGAAACAATAAAGCATGAAGTAGAAGACCTCAAATTAGAAGTAGAAGTTAGACATCAAATAATTTTTTTACAACATTAGTGCACAGTTGGTATAGAAATTTTTATTAGTCTTCAAACAACTTTTGCGAAGTGTGAACTGGAAGAATTGGAAGATCACCCCAATTTTTGTCTCTTAACAGCCCCAGAAAATATAATTCTATATAAGCAAACCAGCAGAATGTGAAGGCTATTGAACAAGGAGTCTCTACACCCGGCCCACCTCTATATGTTGAAATCTAACTGTCAATTGTAGCTAGATTTGTGGGCCTGCTGTAGCCTTTTCAGCTTAGGAAAAATGAAAGCCTTAATATAAGAGAAAGCCAGAGTGTACTTCTATTGAATTTGAGAAATCGATATACCCAAGGTTGCAGGGGATAAAATAAATACCTGTAGCAACACTGTTTTGTAACAGAGGAACTAAATGCACATTACAACATTTTGTTGTTTTCTGGCTGCCGTGAGATGAATCCTACTGCCCAAATCTTCCACGAGTACTATATATCATTTCTAAACTACATGCATACATAAAGCAACACCGCTATTGGCAGGCTAGCCCTTGACTGTATGTTGTTGCATGTCATCTGCTCAAATTAGTTTCGGCAGTTTCCCACGCTCTGTTTTCCTTCTGGCACATTGCTGAAAATCTAACCTTATTCCTCTGTGGGTGGCAAGTCGTGGTAAATCTTGCTTCTGGTGTAAGACGATTTTGACGTGCAGATAGCTCGTCTATTTCTATTACATGTATAAGAGATTACGGCTTATTGGAAGTTTTAAGCCCTCCATTGCCTGACTTGGAGTACTCACATAGACTGCAGAGCTAGCACGTTTCTAGAGAATCTCTTGATATACATACATACCATGGACTGTAAGAATGTGTCCAATAACTGGATACCCGCACAATTGTGCGCAGATGCAAATGTAAATTCAGTGCAATAAATTGCAAGATGTAGTTTATCATAGGCTTTATACTGTATGCACAGTTTGCAGGGCAATAATGCAAACCTTGGCAGGAACTCGGCATTAACTGTGGGAGAAAGTTCATTGCTTATGATGTAACAAGTTTATCTTTCACTCGCCACAGTCTGATCATTAAATATTCATAGTTCCGGTTGAAAAGGGTATTGGTGAGGAAATTGATTAGACTAAATAATAAGGACGTTCTGTAATTTCGAGATTTTCGATCATTCTTCCCATCCTTTTTGCTATATTCCTTGGTACCCTTGTTCCCATTTTCGAGATCTCAATACTCTTGAATAATATTTATTCATCTTGGTAATATTAGGCAGGTGTAGTTTTTACAACTGCATAATCAAGGTTTCAGTGACTTCCCTCCAACAAGAGACCGGATATCTACCCGTACTTACAAGAAGATAGAAAAGGAAAACATGGACGGATATTACAATATAGAAACCTCTTTGTCCCTATAGTATCCAACTTTTTCATCTCGAGAAAGACTTAAATGTATTTAAAATAGAGCCCCATTTGCAGAGAGATATATCACACATCTTAACTATGAGAAAAAAGTTATCAGCTGTCCATGGGGTAAAGAATCAGAGTCACTTGTCTGTTGCGTATCAAGAACTTTGAAACAGGTCTTTTAACAATATTTTTTAGTCAGACCAACTAAAAAATTATTTGAAGTAAAATTATTTATCAAGGCGACGAATAATTATATTTTGTTAAAATATGACAAGCATGGAATAAAAAACTGATGCAATCCCCATCAATACAATACAAAGAAACCAAGCACCGTTGCTTCAGTGGTTCAATAGTCTCTCTCATACTGGGTTCATATAGTGAGATATATGAATTTATGAGGAAATGTGTACATTTTTGTTACAACAATTACCTTCGTTATAGCTATGAATATTTTGTTGCATACACATTATTATTTTGTTTACATAGTGTACTAGACTCTAGCTTAAGATGGAAGATAGCCATGATAAGTTATGGTTGTTCGACATTCCACCTTAGGAGCATTTTTATGTCATCCCATAATGTCAAATTTTTACCAAGTGTTTGATGGACGGCGTTATGACTACATCCAGCGAAAACTCCATCAAAGTAGACTGATGCCATCATAGACTACAGCGGACAATACATCAGCATAGAGATACAAAACTCAAGGGAAACTCCTAGTTTTCCTTGATGCAGTAAGTGGGTCTAGCTTCACGCATTTCATAGCCAATAGGAAAGGCATGTTTCTCATTAAGGTTCTGCATTTGTGTATTTTAGCAGTGGAGCTAAATTCACATGGTTACTCACACCACCTATGGTCGTTTTGACGATGATCACATTGGTAACAAGAATTCATTACTCTTGAATAAGTTCAATTCAAAATAATGTTGTGTTTTGTTGTCAAATGTAAACATCCACATTTTGTAAGATTTCAAAATACATACATATTAAATTTTACAGTCAATAGATGTAATCATATTTTCACTGAAATATAAATCAGATATAATCTTTAATTAATTTCAAAGAGACAAAATAAAATAATTAAATGAAAAAAATTTATACTTATAAATCAGATTTTTTTATATAATACTAAAATTATATTATTTCATAATTGAAAAATGATATTCCAACTCTAAATTTAAAAAAATTCATGAGTAAAAATCTAAGAAATTTTCAGATTATTAAATTTTTTAAAATAAAAATAAAAATTGTAGTTATGTAGTGAACTTGAAATTCTGTCAGTTAGATACAAGTACATTTTAAGATAATTTTAAAAAATTAATCTATTTCATTGAATTTTAAAAATATTTATTTGAATATAATCAGAATACAAATTATTTTAAAATTAAGTATACTAAATAAATTTAATTATATATTTAGTTATAGAATATTTATTTTTTATTGAAAGTAATGATTGATACTTTTAATGCCTTGATGTAATCGTTAGTGAGTTTCAATCAATACACGACTTTGTGAATTTGTAAGGATGGTAAGAAATAAAGGTCAAAATATTTTATACACACCGATGGATCATTGACAAGCTATGTCTGCATCTGAAATTTTCTGGTACACTTGCGAATGTTCCATTATTCCTTGGTACACTTCTCATTTGCGACTTGAGTTTGAAACTGAATGCAAATTAGATACGAAGGGGGGAAAAAAATTCTATCATTAACACGTTTGAATTTATTAAAAATTCATATATTGTGATGGTGCTTCCATAAAATTTCAGAAACGCATGAACATAAAATTTCTCTTACCAAGAGGACGGGAAAATCCTCAAATGCATTCGAAGATGTCAACCACAACCCAACCCTGCGGGAAACTACAATTAACACAAAACCCCTAAAGTCTTGTAAATAAAGTGCTTTTCTTATTACCGATATACATAAGAGCTAACTGGTACAGACCATGTTTACCCTCATTTCCAACAACAAACATCCTCGAGCCAAAAAAACTCTTAATTTCAACTGAGTCTTGTAAAGATTTATAATGGGAGTTTTTTGGGGTTTTTGCCTGATCATGCCTTTTGATTTCAACTATTCATTGATTCCACGTCATGTTTATAAATTCAATCGATTCACCCTAACAGTCTAAGATTTGAAGTCACCGGAATCATACTTGTTTGGATGTTTATTACCCACATGTCATTTGCACATGTTAATTCCCATGCCAATGAAGGAAGGAAGTGAGATTTGAAACCTACACGTGAAACATTTTATAGTTGGATCCAAAGTGGGTGATAAGTAAATTTCCGGAGATTTGTCTCGCCAATGTCTGTCACACAAATTTAACGCAATGTTGTTTGACCTCACTTTTGCACCTGGAGAACCAGCCTTTTGACAATACATCATTCTATGCTTACAAAGTCGTGGTGAAAGTCGATGTTTCCACATGTGACACTTCAAGTGGATGGTAACGGATTCAACAAGAAATGGCGGCCGCCAATCGGGGGTGGTTAGTTCGAACAGCCAGTTGTAAAAAACGTCTTAATACGGGCAACGAACCACGTAAGCAAATATACTAAGCTTTTGAGTCAAGGAAGAACATAAGCGGGGTACACGAGGAAGCAGTACCGACTCCCTTTTCTCATAGACGAACATTTCGTCAGAGTCCTCTCAATAAGCCAAGGCATGATCAGACTCATGTGGATGTGAGGTCATTGAACTTTGTCCTCATTTTCAAGGATAAATCTCTCCTTTTGCTTTGTTTGTAGCGTCCTAGTGCATCGCAAGCACTTAGCACTTATGACAGCAGCTATGAAGAATATCATCCAGTACACACACAGGACTATGCACTTATGTGGGCTTCATCACAAGGGTTACAATTATTCCTTCCTGATCATGAATAGGAATTTCGCTATGAGCTTATGAGGTTGGGATTTGCGTTCCATGGACAGGGTCATTAATGGCTGTAATTACAAACATTTGTGAGTTTCAAAAGACCAGAATTTATGTCATGCATGATCTGCACACCATACTGTAGTTCGTTCGTATTATTCCAGCACTGTAAGCCCAATGAAAGTTCTTCCCATGAACTAATTTTCGTCATCAGGTCTCCTACTCGTGTGCTAGTACTGTCGTGGAGTTTCTGGCATTTTAGCCATCCAAATGATGCCAGCTCTGAAGACATTTTGTTTTCAAAGTCATGAGAACTTGTACATCTTCTCATATTTTTGCTTCCAGTCTGTACGGTTGGAATCTACAGAGCACAATGTAGCCCACATGATTCTGAAAAAGGACTGTAGTTGCACGCTGCTGCTGATGTAACTTTTATGGTACAAACATACTAAACTGATTCGATGTTTGCCTTTCTCCTTATGGGTGAGGCTCCACGGCTTCACAAGGATTCGACTTCTATGAAGGCTAACATACTTTACTGATTAAAACTGATCATGAAAGGGCACACTTCCACCTCCAGAGTCCAAACACGTTTCGCCATTGTCAGGACTCCAGCCTCGTGATTGGGATATGTTTTGTACTACTATGAACTTAAGGTAGGGCTATGCATATTGCTATCTTACTCTCTCATTTCACGGTATCCATATTGTCATTGATTTGGTGATTGATAACCATGTGTTCCCTACGTCAATTGTTCAACGGAAAAACTTGGATCTATAGCTGAGCCACTAGATATGGAGTTAGGTTTTTTAATGAAACGAACATACGTATGAGTATGCCTTTATATGACCGTGCTTTTATCATCCCCTCGTGGTAGGATTGTTTGCCCTTATCTACATAGGTGGGACAATTCATGCGCTAGTACAGCCATCAGGAATACGTTATCTTGTCCAGCTCTCAGATTCATCAATTCGATGATAGTGTGATGCATAAGAAAGAAGAATAATAAGGAAACATGCACATGAAACATTCTCATCACGAAGGGGATTTGGGTAGAACTTCTTCCAGCTCTGTACGATCTGATAAAGACAGCAGTGGATAAACGAGCGACATAGTTAAACCTGAAGTATGTCTAGTGGCATGTACTTTTGCTACGAAGATTGGAAGAAGACGAGAGGAAGAGGTTGAAGATTGCTTTGCGGATTAGCCAGTCAGTGCCTCGGGCAATTCAATAAAGTGCCCCCTCTCTGCTTTGAGTTGGAGGCCTGGATGATGCAGAATCGAGCGTATCAACCCATCCTCCACTCCTGCGAGAAATACTCGCTGTTGGCCTTCAGATAAAATGGCCTACAGATGATGCTTCGTGATAACTTTCCTTTCATAGACCTTGTGGATGAAAACCGAGGGAGGGAAAAGGAGACGCGCGTAGATGAAACGGACATCAAACATGTCAAAGTTAGCTTTTGAGTGGAGAAATACAAATATAAGTGTGGCCCGTTCGTGAACAAGGAGCCTTACGTCTCTGGGGATTTGCCGCTATTCTACCAGATTTAGGTGAAGGTGCTATGTCGTGAAGGAGATTGCATCTACCAGCTGACTGAGTGATCCAAAGTTCTGGTGAAAGGACAATGGCATTCCCTAGACTCATTCTATTCTGCACCGAAATGAGTTAATGTCACACTTTAGTAGGCTAAGGCTAGATAGAAGACGCTTTGATCACTAATTTTCTAGTTGGAATTGAATTCTACGATACTTCCCCCTCTTGCAATTTCCACTGGATGTAACATACGATGTTACGATAATGGTTTTGTTTTTGTCCATGACGATCTTGTTGTCCTATGTATCGAAGGTTACAACCTACCGGTGTCTAAGTTTGGTGGTAACAGACAGAAAAAGGCAACCTCTCCACAGACTGATAGCAATTAGTTTGGTCAGTAGACGTCTTCTGACGAGAGAGGAAGAGTATCGTGGATTTGTTTAGAGATCGTGGTGAACGTGTGTAAGCTGCAGCAAATTCTTGCTGATCTGAGGAATATTGTGTCTTTACTGTTTGTCCAAACAGTAGGCACTTTTTTTTTCTTTTTTTTTTTCTTCATGATTACAACAGAATGAGCTCTACCATGCTGGATAAATCTGTTGTTTCAGCCATAGACCCTTCCCACCTTTGTCACCAAGTCCGAAGAGAAACCTGAGAAGCTAACTTTTACAACGTCTTAGAGTGTCCCATCTGAGATCTTCTGATCGAACATTTACTGTCCAGAGAACAAAGACTGATGAATGTGAAAGGAAAATACACAATATTTTGATCAGGCCGCAGAAACCACGATCTTCGTCTGCCTTGACGGTACATAATTTCCTTCGTTGTGAGACTATTCTTCATGGTATCATGAAATACATTTACGTTATAGGTCAGTTTCTTCCAGTTCTGTTACGATCAGGTGACGTAACTCAACAGTTTTAGATTTGATCTAACAGATTCTGGAGATATCTACATGCTGCCAAACAGCGGTAGTCCTGGTTAGCTTTAGGTTATGGAAAAGCATGTCCTCTTGATACACAAGAGACACTGCCGCTATATACTACTTCTTTTTTAACAGTTGCCAGATGCACCAAAATCAGAGTTGTGACCCAAGGTCTCGAAAAGTCATCCAAACTCGGACACAAAAGCGTCATCCAGATGCAGACGATTGCTTTGTGAGCGTAAAAATCACTATTTCTTCTCGACATATGTATTATTATATTATCTCATCCACGTTCGGAATCCAACAACAAGTATTTATTATGTCATGCACTTCTGGAAAACTGTCGACCGAAAAGAACTGAGGATGAACATGGTCAAGTACTACCACGAAATGGATGGTGTCCATTCGCATCAATGATCTTCCAACCGGCACAACAGCAGTTCCATGATCGAACGTACCTTCAATGGAGGTGTGTCCTTTCTAGCACATTGCAGGGTGGCAAAGGTCGGACAGGCAAGTTGACAAGTGAAATCAAGTCAACCCACTCTTTCGTGAGTAGGCGGTAACGATTTTCCAACTGAGAAAAAACTAACATCAAACAAAGTCCAGAAGTATCCATGTGGGGAAATGCTTGAGAGTATGTAACTTCGGAATCTTCACTTATGGCTTCATGCGTTTCTCCTCTGGAAGTGAGTTTTTCAGAGAGAAAAATGGATATACGCCACCTTTCGTAATGCGAATGCCCATATTTCATGATCGGTTATTCTAGGGTCAAATCCTCACACTACATGTTCAAACCCAAATTAACGCAGCTTCATAAAACGTGATCGGTAGATCAGTTGTTTGAACCTTTAATTATTAGGTTGACCGAAGACGAATGATCTCAGAGATTCGTGGACAAATGTATATTTTCTTACATTTGGAGTTGAGCTAGTTCATAGATCGTTGAAAGGACTGGGGATCAGTCGATAAGCAATTACAAACTTCACGTGGGCTCTACTCCGAAAAATGTAAAAGGTTTGGGTCGGGACGTGAAAGGGTTGTTGTGTTTCTCAATCCCTCTAAATGCAACCTCACGATGAGATGGACTTGTGAAATATTTTATGGAAACTTGCGGTTGAAACCTGCACGTTTTATTCGGAACACTCACCAGAAAGGTAGAGATATCTGCTCGAAGGGAGTATCATTCTGAAGGTTTGATTGTAGCGTTGTGAACAAACTTGTTGGTCTTATTGGAAAACTTGGCAACTCGGAGCTGCACGTAAGGAACACTTCCAGCTGCTTGAACTTTCCCGAAGGGTCGCCATTTAACTGCAACCTTGGAAGACATGGAAGAAGCAGTTAGAAGAACTTATTATAGACCTTCTATAAGTAGACTTGGGAGAGCACTACACTTCGCATCCATGACTATACTTGGAATGTTTCGATTTATCCAGACCTGGTCCTAAAAAGGACAACATAGATGATCTACTGAGGCCTGTATTAGAAGAAGCCAGCCCTACAAAGGGGTTTAGAAAGAGGACATGAACGACCGCAGATAAGCTCGATATCCTTGATGCTCAAACAATGTTCATCTGGGACTAAAAGAGAGACGGAAAGTTTTCGTGAAATCCTCCTGTAAAGCTATGTAATGTGCCATATACGAGAAAGTGAAACGTCAAAGGTTCCTTCCCATCGACGTCTACTTGTAGCAGTCACTGATCAGCAGGATCCGTCGACGACTGGATGAGTTTGATTTCTGCAACTTTGGCCCAAAGCTATGAAGGTTTCACCCAACCCGAATTTTCAGATCGGATTACTCAGACCAGAAGCAGGCACACGAGTAATCCAGCCCCTAAGCAATGAGCTAGCATCATTTTCTTCACGTTCCAGTATTAAATCATATCTCGTAGAACGGTTCTTGCACCCGCCAGACCCAATTCTAAACGTTGCTATTATTCTTGTCCACCACTCAACCGTGTATACATGTACAATGGACTCCGGAAACAAAACACACCTCCTCGACGACATACGCAACGAACTTGCGTTTTATCCACAGAAGCTAAAAAGCAGCACTGAGGATGGTTCTCATGGATGAAAACAAGGCCAGTTGTCTATGTACTTGAATCCCGAAAGGTGAGTCCAGTCCAGTCCAGTCCGTCCCGATAAGACCCAAGAAGTGCTGGTCCGTATGGACGACGAGATAGAACCTATTTCAGAGGACAAAATGGCAGAGGACATCACTAAAGTGGTGTATATCTTCTCGCCGGGCTGTAAGTGATCGACGGAGGCAGGTACTTGTGTCCAGTGACTCCAGTCCGTCAGTCTCAGTCTCTCAGTCTGGTTATGCTGTCAGCAAGTATCCTACCTACAGTAGGAGAGCAACAGTCAGTACTGTACTCATCAGCAGCTCATTGTATGTACAAAAGCTCAACTTCTTCACAAGTAAGGACACAGTAAAATAACCAAAAAAATGGAACCGTACATGGATGAAACCAAACCGGTAACATGGGGCTAGGCCCCAATAGCATCACACGAGTTAGGTGAAACCTCGTGAAGCCCGTGGAATCACTGGTTTGTGCAGGCATAATTTGCTAGTCATTTGGTTTATAATATATCGTCCACATGTAATACGAATGCAGACTTCAGTTCTTGGCATACATCAATATGACAAGCCCTTTTTTTAACAATTTTTTGTGCAACTGTATGAGATATGCATTTTCTCATGACATTCCCGTCTATCCTTTGTAGAGTTTAAAAAATCACCCATGTTTCTCTTAAATTAAGTTATTTTGTTCTCGCTTAAGGTAAATTAAAAAACTAATTGTAGAATTGTTAATAATCATAAAAAATAAGATAATCTTATTTCATCATACATGATCCAATAGTAAATGATCATTTACATTGAATGACGTATTTAAAAATCTAAAATTTGGAAAATATATTTTTTATTTATTATAATCAAAAAATCTAAAAAAATAATTAATTCTTTAAATGATTAAATATAATTAAAATTAAATTGTTACAAGAGATTATCATTCAACATAGTTAGGAGTTTATGTAAGAAATATGCCATGTAATGATGATGATGATTATTATTTTAAAATATCAGTTCTCATATTAGAAATTTTCTAAAAGTTACATTTTTTGAGTAAGTTTAATATAGTAAAATTATAAACTCATTTCAGTTGAAGACAATGGGAGGAAATATTTTGACTTTAATTTTAACATAAGTTTTTGGGTTTGGTAATTGAACATTTTTCCATTTTTTTTAAAACCTGAAGGATTTCAAAAAACAAAACATAACCTGAATATGAAAATTTTCATAAATAAAACTAATTTTTGATAAAGTTAGAGAGCCCGGTGGATCTTTATATGAACCATATTTTTTCTACAATTTACTTTTTTATCTCTTCTATCAACATGGCTTTTCAAGGGAGAAGTCATTGTTATACAACTAGCCATTGTACTCTACATGGATATCCTTTGGGAGAACCCCTATTTGCCATGGTTTATCATAAAGCTCTTCTGTCTACTGTTTTGGCTGTGCCATGTGTGTTCCCCTCCTTAGCGGATGATATATACATTGTGTACACTATAGACCACATTAGACATGCCTTTGATTACTTGACTACCGAGCTTCATCTTGTAGGATTGAGAGTCAATGTGTCAAAGTGTATGGCATGGTTTCCTTTATGTATTACTCCTCATTTCTAGCTTCTAGAGGGATGTATTACATTGACAAATGGCTTATGTATTCTAGGAGAAATGTAGGGTCCACAAATTTTATTTCACGCTATCTAGACTTTGCACTTACCAAGGATGTATACTCCATGTGCGCAAGAGAGTGATATCCCATGTGCGCAAGAGCCTACTATAGTATGCTCTTGCGCACTCACGATCATATAAAAATAGATGTTCATAGTTCCATATACTGTAACTCCAAAGCTAGAGAAACAAAGAGGTGACCTCTATGCATTGTTGTCACTTCACTCGCCGCCCATCCATGAGGATGGATAATCACTCCCTCTGAAATTGTGTCACGTGTAGGATCAATAACCACAAAGTTTGCAATAATAACCTAGTCCTACTGAACCAAGTATCGGTTTGCCCTAACCCTAGTCAACTGCAAGGCATACCAATACTCCCTCCATGTGAGGTATCCACCCTCTTGCGTCATAGTAAACAACACATTCCTAATGACATCATGGGTAGCTATCTTCTATCCTCCGAATGGACAACGAGTCATATGGACACCTTCTGCATCTAAGATAGTACCACATCTAGATGTGAGTAATGAAAACGTAGATGGATGGACAAATCCAAGGTGGAAACTCAACGATGTAGAAAAAGTAGATGGTTCAAGTCATAAAGTCATAATACATGGTCAAGCCAAGATTCACGAGCATGCATCCTTGCTAGAGATAGAGCATAGACAAACCCTAGTAGTACAAGAAATGGATGGATCCACTAAGAGTGAATGTAGAGCATGTTGAATTGTGGGTCCATCAAGGTAGAATATAGACCTCTAGTCCAATCGGTGGATAAAGAAAAAAATGACATGAGCTTATGTCGTACCTCCGGGGATAAAGCATCTCTCGTATGTCGTAATAATATTTGTAAAGAAAATGATCATGTATCCACATCCCTCGCATACATCTCAAGAATTGTCTTCATGCTCGCTCTCACTGAGGTTTACCTCCAAGGGCTTTTTGGAAGCTCATCATGAATCAAGAAGTATATATTAAAATCTGATGAATATAATTCTAATGCACCCTCTTACACAAACTCTCAAACTCAAGAATTCATAATCTCATGACAATTCTCACAAATACTCAAATATCACTCTTAAAATAGAGATCCTTGATTGATAATCAAAGGCTTACTTGAAATAAGTTTCCAACCCTAAACATGGCTTCTAAAAAATCAAGTTTTCCAAAACAAGTCTTCTCCAAAACTTACTTTTCCCAAAATTCACTTGAGAGTTGCTCTTGGCATCTCTATTTATATTGATTAGATTTTTACATAATGGTTATAACCTTCATATAATTTTGTCTTATCAAGTTTAATCTAGATAGAATTCAGAAACCCCAATGAGAAATATACATGGCAACATGCAACTGGTCCACTTAGATCTTCTAGAAATCCAACTAAACTTCAATTGACTTTGGTGTACCAAGTCAATCTCGCTCCTATATTTAAAGGTCTCACCATGTCAAACCAATGAAAAACTAATCCAAGTCTATGACATTGAAGAAATATGTCAATGTGATGAAATCTGTCTCTTGATTCCCACTAAATATCAAAATAGTTGTTCTCATCTACTACATCAAGAGATACCATATATTTTTCTCCAACTTAATTATAATTAGCTAAACATAGTCATGATTAATATAAATTTAATCACATTTTAGATTTACTCACATTTTATCCTATATGTCCAACTATGGATCTTACATGGCCTATCTGCAATCACAAATCGGGAAGATAACAAAGATGCCAAGAATGCCTAACTAGCCAAAATGATTATAGCTATAATATCCTTCATCAATAATAAGTCTATACCTTCACACGAAATCGGCAAAGATGTATGGGTCTGTGTCAAATCTCATATCATACATTCGAAGATCCTTGGTGCGATAATGTCACCAAAAATACCCTTGATCCTCCTATTAAGGCTATCAAGCGAGAAGCAATACTAGAGGAAAGTATACAAAAATATCACATATGGATCCCCTAGTAGAGGTAGGTCTCTTTAGTTTATTGTATAGCGTATTTTAGATAATATGTTTTCATTGCTATACATAGAATACTAGCTGCTGCAATCCATAAGGGAGTAATCATGATAGGTGATACTTTTTGGATGGTCTTGTTGTATGTAGGCTGTTCGAGTAGATAGTTATGATATCTTAGTTGAAGTAGGGCATATTTCTCTTTGTGATGTTATTAGGACCTAGCCCCACGTTACCCATTTTATTTCATCCATGTACGACTTGATGGGATCTTTCCATACTTTTTGTTATTTTACTTTGTACTCCTCTTCCATTTTTTATCAATATTATGATGCATATTAATATGTATAATTAAATCTTTACTATTATATTTTATGATGTACAAATATGAATATGTCACAATGAAATAAATTTACTTCTTACATTTACAATATATTAAATGTAAAAAGTTTAAAGGTTTTTTTAATTATGTATTATATGTATAAATAATTATAATGAAATTAATATAATTTATAATATTTCCTTAAATAAATTATTTTTTAGAGCAATATTTTCAATTATAAAAATAATATCATATATTATATTTTAATTTTTTAATAGTTAAATAGATCTTGATTTACTATATTAAAATACAAGATTTTAGATAAAATTTCAAAATAAATAAAATATCTTTAGAATAAAAAATGATATTCAAGATTTTTCATACAACATAGAAAGTATGATGATTTTAATAATACTATAAAATGCTTCTGAGTAATTTAAGATATTTTATGTTTTTTATTATGTCACATTCATTAAATTTTTTTTCTGATCAGTGAATAAAAAATTAATGATTAAAATGGAAAAATTGAAACAAAAATGTATTGATAATATCAAATTATCAATACATTTTTTTTTTATTTTTATGAAATGATTTGAACATGTTATTTAATGAAATTAAATTATGATAACTTACAGCTATTTTCATATTAATTATTCCTTCCGCATTCTTGCCTGATTTTGCTGCATTTACTTTTGGATAAACACAATTTTCATTTAAATGTATATCATCAAACAATCAAATTTGTGTCAATAAGACTTTCAAATATTCTTTTGAAATCCTCGAATTAAGTGGACTTGACTTCCATTCACTTGACTTCAGGTCAAATGGGCTTCACATGACTTTTTAAAATTCAAATGCTGATCATACCTCTACAAGCTAGCTCTCCATATCAGGCCAAAAGACAGGATTCTAAGAAAAGGCAGATCCAAGCACGTTCGTTGAATTCAAACATACTTGTCGTATTCTATCGATTTGAATTCCAATTCCGCCGAAGCGCAAGCCTAAATTCTCTTGGCAACAAGATGCATTTGCACGTTCGGATAGTAGGTCGTGATATCGATGATCGCGAGCAAGTTCAATGCAGGATAGTAATGAATTTTTTGTCTTAAAAACGTGAATGTTAGGAAGAAAATGACTCATACTGAAATGCAATGTTTTCAGCCCATCGTCATGCATGAATCAAGGAGTCATTTCTTCTAAACTCATGACAAGGTATAACTGGGGGATTGATATCTTCATTTCGTGGCCAGCCTGGAACATGCAGTGCACTCCTGGGAAAAATTACAGCCGACTGTCACCAAGTGCAAATAACTTGACGCTCGATAAGTGCATGCCTGGCCGTTACTCCCGGGAAAAATTCAAATGCTAACTGCAAATTGCAGATTTTCTCTAATTGCAACTCACCCTTTTCTCCCCGGAACTTTCCAAGTGCCAGTCCATTAATTTGCACGTGTAAATTATGAATTGATTAGTGGACTAGCAACATTGTTAACCCTGGTAAATCCTCGGGATATTCAATTTGTAGGTCTAATTGCACTCACAGAGGGTTTTGTAAATCCAGGTGCTGAATTATGGTGGTATTAGATAAATGGAAACCTCCATAAGTGGAACCAGGAAGGTTACTCCCAAGGTGTTGTTGCAGTTGGAGAGAGTAGACTGTACGAGAATCAAAGAGACCTACAGAATGCGTGATCACACCTGAACCGGTATGTAGTGATCATCTCAGCCGGTTTCAGGCTGTGATCTGCAGGAGGTGGGCAGACACTCCGCTACGAAATCCGTGATCCTAAGATGCATCAAGTTCACGCCAATAGCTGCGCTTGTGTTACTGTCTCCGTTCGTGTGAATTGAATAGCAAGCACGACGTCGCTTTGGCCGATGAGGAGCAAGCGAATGCCTGCCGTTGGTTGGCCTTGCGACTCGATGTGTGAACTTTGAATTGGGCAGTTGAAGAGAAGACAAGTGAGTGAGGAGTTCAAGAAGTTGAAAGTAACTCATAGTTGTTAGGTTTTGGTACATGTAGGTTTGTTTTCTCCTTGACTGTTTCAACAGGGCCAAGAGCGCTGGCTGTCAGGAACAATAACGGTAGACATGGAAGTCGAAACCTGACAGGATTGACATGCGGGTTGTGCGAGCGAAGTGACAGTCTACGACCAAAAGGTGCCCGAGGTCATGTGGGAGAAATAGAACAATGGTGGCTGTAAAAACGTCCGATCCGACCATACGTGTCAACTCGTTATGCATGTCGAAATCCTTATGAGGTGTGAGAAATCCAGCATACCACATTTGCTATCTAGTAACAGGTAGTAGGGGGTTTCAAAGCACATACCTTGCGGTCTAGGGTTTAGGGTTCTGTCTTTCTACAATTCACATTCTTCTCTATTTTATTTTCTTCGCTTTTCCAAAGAGGTAGCCACTGTTCTACAGACCTCCGTTGGCACTCGACAGGGAAATCCTTTGGGATTATCCCTATTTGCCATGGCTCATTATAGAGCTCTTGTGTCTAATGCTTCGTCTGTGTCCAGTTGTGTATTCCCCTCCTTAGCGGATGATACACACATTGTGGGCCCTGTAGACAACATTAGGCAGACCTTTGATTACTTGACTACCGAGCTTCATCTTGTAGGCTTGAGAGTCAAGGTGTCAAAGTGTAGGGTTTGGTCTCCTTTGGGTATTCCGCCTCATCTTTAACTTCCAGAGGGATGTATGATATCGACAGACGGCTTACGTATTCTAGGAGTGTCAATAGGTTCTGAGGATTTTGTTTCACGCTACCTTGAGGTTGCATTGGCCAAGGATGTTTTACATGTAAACGACCTTCCTCTACTAGGGGATCCATAGGTGGCGTTTGGTATACTGTCATCTAGTATTGCTCGTCAACCCACCTACCTTCTTCGCACGGTTCCTCCTTCACCTACATTCATATCACGTTTCACAGCCTTTGATATGAGGATCATTGGCGTCTTTGGTGACATCATCGGATCAGGGACATTCGAGTGTGTGACTGAAGATTTGGCAAGGAGACAAACATCTTTGCCAATTTCGTGTGGAGGAGTAGGCTTATTATCGATGGAGGAGACGACACATATGGCATTCTTGGCGAGTTGGACGCTCGTTGCACCTTTGTAATCTTCTCAATTTATGATCGTAGATAGACATATCTTGGAGATATATACGAGGGATGTCGATACGGGATCATTTCCCTTACAAGTATTATTACGACATACGAGAGATATTTTACCAGTGGAGGTACGACATGAGATTCCATTTTTTTCCTCTTTGGTTATCGATTGGACTAGGGGTCTACAGTCTATCTTGATGGGCCAGAAGCGGTTTCAAGAGGCTACATTCCTTTCTTAGTGGATCCGGCTATTCCTCGTACTACCAAAAGCTTCGTCACTGCTCTTGCTCGGGCAAGAGTGCGGGCTAAATGGATCTTGGCTCGACCATGCATCATGGCTTTCCGACTCGCACAAGCTACTTTCTCCACAACGATGAGGTTCCATCTTGACTTGGTCCATCCATCTACATCTTCATTATTCACATGTGAGTGTGGTATCACTTTAGATGTAGCAGATGTTCATATGACTCGTTGTCTATTCGGAGGCCAGAGGATAGCTACCCATGATGCCATTAGGGATGTGGTGTTTGCTATGGCGCGAGAGGGTGGATACCTCATATGGATAGAGCGTTGGTATCTTTGCGGTTGACTAGGGTTAGAGGCGGACATGTACTTGGTTGGGGAGGGCCAGGATCTTTGTGGGCGATGTGGTGGTTCTGATCCTACTAGAGACACAGTTTCAGAGGGGGTGATCATCCATCCTCGAGGATGGGCGGCGAGTGGAGTGGCAGCAGCCAAGGTCTCCAAATATAAACGTATGCAAAGAGGTCATCTCTTTGTTCCTCTAGCTTTGGAGTTATATGGAGCTATGGATACCGACTTCGACATGTTCGTGAGGGAGTGCGCGAGAGCCTACCACACTAGGCGACATGGGGTATCACTCTCTTTAGCTTAATGTATAGCCTATTTTAGGCTATACATTAAGCGTGAGAGCACTAGCTGGTGCAATCCATAGGAGAGCAATCACGTTCAGTGATGCTTCTTCGGATGCTCTTGTTGTTTGTAGACCCTTTGACCAAGATAGTGCAGATATCTTAGATGTTGTAGGACATATTTTCCAGCATGATACTATTGGGGCCTAGCCCCATGTTACCGGTTTGGTTCCATCCTTGTACGCTTTGATGGGGTCTTCCCATCCCTTTTGTTATTATACTTTGTACTACGCGTTCTAGGGCATTCCAGAAAGTTTTTATTTGAGTTTTGGTAAGAACATTTACAGGAGTTTTCTCAAACGACCCAAAAGATTTTGTAGTCAAAACGTCATTCACCTTAAATTCTAGTGAAATTTTGACAAATTCAGCCAATTTTTTTTGCTTTCCCTCCCACATTACTTTACTCCATTTTTTAGCTTTACGAATTTTCCGGGCATTTCTACATTTTTATGAAACTAGGCCATTCCTGTGAGACTTTGTTCCATGAGTATTTTGAACCCCACATATGTTTTATATTGAGCCCACTGATTTGTCGTCATCTTTAAAAGGGTTGATTAGAGTAAATCAATTGTCTTGCTGAATCCTTTTATGTACTAGTGAAGATATTATAGAAGCTCTAAGATTTTTCGAGTGTAGATTACATAACAAAATCACACAAGGTTCACAAGATTCAATTTAAATACTGAAGATCATGATTTCAGTTTTCAAACCTTCTAAGCTAAGACACGCAATAGTGGCGACGAGAACAAGTTTTGAAGAACTGAAAACATAGGCAAATCATGTTGTGAAATAAATCAAGTCCACGATATTGTCTATTGTAATACTCAATGTTCTTGGAGAAAAATATTTTGAATTATATCTCTTTTATATATAGGTTTTTAAATCCTTCTAAGAATTGGGCACATATTTCTTTTTTTGTATAAATATTTTACATTCATATAAATCATTTTCATAGAGAATATTATACAAGTTTTTCTATAAAAAAGTCCTAAAAGTATAGTATTATTATAATTATTATATTAAAAATAAAAAATTAATATTAATTTGTAACTATTATATACCATTTATTTAAAATTTTAAGAACTACTATAGCTTAAAATTATTTTGATGAATTTTAATTTCATTCATATTAATATTGATAAGAAAATATTCTTCAAATTTAATAAGTAAATTTTATATCTCAAAATGATTTCTTCTAGATAGAAATATGTATATGATGAAAACTTGATGGAAAAGTGGGTTCCACTTTAATACATATTTATAAATATTTTTTTTATAAAATTTCATTGGATTTGAGGTTTTTTGCTAGCAACATATTCAACCCATAGCCCCCTATTATATTGCTCGGAGTTGAATATTATATCAAATGATTATTAAATAAACATATGAAGGTTTTATAAATCCACTTTGTGTTTCAAAGAATCCGGATTCGCGCACTAGCTACTATCCACCATAGCCACACTCTCACAATTTCGACTTCAAAAATTGCCCTCCAATGAGACCTAATTTGAATTCTACCCCTTGAGCCCAAGGTCTCATAGCAATGATGTTGGCCATAACGACAGTTCAAGTGTGAATAGTGCTAATTGCATTACTAACTCTAATGTATCAACTTTTTCATGTGCTCACCTACCTAACTAAGGATGCTATTACATAAGTCGTGATAGCTATCATCCACATACATATGACATCACAACATACATCATTGTCACATCAAGTATCACAATACGTAGATAATCGTACACCAACACAAGTGTATCACAATCATTCCCCTAACTAGCGCTTAGGTTCCTCTAACATCAAGGAGACATCTAGTCTATTAACATGATATGATCTTTGTAGGGCTAAGATTATGAGGTCAGGTGCTACAATGTAGTGTACTCTGTCTGCAATCCATATCATGTAACGGTCACACCAGCTTGCATGCTAATCGCATCAAGGACATCTCCACCGTCTACTAGGCACCGTATTGAGAGGAGGTATCAAACATGACATCCTCTTAAACAAGAATCACAAATCAACATACTGGGTGTTCTATCAGCTGATCCACATAACATACATCTCAAGCGTGCCTACACAACTGCTAGGCTTGGATTCATAATACCATCAATGTTTGGAAGGTGACATGACGTACAATTACATACATGATCCTTCCAAAATCACATCATCATATCCTTCTCATACCAAAAATCCAGAAGTTAAAACCTCACGTACTTGTAGAATCATGCGACCAACAGTAACACATAACGCAACGTATCTATATGTTGAGCTATCGGCAAGATGCTCAAATACCATGGACGTTACCCTACGAAAGAATTATGCCCTTTGAGAAGACATCCTAACCCAAATCTCAAGGTTATTCAAGTCAAAGACTTCAGCTTATTGTTGACAAATAGGTAAGTCTAGATCCCTATCATATAATAAAACGTACGGTGAGAATGACACTAGAGATGCTTGTTGCCTAAATCAATAATCCATGATAAACCATGGTAGCTGGATGTCAGAATCTCCCAAATAAACTTTCTCCAATCCAAATTTTCTTAGTCCTCTCTTCACCGTCTGAACAACTATCTCTACTAGACTATCAACCTCAAGATGATCTTTTCAGGTGGTACGATGATCAATCGATGCTTGATCACACAAAGCATGAAACTCGTCCAAAAACTCAATATCCTGATCAATTAACACCTCCAATGGTGCACCAAATTGGCTAAGCACCGAAGGTAAGAACGCATAAGTTGTTCTTCACTTGACTTGTTAGGCAATGTCACCAACTGAATCTACTTGGAGAAATGCTCCACCATGATCAACACATATCGATGATGTTGTATAGTCAATGATAGAGATCATACAAAATCCAAACTCCAATGATAGCCAAATCTCATAATCGGTAGAGGATGTAATTGTGATGTAGAGCCATTGAATGATGCTCAAACACGATCACATAGCACAAATCTGGTCACAAACTGTTGCACCTCAATTTGCATACCCCTATAATAATAATGGCTTTGAAGTAAACTATATCCGCTAAACTCCAAAATGATCTAACTCCTCATGAACATGTCTTACCAACTGTGCTCTAGGAGATGGAAGTGGTACAACACCAACAAAGTCATATTCCTTACTGGACAGAGGTATCTACCTTTTTATCTAAACCATCAAGCTCTATGTAAAACTTGATCCCGCTCCTTGGCACTCAAAATGTTCCCCAAATACAAGCGAAGACATCCATGTCATCATGGATGTCTCTGCTTACCACCAAACCGTCCTTTGTCTCAATGTTCAAGGATAACATATCCACTTTTTGACAAAAGAGAGATATGACATAGCTCTCAAATGCCAACATACTCAAAAAAGGCATATGCATGCTAACTTGAGACCACCTCCTCATCACTATCACCTTCCCATCAAGCCCTAGTGTCATCAACTTGACTTACACATGGGTTTGGACTTAACTCATTCCCATCACGAATCACCATTCCAGATGTGTGTACAACCATGAATCATACTCTTGTAGGATAAGAGACCATCGTGCAAACTTTCCTGTAAGCTTGTCTAATTTTGTCAACTATTTCAATGATTGATGATGAGTGATGAGAGTGAAGGAGTTTCCAATCAAATAACATCTGATCACCGTCCAAACATCTACCAAACATTCTTCTTCATAAGAACTAGACTTTGACTTTGCTGCATTGTTGGCGCGACTTGCATAAGCTACTATAAACTACTTTTCCTCATCATCATATTGGGTAAACACTGCTTCCAAACCCAATATACTCCAATCAATATGTACTTGAAAGGGATGATATCTCACTGGTATCATCAAAACAGGGACAAATGTCAACCTTTCTTTAAGCTCAACAAAAGCTCTCTCATGTTCATCTCCTCAATGACACTCTTGATCTAGGTTTGTCAACTTTATCAAGGTTTTGGCAATAGTATTAAATCCTTGCACATATTGAGTAAAGTTTGCAAGTCCAAGGAAGGTTGACACCTTACTCACATCTAAGGGTTGTGGAATATGCAAGATTGCCTCCACCTTGGTTTGTTGAACTCCCAATCCTCTTAGATATGTAGTATGACCAAAGTACTCTACCTATTCCTAAAAGAGCTTACACTTTCCATGATGTAACTTGAGGCCATGAACAATGAATTGCTGAAATACCTGATACAAATGTCTCTCATGCTCCACCACTATAAAACTATATACTAGAATATCATCAATGTAGTCTCAAATATATTCAAGTCTGGCTAGGATCCTATCCATCACTCTCTCAACAACTGCATTTTCAATCCAAATGGTAAAAATTTCCACTGATACAACACATACTTGCCATACGAATCAACTGCCCAAAAGGCTATCTTGACCTTATCCTCATCTCCAATCCGCAATTGATGATATATTGCTCGTAAATCAAATGTAATGAAAATCTTTGCATTCACAATCATATCAAAGATCTCCTTAGGTGTAGGCATAACCTATTAATTGGATTTTGTTTGTCTAGTGATAGATCTATAGTCATCACACATGTGTCTATCTGTATATTTGATATGTATATCCTTCTTGACTGACATCACCATAGAAGACACATACTCTTCTTATGATATCTCCACTAATCCAACCTCAAGAAGGTCTTGACATCTACTTGTAATCAAATCTCTTTCCAAATCAATCTATCAACGGAAGATTGATGCATCAATTTTCAAGTCAATCAGTATACCAAGTCCCTTGAAACAGCCTAAATCCTTCTTACTGAAGACAAAACAATTTTTGAAACTCATCAGAAATCTCCACACCTTATGTCTTTCTCCTCCTATCACTTTGGGACCAATCTCTAATTCCGAAATCTCCTCTCCATTGAGATTAGACATGCAAGACGTAGTATCTGGTTGCTAAACTACAATCTCTTGAACAAAAAGATTTTTCTGCTCATACTAGGCTCCACTAGCTCAGTGTGAATAACTCCAACCGCTCTACTTGTAATTCTTCAATTGTATCATGTATGTAGTGATAACCACCACTTGCTCCACACAAAACTCCAACCATACTCAAAAAATACTATATACTTTCTTCTCTAACATCCTCATAAGATCAAGGATGAAATATTTGTCACTTCTCGTCCCCACCTTTTGCATCCATTGTCTTGGTAGACAAAGAGCTTACCAATGTTCTTGCAATCACACATGTGGACCACATGCGTATATGCTCAGTCAATCTGAGGCTCATAATCCATGTCAAACACTTTAGATCCATAGCTTGATCCAACACTTGACGTTGTGATGCCTCCAACAATGTGGATAATACTATAGTATCAATACAAAATCCCATAGCTTGCTATATCTCTTCAGTATTGGATTCCATCAACCGATGCAAGAAAAAATCCCATACAAGTCCACGTCCTCACCCTTTGTAGGCATGAAAAGCTAGATAACTCAACAATGTGGGTAATGTAGTTCTTGGCTGATCCCACAAGGTTCACCACTGCCATGGATGATTTGTCAGCATAAACCACTACTTGGAAATTTCTACCCACATCCAAACTACTCTTCACTATGAGATGTGAGGGAATGTGCCTTCATATGCTCGTAATAAAACCTCCCTTGTTTGTCCACCATACACGTGGACAATGTGCACAAGATCCTACTTTCGTTGCATCTAGCAATAACGTTGATGCAATCCGTGATCGCATCTAATGTGTACCATTCATCACTCGTGCACGTGGATCACCCAACAAGGAAATATTCCCCAAAATATATGCTAGTGAATAGGTCTGTTGTGATTGGAGAGATCATAACACACATAATATATACCAAAACATGCCATAATGTGAATCCTATAGCCCATGACCATTATTAGTCAGTGTGTGTCCATGACATGGCCATCTAGCAATAACCAAATGTATGATGTCATGCCGAACAAGGTCTTGGACCCCCAACTACAAAATATCTTACGGTAAGACCTGCTAATATCCTTGAACTGTCAACAATGATAAAAGATCTAGATATTGTTGCATCAACTGTGCCACATGACGTAATGAAACATGCATCACAATCTCATTTTGCTCCCCATACAAGTATCAATGTACTCGTATGCTTAACATGTGATGATTCCTCCAAAAATATATGACACTCATATATGCTATCTTTGGATATTACCAAGCAATAGATGTTGTATCTAAAGATGAAAACATAGTGAAAGTGGGAATAACTTTCTTTATCTCCTCTATCTCCATAGCAAAAGACTCATTCCAAGCCTCATGTATCAACTGATCTACCATCTAATGTAGTTGCATACATGAAGTATTTAGTGATTCATCCAGCATGGATGACACTACTCCACTAAGACTTGGCAAGATAGTAACATCCTTTAGACAATGACTATTATATGCATCCATGTTTCCTTCCAACAAATCATCATGCCAAGTAACACAAGTACTCAAGGCCATAACATACATTTGGTACAATGCTAGAACCAAAAATGAACCGTTTTGGTAATCGACTCAGTTGGTCCTCTCCAGATTGCCAATTTGGTTAATAAGAGTCTATCTCCTCCCTATAATCAATGCTAACTCTCATTGGGTATAACACTGCCGCACCAACCAATATATCATATGACTGTTAAAGTGTAACTACAACACGTGCTTGCGTTGTAGAGCTATCAATGACATGATTTGATTGCACTTCTATAGAATGATGTAGGATGGCGGTGTATCACAAGAATCTCCAAGAGATGTGTGAATATGAAATGGATATCTCTCTACATCGATCTTTTGCAAACCAAGACCAAGCAATGCATCCTTACCTAACACAAGGAGTTGTGCACTAGAATCCAACAACACTAGTTAAGGTCGATTAAGGTTTCATGAAGGTCCAACCAAACAAAAGACACCACTCATCTTATCCAACATCACCACATTTGATGACACCTTGGTACGCTCATATTCCAGTCTCATTGGTAACTTCATCATTCGAACGACAACAACTTGCCAAATTCTACTAGTAGTTGTTTGATCCCAAGATCAACACTACTAATGATGTCAATACTAGAAACAACAAAAACATACTCTTTGCTTTTGCAAACTGTGGATGCCCGTAATACATGAGATGATGACACCCCCAACGCTAATAAATCCTTGGCTAAAAAAACATGAGAATGAATAAGAGTCTTTTCCGTCCCCAACATTATGGTGGATGCAGTCTTAGACGATGTTGATAGTTGGGCCCTACTTGCTCCATCTCCAAATACATCAACATTGGCTTGGACCCTCCTCTCTCCAGTAGATCGTTTAGGAGCCATGGATGAGATATTTGACTTAGACAATGTGAATGACTCAACAAGTCTAACTTGTTGGCTAGCCTCACCTTTTGTTAGATCCAATTCCATGGACGCTCCTCTAGATTCAATATTGTGTGTCGCACTATAAGTCACAACAACTGCACATGGTTGTGCCGTTAAGCACATGTACTCTACAACATCTCCATCATATGATGTAGAGACATCAACTCCATAATCTAATCTTTGATGGGCTTTAGCCATACTTGCTATTTTCTCCTCCAATTGCTTGAATCGAGATGCCATGTTCATCTCATGAATAACCTCATGGGCTAACACTTAACTAGGGGCTGGTCCTTCACCACCACCATTGCCACCTTGAACTCCCAAGAAATGCCATGGCAGCTCTCATTGATCGTTATTCCGGATGGAGATCAAAACATCAATCAATCATGTAACAATGTTTGTGACAATGCTCACGTGATTTTGATTCAAGAGGATCCACCCTTTGAACTTGAACACAATCCTTCTTGTGATGTGGTCCACCACATGTCCAACACACCATCCCAACAATTGATTGTTGACCTAAAAAGGATGGTAATAATCTCAATCTAGCACCTTCACCACTAAGTTAGGATAGTCAAGATTGTCCCACATGTCTTTCATAACCACTATAGGATTGTGTTGTAGACTAGTGATGTGAAGAAGTTGATGAAGTTGGTGAACTCTTGATGAATCCAAAAATCATCACTCTCTACTTTTGCATATTGAGCTCAATACGCTCATCAAGACAAAACACAATGGCGAATGTAGGTTATGTATCATGTTGTAAGATGACATCTCTCATTCTATATTTCAACTCCTTGTTCAATATACCATACAAATATATTACAATTTATTCTCTATCACCCATAGATAACTATATCAACCAACATATTTGAGAATACGCCTCTTGAAGACTCTCCTTAATCTTCCGTTGGAACTTCAGCAAGCCTCGTAGCTTGTCAGTCCTCACCCACTAATAGTATCTACTCAACCGTGCAAAGAACTCTAGGGTTAAAGATTGGGACCTTTCAATTCTTTCCAACTCGACTAGCTCGAACCATATAGTAGATGTCAGATACAGAGGAGAAACTCACAACATCAAACACTGTACATGAAGTAAGAGAGATGTAGTTTGCAGACCAATATTGTCTCCATAACTCAATCTCCTTAGGGTGTTCACACCAGAACTTATGATAATCATCCATTGATGAACCCTCCAAATGCTAGAATAATCCCTTCTAGGCTATAAACGACTAAACAATATAGAGTTATGCATCCGTTGTAAATCACATCATGAGTCAAACTCCTATATGAAGTCATCCAACTCAATAGTACCAGTTGTATCCAAATATTGGATGGGTAGCTTGATGGCCCCATAAATATAATCTATGTTTCACAACAACGATGTGGGGACACATTCCAAGATATCACAAAGCTCAATTCTATCACTCTATGATGCCAAATCAGAGTCTTCTATGAACCTCAAAGGTCAAGGTTGATACCACACTCCATTACGGATGTACATACTACTAATTCAAGCAGTCTCTCTTTCAGAACCTCCTCCAGTATGACATTGATATATCGTCTTCGTAATTGTACAGCAACAATGCTCCAATTGAAACAAAAAACCTCAACTGTACGGCAACATGTCCCCAACTGAAACAAGAAACCTCAACAAAAGATACCCCAAGCACCACAAGGTATTAACACAAAGACAAACAGAAACTTGCCATCATCACAAGTAGTTAATTGCTATGCCTAATGTCACAAGAATGATACTTATTGCTCTTCTAGCTATAATTGTTATATCTACTTATGCCTCCACACAAGGTTGAAACTAAAGAAAATTGGAGTGAAACTAAAGATTCCACTACATTAATTATCATTGTTGCCACATCAATCATTATAATATATAGATTATCATACATCAACACAACTGTATCACAATAAAGTGTCAATATTAAATAGAATTATATCAAATTTCATAAAATATAAGCTTGAAATATATTTATATTATAAAAAAAATTAAAAAAAATAATTTTTTATATTTAATATTAAATATATTTATGTTAATACTCACCGAGTCTACAGATCCGCAAGTCATGTCTCAGTGAGGAAAAACATGGATAGTCTTATTGGTCCATAAATCCAATCTCACTATAGGCATCACACAAGAGCACTAACACTCCAAACAATAAAACACCAACACAAACAATCGTGGTGCATAAACGGAAAGCAAAGATGGACGTATATCAATCACATGAAACATAAATAATAAATCTCCATCTCAAAAACATCCATCAAATGGGTCAAACCAATCCATTCCAATCCAAACTGACATAGCGCCTATTTTACATAAAAAAATTTTTCGCAAACGAACACCATTTGCAACTTTATCGGGATTTCAAAAATCTTCAAATCCAATTTCAAAAATCTTCAAATCCAATTTCAAACCCCTAAATTTCAAATTTCATAATTCTAACATTCACATACTTGTTCATGACATATTTATCGCCTCACAGATACTTTACATCTTCTATGAACCCATCAAATTTTAAATCAACTAGACATTATATGATAATCCTATAGCATGTCGCTCATATTTTTGACCCCAAAACTTCGAAACACCAAATCTTAGACTTCGAGCATTTTTGTTCAAAATCTTTTTTTTCTAATCTTGATTCTAAGCCCCAAAGTAACGTCAATCCATTTTTATCAATTTTTATCAAATCTTTCACGCTTCAAAATTCTCGATTCGGATTTAAACACTAAAAAATAATAATACAAAAATTTAAAATTGTTCACATCAACTTTAAATTGACTCTATTTCTAGATTGTCACCACGGTCTTCACTCCATCAATGTCAAGCACATTTTATAGCAAAAAGATTAAAGTTACCATAGATCAAATCTTATCAAAACCCATATGACACTCCACGAATCACAGTTTTCACCACAACATCCAATTTGAATTTTCTAAGTTATCTATTCTATCCTCAAAATATCCACAAGGACACTTGACTCATATCGATAGCATAAAAAAGAGATTATAGTTGAGGCAAATTCAATTTATGCTTCAAAGACTCCAAGTTCTAGCATTTGCTATTATCCAATAAGCCACACTCTCAACGGTTCAACTTCTAAAATTATCCTCCAAGAGCCCTAATTCAAACTCTACCCTTGAACTCTAGATGTACTAATGACATTGTCGACCCTAATGGTAATTCTAATCCAAAAGGTACTTATTGCACTATCAGCTCTGACAGTTGTATCCGCACTTGCATGCGCACACCTACCTAACTAGGGATGCCACTACATAAGTAGTGATAATATTTATTTGTTTAAAAAATATAGAAATATCATTTTCTAATTATTCATGAAATAAAATCAACACCTAATCCTTCCTTATTTTTGTATAAAAAAATGAAACATAAAACTCACAAAAATTAAAAACATAAATTGATTTCCTTTATCAAAATAATATGTCATATGAAATGATGTAACATAAATCTATATCTGTTTAAAAATGGTTAAAATGAGTAAAATTGTAATAAAAAACTATGAATTTTTTTTAAACTCTTAAACTTTTTAATTTAATTTTTTTAAAAATATTTTGCAAGCTATTTGAGAATCATAAGATCAGATGTGCACTACTTAAAAATATTGTCTCGCATGAGATTTATATGTGATATGACAAGAATTATGCATACCTTACTGATATTTCAATGCATAACGAAACTAAAATTGAAACGAAATTTCTTTTATCATTAAGATGTCTAAAAATTTATTTTTATCTGACGAAAAATGTTATATAGTATTTAAAAGCAAAGAATTTTCAAACATGGATCAGTTTTTTCTTTTGTTAAATCATATCATTATTTTAACACTCTGACCTGATATTGCATACATACTTTGATGATTACAATCAGATGATTTTTTTCCCTTTCTGTAGGAGTTTGATTTTTTTTTGAGAAAAAAATATATGTAATTACATCAAAGGAGAAGTATATAAGTTACTTAAGATGAACTGAACGTTTGAATCATCAAATTATATACTAGTAATATCATGTCAAGTTTTTTTATAAAAAATTATATCATTTAATTTTTAACCATTTTTTAAAAATATTTTTACTAGTGTGTGGATCATGCTTTTATAAATGAAACTTAATTTTATTTTTAAAAATATTTTCTCGGAGATGTGTGAATCTTAAATTAGGGATGATTTGCTGTCTATGGTTGAAACGTTAACTGCTTACAACATCCATATATGTCTTTTTACTTATGTGTGTGGTGTGTATTCATTTTTTTGAAAATAATTAAAGAAAAATATAGAAATGCGCTCAATTTTTTTTGAAATGAATTAATAAATAATTATCTATCCAATCAAAACCCATCAATTAAACAACTTAAACTCCTGCACATACATTCCAAAGAATTCGTTCTGCTCGGAGAATATTTTGAAAAAGTTTGACCTAATTAAAAATCTCAGTGGCAAACGTATTGTTACTCACTCTCTCTAAGTATGAAACTTGATCTAAGAATTGTATCCACGTATTGGGGCCTAGCCCGTGTTACCGGTTTGGTTCCTTCCTTGTACGATTTGATGGGGTCTTCCATCCCGTTTGTTATTTTACTGCGTCTTCCGTCTAAAACATATTATTCCACTGGTTCATATCACTTCGTTTCCTCGCATTGCATTTCATTATCTATGCACATAATTTCGCCAAAGGGAGCGAAAGGGTTCGTGTCTCGGGATGTTTCTGCCCGTGTATTAGGATTCTTGGATGGCGTGTGGCCATCCTATCTCTGTACATCACAAAGACTATGTTTTGATTAACAACGGGACCTTTATCAAATGTTCAATCCCTCATTTATAACCAACCGGACCTTTACTTAATGTTCCATCCCTCATCGCGAACGATGATTTCTGTAGATGAGAAAGATGTCAAAAGGCAATAAGTACATTACAGAGATACAGAAAAAGTAGTAACTGTGGGTGCAAGGGTGCTCGCCATATAAAAGGTCAAAGACCAGAAGAGAAAACGAAGACACCAAGTGCAGACATGAGTCAACTAAAACTCATGGAATGAATGTGGTCACTGACATAAAGATTTGTGACACATCCGGTTGATCTCATGTTCCAAGAGATAGCCAAGGCTCATATGAGAATGCTGAAGGGCCATGGATATCCGACGACTCTAATAAGTTATTATTCAAGAGATAGACGAGCGTATCTCATAGCGTCTAGTTGCTTTTGTACGGGACTCTCGTCTTGTATAACGTTCGGCGGCCCCCATGGACAAATGGTGATATCTGCTCATTGCCCCTTGTGACAGAAAAGAGGAAGACCCCGATGAGAAGAAGACGAGTCTCTGCTGTGAACTAGTTAGATGACATGCGTAATCTGGGGAAGAAGGGCGATGAATGAATCCAAGAGCCATTTGCCTTGCCTTTTCCGTCACATGATAAAATTTCTCGAGATTGACCAGACACCAAGTCGTTCCGATATAAACAAAGTGGCAAAGAGAAGTGCATCTTTGCCCTCCGGGGCATGCCCGCTCTTATCGAATCACAAATGGATCGTTACGGGTATTGTGAGCGGACAGACGGCAGGCACATTGCCAGCGGGATTGAACTTGTACGATGCGACTCCGTAGACCATAACGAGAGAGCGCATGCTTTAATCAACAGACATGATACCTCTGCACGAGATGATGTGCACCCTCGACACGTGAACCGAGCCACGGCCACATGTGAAATTGCAACTGGCAGTTGCTTTTCGGGGAGCGAAGTGGCTTGTGTTACCTCTGAATCTCTGATGTTGCTCCGAAAGACATCGCCGAATGTCAGGACAATGTACCCCTGAGCACGACATGGAAAAGTCACTATTCTCAGAGTCTGAGGTTCAATCAGTGGCCGCTAAGCTCCAGATCGCCCAAAGATTTTCCGCTGTAATATTTCCTTGTTTTAGATTTCGAGCTCCTATTGGCGCCACTGGCACTTGTCAGCACTAATGATGCATTTAAGTCAGGACTCTTGATCAAGTCGATGTCACCTATTTTGGATTTGTTGTTGACCGCAGAGCAACATGCAATGCCCACAGCGCCGCATTCAGGTCTAGGTCGTGGACTCTTGGACTCGACTCTCCTTGCTCACAAGTCCGTCTCGCATGCTTGCGATCATGGCGACAGAAACTGTCATGATAAACCTGTGAAAATCTGCGCTCTGTGCTTCCGGAGTCCCTGACGGACGCGAGTGCTGAGAAGATCTATCTCTAATAAGCCTACCACGGCTGATGAGGTCCATGATGGATCTTCTACGACCTCTGTTCGTCCAGTCCAGGCTACGATACAGTGGAAGGCTGGAGAATGATGGACCCGGAGAGTAATGACAAATAATCTGACTGTAACCGGGGAGATTTTCCACACCGTGAAGCTATGCTCTGAGGCTCAGGCCAGTTTCATTAGTCTGCATTCATCACTCGAGGAATCTCTTAGCGCGTGGAATGGAAGCTCGAGCTCGTCGAGTGGCTGAGTCTTTCCGTGTGATGCAAAAGTCTGTCCAGGCAAAATGTTGCAGGAACGATTAAGTACAGATTCCGAATAGATTATCCTATCGATTCGCTGAATGATTTGCCCCCCTGCGAAACTCCTCAGTCAGGACTCGATGTTGGAGGGCAACTGCCTTCGCACCCGCTAGGAAATCAATAAATGCACATTGGACGAAAAAGAGATTTCGTGACAGGAAGTATAAGAGCTCACATCCAGCGAAATACCATCGAAGAAACAAAACTGCTGCCTCAATTTCACATGTTCAACTTGAAAGTGGCCTGCCGGTGGAGCTGAAGAGCTCAGAAACTGCGCTGCCGAAATGAATCCTCCGCTCCTGCCGTTTAATAATAAACGTTAGTAATATTCCCGTTTCCGGCACAAACTTCGGGTCAGAAAGACAGAGGCCCAGGAATCTCGCCTACTCTACTGGAGACTTCCATGTCTGAAGCCTACCCGTTTGCAGAAAGCAAAGGACTTTACCACCTTCTATATTAAGTCCCTAAGCCATGGAGTTGAAGGCCAATTTTAAAAGCCGTAAAGCCTAAATTTTACGGCTGATTGCCGTGACCTTTTTGCTTTGATTGTGATCCTTTCTGAACTCATTCCGGTTGTACTGTTCACCGGTGGACCTCTCGTCGTTCTGCATTCTGAACTTTCGTCCGAGGAGCTGAATTGGAAGATGAGAGAAAGAAGAAAAGCTTTCCATGTTGTCTTGCTCGATGTCCGCAGAGGCTCCTGTGACCAACCAGTTCAGCAGAACTAGCAGATCTTGAGGTGGAGAGGAATATCTCCCTTGATTGATGGTAGTCTCCCCTGATCCTGTCAGTAAGTTACTGGATGTAGTTTGTCAATAATTTTACTTATCGGGTTGAAAGCGATTCGTTCGGGAGACCTTTTTCTGCACAGGTTTTTGTCATTTACAATTGCCAGTTATTAATAGGCATGATGAAAGTTTTGGCATGCTGCTTTACACAAGCATTTTCCAGTTGTTTCCATAATCATTTTTAGAATGAATCGCCTGGTCAGCAGTTTAGTCCTTGCTGCTGCTGCGGCTGCAGGTTGCTCTAAAGTGAACTTCTGTAGCAAGTTGCCTCTACCTTCTGCCAGTTTACACCTGCACGAAAAACCTGCCAATTTCAGAACCTTTTTGCATGCCATAGATATTAGCACTGAAGGTAGTCTCTCTGGCTTCAGCCTTTGGAGTCTAGCCAGCTCCTCTGCTACGAGAAGTTCAGAAGGCCTACCGTATTCGGCTTAACTCTTTGCTTGACGTGTCTCATGTTCCGTTGGCAAACCTCCTTTGTCCTTCCTTTAGTTAGATCTTAGGCTTTGAGTCCCTCGTTGGCTTGGCCTTGACCTTGCTACAAAGGAATTACATGAACTTGACGAATTTCTATGGTTCGCCTCGGTCAGGTTAAGTTAAGCTAAAAAACATACAGTAATAGTACTTAAAACTTTAATTATCAGGAGGTTGATTACCGGAAGGAGGACAGTATAGTCCAGAACGACAGGTGCTACTTGGAGGTTATCTACCTCTAATTCTGTTCTCAGCAGAGAATAATACTGCTGGAACATGAAAGGAATCATATGTGAGTGGACCAAACACAAGAGAGCTCCGAGGGCATGTACTCTAGTTTAATCAGTCGGGATGATTGCGGATGAGATTTTTGCTCAGTTTTTAATAGCTCAAGAATATGAATGTTGTTGGACCTGATACGTACGAAGGTGAGCTACATCTTATTTTGATTTGTGAGATGCCAGTGGACATATACTGTACCGAAGAATTGATCCATGCATGCCTAATCTCCATGTTAGCTTTGTAATATGATATATTTCTGCAGTACAGCATCGAATCCATCGCCATATCTCCCTCTGTAACTGCTGAACACATTTACCTTAAATCTTGGAAATCGGGATATGAGATTCTCAAGTACTATCCGTGTGAATTTTCGACATCTCACTCTCTCGTACTTCAGTCCTCTCTCTCTCTCTCTCTCTCTCCCTGAAATACAGATTTCACGTAAGGATTTCATGCTTTACATCTTCCTTCCCACGCTATGTACTGATGCTGCGTTGAATGAGTTTTTCCACAGCAGGGGACGATTACGTTGTTGAGTGAGATGGTGGTGTGTCTGGTGACACAACTCTGGGTTGAGAAAATGAAGTTTCCGAACTTTATTCTCCTGTACCGTACGACAAGGAAAAGACAGAGTTGGTCACCAAATGTACGCAATGGAAGACTAATTTACTGATCGTGTCCCTTGCAGCGTGAGGACGGAGCATTCCAAATTCCAGTTGCAGGGCATTCCAATTTTCATATTCATCGAGGGGAACTTGCCATGACAACACATTTCTGAGTATTAGACTTTCTAGCACACACAATGGGAGCAACAAGGTGCGGATGACGACTCCTAGTCTCCTAAGTGCTCTTTTACTCTGGATACACAGTGGCGTCTATGGTTGAGAGAAGATTCATACCACTCATATTCCATATATGTTCTGTATATGGTACAAGTCTTTCAATGGAGCTTGAACATAACATACAGAGTGGAAAACAGTCAATCCTCTAGAGAGTAAAGTCAAAACTAGGTTCTGACACTACCATAACGTTTGTACAATCGGTTTTGGGCTCAAAATGCTGTTACATAGATTGTTGCGGATCCTGATTTGGCAGTTGCATCGGTTGTTTGAGGCAGCAGCTGTATACAGGTAGGATGAGAACACCGCGCATCTGTGGCCTGGATGTGCCTGATGGGTACGTGTGAACCACGCCAATCTGTGCGAGTTCCATCCACATCCAGGAAGGCAAGTTGGACAGTGGGACGTTAGCTTCGACTCGTACTGTATCAAGAATGACAACACCGAAGGTCACTAGCGAGCTTGCTGGATATATCTCCGGGCCTGGCTTTGAACATACATAGCTGAATTCTAGGAAGGAAATCATGAACTTCCGCGGTCTAGTAAGTGATGCTAATCTTACCTTCTCCGGCTAATCGAGTCGTTGTTTGCTGGATTAACTAGAGACATTCTGCTTCATGAAGCTCAGACGAAGCTGGACGAGCCCAAAGTTCAGAGACAAGCAGCAGCACGCGCAGAAGGATTATCTGTCAGATTTGTCTCTTAAATCTGAAATATAGGGAAATCAAATGCCTGCTTGCATTGTCGACTGTCCTTCGAGTATATTCGAGGTGCACTGGATACCACTTGGAATATACTTGAAGACCTTTGAGCGAGACGGGAGGATTCAGTTTGGGAAATGCATTCTGAAATTTTATAGATGGAGAGTGTGAAAGCTGGTGGGCGGAACTAATCGACCAGAGCCAGAGAAAAAGATTGTTTTTCTGCTCTTGAAGGTTCCGTTGGGATCTAGGGAGAGCAGGAATTTCCAGTCCAGATACCTCTCCTACTTATTCTGAGCAGTAGAACGAGCAAAGTTGTGCTACCTGAACGATATTGTCATCCTATTCGGAGAGGGTGCAGAAGTTTTAGGAGCATATTTATTCTGCAATATACTACAGCCTGAAGATCTGTTGCCAATCTGTCTCCTTATGCAAAGCAGCTGATTCTTTATCCAGGAACTAAACTCTGGCGCCTGATGCTTCTGTTTGCGATGTGCAAATCAGCCACTTTGATGTGAATAAATGCTTGAAGTACATTCTCCGGGATTGTAGGCGAGCGTCTGTGAGACGTCCAGACCTGTTTTTCTCAGAGTGGGCAGAAATGGCGAGTCCTTTGCAGCGAACGCCTCTCCCCGCTTTCGGTTGGACATAGTGCCACTAACAGTATAGCATCTGGTAAACGCTTGATAGGTAGCATTTTCTAACCGAAGTACTCTCAGTGCTTCAATTCTGAGATTCCGGTCGATGTTCGGCCCACGAGTTTCCATGCAATCATTGGAGAGCTTTCTGTCAGTGACATACTTCAGGAGCAGCTTTCTTGCTATCATTGCGGTCTTAAGGTGATAAGACTAACAATTATGATATATAGAAATTAATATACGCTCTAAACCATAGAAGGATGAAGATTTTATGCAGCCACGTAATTCAGGAGGTCCAGTTCTACGGCAAAGATGATTGATAATTGCACAATTTAATTTCTGCTCACCGTCTATCAAAAACAACTCTACAAACTTCATCCATGGGTAAACCTTATCTTCACCAAGTCCATCTGGAGAAGTCCATGCACGATCGATGGCGGATTCCATCTTCCAAGCATCGAAGAAATGATTTGACATGATTTGGCTGCGGCAGTGGAGGTGCTCTTATAGGATTCAACTCACTCGTATAGTTCTTATCCGAGCGGTGGCTGATGGTTTTTTATCCATCCATTCCCTTCACTGACCGACATGGGTTTCTGCTTATGGGGAATACATCGCAGACCATTACACTTTGCAAACAGCGCTCAACAAGCTATACATACAACGCTGAAAAGCATCCGTCGTATCGCTTCCAGGAGAAGTCAGATTCCTTATCTCCATTTGAGCAGATTGCAAACGTTGCCATGTCCAGCCAGCGACGACTCATGCGCTGGATCTCTCTTGTCTACGAGCTCGATGTTGTAGATTATATTAATGATTCCATTGATGAACTGAGTCAGAACGAAAAGAATCTGTATATTCCAACGTGAAGACAACAACAGGGCTACGAGACTGATCACGAGAAAAACAAGAATTCGAACCAGGAAACGGTACGAGCCAGAGAAGGCAATCTGGGAACGTTTTCAAAGTAAGCAGGGGGCCGCAATATAATGCCACGATATGGTCATCTCCACGGCTGAAAGGTCTGTAGGAGACCACTGAGTCAAGAAGACTATAAAGAGGATTTTTTTCTCCGTTTGTTTGTCGCACAATTTCATGGATCGCACAATTTGAAGTCTAGATCAAAGCAAGAGGAAACTTTCTATTTGTATCTGTGCTGCAGATCTGCAGAACTTTCGTTTCCTGCTGATGATCGGCAACGAAGATGACTTGTAGTGGGAGGACTCTAGTCTATGATGATGGCACGATCCGCATTTAAACCATCTATCCACTGAAATGCTCGTTCAAAGCGTACAGAGAATGTCCAACGGAGTCGGTACAGAAGTTAGTACTTACAGTTCAGCGGCCCGTACCACCGAGAATTCGGTCGTCTGTAACGCCGGGAATGCTTTCATTCATGCTTCCAAGGTCCGATAGAAAGTTTGTAGACTCGGTTAATTCCAAGGGACGGTCGCCAAGAATGTGAGTTCGATTAGCTCGTGCGCGACGTCTTTCATGGTGGGCTGGAGGGTGCCACGTTCCGAAGTGCACATCATGGCGAGCTCCGCAGCCCCCCACAACGATTCTACCTCAGATGCGTAATTTGGTCCATTGAGGATGACAGGATCCACAATGGCTACCAAGTTGCCTTCCTGTGATAGTTTTCCTGCCTGAAGAGCGACCCTGAAAAAGTTAGACGATCATGTTTCTATGGTTTAGAGCATGTTTCAGCATGGAGACTTTCGGAGGCCTTACGGGTGTTCCATCCCCTGCATGGAAGCGACCGGGTCCGAAGCTCATACCAGGGGCTGCCCCGAGATATTCCAACCACTGTAAGGCTAAAGTTAGACGATCATGGAGAGACTGATTCGACCACAACTTTGGTAATCTACCTTTCCCTCCTCTGCTTCGCTCACACAGAGCTTCAACATTAGCATGCGTTGTGGAGTTTGACACGAAGGCCTTTACCTGCCCTGGTGCTGCAGGTTCACATTGATAATGTCAGCCTGCAGCAACGGTAGAATGACTGGATTGGTGGAGATTGCAGGTCGATCGGTCTGATATGCTGTGAGTATGGACAGGGACATGACATGCTGCTGACTATATTTGTCCTGAACAAACTGGCAGAACTGGAATGTCATATAATCTTACCCAATCTACAAGATTCTCAAAACTGATGGGCTTCTTTCCGGTGATTATCTCTAGGAGCAAAACTCCGAAGCTGTAGACGTCGTTGGAAATGTCAGCCTCTGTGAGGAGAAGTACCTGGAGTTGGGACGAGATGGTCGTGATCAGTGGCGAGCATAGTTTTTGTAGCTTTCAATCATGAATCTCGGTTGGACTCAACACTGAGACATAGTATTAGGAAGCATGCTTACTCTGGATCCAGATACCATCTTGAACCTTTGACAGTCGTAGTCAGGCCATTCTTGATCGTGTGTCCAGGAGTGTGATCTAACTTCCTCGACAATGGAGTACCAAAGTGGCCCACTCTACTGTTGAAGTCATCATCCAGAAGTGTGTTCGAACTTTAACATCCCGATGACAGATCTTCGGGACCAGTTTGGACTATCTTCACATCTGTGTGAAGATAGTCCAAACCTGCAACGGTAGAATCTACCTCGTCAGCTCTGCAAAGCAATGTTCCATCATAACAGGGCATCAGATAGCTCTTTCCCGAGTCATCTGTCTGGACTTGGTGTGTACAGCAGATACTGCTGCTCACCGAACTTGCTGGATTTAGTCATGCGGTACTTTTAACCTTAAATATGTGCGCCTCTAACAATTTATGCACATTTCCTTTTGTTTCGTCCACCAGCCCTAGAAGGAAGTAGACAAGCACTTATAACCACGAAACTGGCTTCGTTAGTTATGTATAATTGTTGACTCCACTTTCAGCAGGTGTCACTAAGTTATCTCACGGCTTTGCAGAGAGTTCTCTGCAACTGAGTGACACCTGCTGAAAGTGGAGTCAACAATTATACATAACTAACGAAGCCAGTTTCTCTGCAAAGTCGTGAGATAACTGAGTTTCCTAGATGTGTACAAGTCGACGACATACTATTAACAAACACTGACGTTTTGTTCTTACCACGGGCTGCACTTTGAGCCGTCTTTAACCTCGTGCCCCATCCTAGAGGAACTTTTGACTTCTTGTTTACGGCATCTGTGTGCCACGATGATCTTGAGTAATTCAGATTCGAGGTCAGATCTACGTTGAATTGCTGATCAGAAGATCTACACTCACAATTGTGAAGAAGACTTTGTCATGGTCGAAGAAGCACTACGAAACAGAAATGATGAATTACCCTCGTGCAAGTGCTGATGTAGAGTGCCATTGCTCACGTATTGGTAATTTAAGCAAGAATCTCGTGAGGGCTATCTTCACGGTAGCCTGTGAGAGCTAGAATATTCTTGTGGTGCACCCTCCACGGTCGTTGTACTTGATGAGGATCGACAGACCAGGACGACGGCATCAATTGTTCTACAAATGGCTACATTGGTTGACGGTTCATGTTTGGGTTTACATAGTTGAAGCTGAGGGTACTTAACACTTTTCACATGACTTAGAACATGGACCTTTCTACTACAAAACTCCTATGATGGGCAGTTTAGAAGAAGATTATACAGCTAAAATTTTCCGTCAAGAGATCATGAGCTTGCTCATGATTCAAAGTCCAGCATCCGGTTTGTAACTCATTGGAAAACTCTGACTCACCTTGCTGTGATTCTTGTGCATGTAACTTGATTGCAACATACTGCCCAGAAGTCAGTCGTCCACGGTAAACAGGTTCATAGCCACCTCTGCCTATAATTTCAGCAAAGTTTCTTGAGATAGCTCGTATTTCGGCTTACCTAAACGCTGCAGTCGTTCTTGTTTCCGTCAACTGGACTGCTGACAATCTTAGCCGTGCTAGGCGCTGCGAAAATCGTCATGTCTAATACGGTGGTATGGCAGCCTGAATTGTACCTCGTACCTAGAAAAGGTCTAGAACTAATCAAGGACTACATCGAAACAAGGACTTCAGCCTTGGTATCGTGGAGTTGAATGAAGTACTTGGTGGTGTGACATCGGGAGGTGTGTGCTTCCATTCTGAAATGTTTGAGAACAAAACTAAATAACTTCAGCAGTGCAGACACTGCTGAAGTTATTTACTGATCAGTCCAACGACCACGCAGGATTAGATGATAGAAAATGATAGAAAATATCAGAAGGTATTTCCCATCTGAACGAACTTCATCAGTCCATTGGACTCGCGTACATGTGCTGGCATCAGACAGGTGAGCGAGGCTTTATCACAGAGCGACTAACCAGAAGTAGAAGCGAATGAGCTAGTGGTCCCGCCACCTCTAAAATCTCTGAAGTTAATGGCATCTTTCTTCTTACCTAAGCGGATTATGCACTCTGTCGGCGGCTTTTTTTATGCCCGTCGTTTCCGCACACAGAAAATCAGAAGTAGAACTGACAGAACTGCCAAAGAGCCTACACCAAGCGCCACGACGATTATGACAACAACAGAGTTTGACTGATTGACAGAGCTTTCAGTGCAATCTCCAGTTCCACTTGGAGACTGCGACCCTGAAAAGCAAAAAAATTTACCTATGTCAGTATGTATATGGAAATTTGAATGCGTTTTGGAAGTATAGTAGAACCCTAAACTTGCAGTCCTGCGACACATTGAGAGATTTTGATTCGGTTTTGTCTCAGCTTCTGAAGAAATATAAACTTAACGTTGTTAAGTTTCTTCAATCGGGATGCATTTCATCTTAGTATCACTAGAATTACTTACGTGTTTATAAAACTGAAAGTCTCAGGTATCTCATTGCACAGGTTGTTGTCTTGCAGTTTTCTGTACACGAGAGAAGATACACAAGCACAAATTTCAGTTTACAGAAGAATCGATGCACGTTTACATGTGACAAATGATACTAGAAGGCAACAATAAGACCAGAGTGATTCAAAACCAATGTAATTTGTCAAAAGCTTCAGATTATAAACTGGGTCGTTCTCGTGTATACTGTCAACTCATGTTTCTTGGAAAATTGCTGTATATGGCAGAGGTTTAAAGAAGCAGGTAGGCACCAACTTGGATTTGATACTTACTTTCGCTTTAAATTAGGTAGAGCTCCAAGATTCTCAGAATGCTTCCATTAAGGCTGTTGTTCTCCAGGTGACTGAAAAAGAATTCAATGACATACAGACGACAGATACAATTTTGAGAAGAGAAGTCTGATCATTTGGATTCAACCGTAATGCTTAATATTATGTCGTCTGCTCGTAAGGAAAAGACATATGTTGTAACAGACCTAAGATGAGACAATATGAAAAGGGTAAAGAAAAATCTTACACAACCCGAAGGCTTTTCAAGTAAGATCGGGTACCCTTCCACTTAAGTGCTTGCCATTCAATCTCCTGTGCAAAGAAATCTGAAACAGAATCAGGGAAAGGTACAGCAGGAACATTCTGTTTCACAGCTCAACGTGTAGGAGTAGACTGTAGCTATAGTACTTTAGCTACGAGTTCTAGTTAGTTAGTTGATTTTATGTACACATTGACTTCAAGGCTTCTTGTATATGTAAACTAAACTTAGTCTCAAAATAGAACATTATTGGCATGTTAACCATTCCCATGACATGGTGTATCACACATCACTCTAAACAAGTCCATGGAGAAGTGAAACCATAGCTAACACAAAGAGAATGATACATAATACTTCATCATGTCTCTCTTTCCAATTGCAAAACAATAACCCATATCCTCCCATTTCACATGAATAAATGCTGACTATCAAAATCCTAAAATCTACTAACACTAATAACTTTCTATTTAGATCTAGATTTCGAAAGAATTTTGCAACTAGATTGCAATAGAACCAACGCTAGAAAATGAAGAGATTAGAATAAAAAGAACTAACCATGTGTTAGATTTTGAGAGAAAACATTTTGAATTTTAAAAATAACAAATTCATTAACATTTACCTATACAATTGTAAATATCATAGACGTGCATGATATGATGAGATTGAGATAAAGTTGTAAAATAGTGGTTCAAATCCAAAGTCTCCCACTTGCATATGTTAGGTTCAAGTACTTCCAAGGTTTCTACTGCCGTCATGTCTAGAACTGCGGATGCATTTTTTCCACTGAGCTGCATGTTGCTCGAATATCTACAAGAAGAGATCACAAAACAATGTAGGAACCTGAACTCAGAACGGTGAACCTGGTTCGAGTTCTCTGAAGAGATTCTTACAACATTTGATCTTACTATTTATTAATGCCACAGAGAGGATCAAAAAGTAGTTCTTTCACGAAGTTGTGTAACTAGTCTTTCAGACTTCGAAAGTTTATCGAAGCGATAAATTGCACATCAGCACAAGATGTGGCTCAAAAGATTCAGATTTAAATTGCAGTTAAAAAATTCGAGCTGGGGTGCCATCAGTAGTTGGATTGGTGCAATTCAGCCTGTTATAAGATACCGGTAGACATGGATCTCCCGTATAGTTTTTGAAGACGGTGTATACCTCCCGTAAGGATTTCACAGCACACCAAACGAGACATGTACGTAGAAAATCTTGATGCTGAAAGACCTGAGAAACAATTTTGTCAGCCTAAACTTTCATCTTCCAGGGAAAATATCAGCTAAGCCTGAGAAACCTCGGTAAACTTATAAACCAATCTAGCCGTGAAAGAGGCCTGAAAAATGACCATTTCGAGCCAATTTACCAATCTACAGCACAGGTTACCATCGACTCCGTGTCGTCACTAGCATTGAGATTCACAGTATAAACACAGGCAAAGTAGCCTTGCTCATATTCGAACGGCAGATAAAATGACCGCTTAGTATTGTATCTAAAATCCCAGGGTGTGTTCATTACAGCGATTGATGGATTATCCCAACCTGACTCAGCCCAATCCCAGTCTGCCAATTTAGAGTTGGGATCAAGGATTGCAGCCGACGTATTCCATATGTCGAATTCCTCATCTGGGAACCTGCAGTGAGACGGAGATAGCCACACAACTAAGGGCGAAAAACCTTTGGTGCTCTCTACTGAACACAGTTCACAGCAATGGCGCTGTTCATTTTGCGAAATTAGTTCGCGAGATGATCACATTGTATGCATTCACGTACCCAAATGTGAGAATTATATTGGCAATGTTGATTCCGCAATTGCCAGTATGATGCAACTCAGATGCAAACTTTTAGAAACGTACTGACCTCATAGTTTGATATGTTGAAATCACATCACAATTCATACGAGGAGACAATGAAGATTTTTCGGAGCGGAGACGCACGGAATGAAAGCGCGATGCAACCATATCCACTCACGTACAACGCAAAATCAGCCAAAAAAAGAACCTATCCCCCCGGGGCCAAAAGAAAAGGAGAGAGAGCTAATCTCTCTAGTGATAAATCAATATGCCTCAAATCGCACCTCAATGTCTCTACACGCATATCCTAGTAAGGTTGATAACATGAGGTCTATAACAAGCACCACTCAAGTCTATCTTTCTCTCTGTGGAGGACGTTAAAGCAATCCGGAATGCAATGCATATACACTATATAAAATACTAATGCAATAACACAACTAAAAAGTTGCACCACTTGGTCTTTCATGATAACACTCTAACAAACTCTCCATATCTCATGCATATCCAAGTCAAGTGGAATGAAGATATACCCTTCATGTATTCTAAGATATTTGTGGATCTTAGCAACATTGCTAATTTCCATAGCACCTCACACATGACGTATGTGGCAATAGTGTGTTGTGTCTATCAATAACCACAACAACTCCTTAGACATATAGATCAACAACTTGGTGCTTCATAGACATGTAGAGTTAAACAGTTACAATTTTCTTGGATGTGAGCTGGACCTTCACTCTCTCCACATTGCATGATCACTCTTTCGAGCAATGGCATAAATGACTTAGCTAATGACATCATGTGTAGCAATCCTCTAACTTTCAAAGGTACAACAAGCAAAATGAGTCCCAGATGCATCTAACAACAAGACTCTAGAGGACAAGGATTTCAATTGACTCGTGAAACATACTCTTATAAAAAGAATCTATAGCAGATTCAAAATCAAGAGCATAACATAAGAGCCACCAAGATCAAACTATCCAAAAATGCTGATGGGACACAATCCTCCATGACAAGTAGATCCATGCATTAGATTGACTTTATTTGGTGATGATACCGCGGTTGCTTAGATTGGAACCCCATGTGACAAGAACACAAGGTATACTGGAAGCATCATCGATTTTATTTTTTTATGATCCATCTAATCCATTTACTAATTATAAAGATATTTTGTACAAACTGAAAAAAAATATATCAATTTTTTATCAACTTCTAATCAAAACTTAACTTAATTTGCGATAAATAAGACTATGAGAGATATTATCTTGGATTTTATCAAATATATAGAATGATCATGATGCAAAGGGGAAGGGGAGATTGGTAACATCGCTTTACTGATTAGTGAGTTTATTTGATCAAAGTATAGCCAATGTGTGATATGGATAGAGGATAACATGATCATATATATATATATCTATATACATATTGATGTCTAATCCAATTGTAACATTTGATGTACTCATCATGATCACTTTCAAGCATGGTTAGTTTATCACTTTAGTAATAATTTTATGATACAAGTGATGAATTATTCATATTTTATTATTCTTCAAGTTGTTTCTAATGACGTGATTTAAGACATGAAGGTATATATTTTGATTTAGTTATACCGCTATGGATCTAGATTTCAAATAGTGGTGATTTTCAACAAATTGATTCAAATCCATCATTATTATTTACCAAAAGTAAAACATATAAAGTTGATTGTTAATAACAATCAACTCTCGATTTCATTTATACTTAGCCCATTTAGAATTTTTATTTTTATTACTAATAACTAATATTATTTATATTATGGCTCTGTAGTGTGTTTAGATTAATTTTAAAGTTCTAAGTTAAAATGGAGATATTTTAGCCTAAAAGGGGTTAAAAAAAATCAATTTTCATTCTCATTGATAGTTTGGACCAACAAGTGCTCTTGATACAACTCCTTCGAGGTTTTGATCAGTTTTGAAAGTTTTCTTGGGGGATTTTTTGCAAGTTTGGTGAGAGGGTTGGAAAGTTCACAATGAGAGCTACAAGATGGGCTGAATAATGGATGGAATTGAGGGGATTGGCAATCTATTGTGGTGATTTGAATTTAGAGAGTATAATTTAGATCATGAATGTATTTTGGAGTATTCTTAGAATCCTATGAATGTTCTTGAGGGATCACATTAGGTGATCATATACTTTACAACTCAAGCTTGTATTTAAATTGGAGTTTAGATTCAAATGAAAGAGTTTGAAGTACTTCATAATAGTTTGAAGTTGATGTATAATGTCACAAAGTTAGTATAATTATTACAACTTTCTACAAAGCAAAAATGATGGATATTCTCATGAAAATTGAAAGCAACTATAGAAAAAAGTAATGAATTAATATATATCATAGATATGTTAATTCAATGATAAGTATTCATGTAATGTCAATGTTGTGTGAAAATATTAAAAATATCTTAATTATTATTAATCATATATGTATACAAAAGGTTTAAGAATTAGTTTGAGATCACCATGTATGATTAAAAATGCCAAAGATTATCCATGATATTTTTAACAAATGATTTTTTTTCCATAATTTATAAAACCTATAATGTATAATGCTCCTATTTTATTCATAACAGAAATTTTTTTTGCTAATGATTGAATTTTAATAGTTCAAATAATTTAAAATTATTTTGATATAATGTGTAATAATTATATTTTATGTTATAATAAATTCTTATCAGTGATTATGAAAAGTACAATGAGGCAGTATGATTTCAAATTTAAATATTTGCAAGCACTATCATTTGTCAACCAATAAGTGGATTACATCAATTAATTGATGTAATCCATATTTAATGTATATGCATGTTGTAAATATCAACTTAAATGAGAATTATTTTGGAAAAACATCTAACGTTTACTCGGATTAATTCTCAAAATGGATTGTGACTAATTTATTTAGATTACGTATTAAAGAATGAGTGATTTTGAGGCTAAGGGAGTGTTGGAGTCAATTTTGTATACCATAAATGCATTTTTTCATATAAAAAATTGCATAAGATGAAGTATTTATCAGTACAAATTTGACTTTAGCAAAATAATATTAATGAGTTGGACAAGACACTATTTCCACTCAAAAATCGACTCCATATTTTTCATTACTTGGTCTATATCCACTCTATCAATAATTACAGTAGATATTCTAATTAATATACACATATTACAGAATTGTTTGTAATGCACCATAACTCTTGACACTAATACTACACTAGTGAGCATTGAGATGTTTACATAGTTGCTTGAGTATATATATATAATGGGAGGTTTCATGACATATTCACATCCATATAGAGAAATCTCGTATAATGTTTTGTGGTGTATTGAGGATACACTTGTGCAATTCCAAAAGAATATATGTAAATTTGAGTGGTTATATATTATTCCCGTAACGTATTTTTCATTATATACAATAAAAAAGATATATTTCTCTTTTAGTTTTAAAATATACTAAGAGACATCATATCATCTTGTGATATAGTGTTGGTTTAGAGTATTTTTGGGAAAAATATGGGAGTAAACAACACTAGAAAGTTTTTTGAGGACATAGTAACAACACTAGAAAGTTTTTTGAGGACATAGTAAGCTTGCACGACAATTACTTGTGAAGTTTTGGCATGAGTTAAATAATATAAATTGTGAGATCTAATGACCTTCTTATGGGGAGTTTTGATCAGATGCAATCAACTCAAATATGAATTGGTGAGGCAGAGAAAAAGAGAATTGCAGCTCATATGCGGATCAATAAGATTCTTCTATAGCTATTAAAATGAAGCAAAGTCTTTGTGATAGAAGGTATCTAAATGACCGTGAGGTGACTCCCAAGTCTCAGGAAAAATAATATCAACATAAACATAACTCCTCTAACAAAATGAGCAAGCTGAGCCATGAAAGAAGTAGGTGACACTCTCCGGATGAGATATGATATGTGCCGTGAGATGAAAGTGGATAAGATGTCCCATGCCACTTGAGCATCTTCCAAATGTGATAGGTCATCCAAATGCAAAAGATCATGCGGTAGAGCCTCATCAAGGAGACAATATATGTGTGTCATTTGCCAAAGGTGGAAAAAAAAAATAATCAGATGCTTGAATGATGGTCTTTAAGAGAGCCCAATAGTGCGTCATAATCAATAACGGACCTCTTAAAAGATCCCTTTGATGCGTGTGAGTATATGATTCTAGAACAATGACTCCCTCTTTGGTGTGCCCATGCTATTAATAAAAAAAAATGTATGGTTCGTAGAATACTCTAGTGTACGAAACCAAACTCGCTAGTGCTATATTATGTTACTCCTAAAGATGGCTGAATGTGAAACACTATTAAGATTGTTTTGAACGTCCACTTGCATAACTACCCAATTGGATGCAAATCAAAAAGAGCTCTATTTCAAAAATGATGGACTCACAACCTTTAGGCTTCTAAACTTTGAACTAATAAGGAGAAAGGTGATCATAGAAAGACAAAGGTGAAGAAAGATGGTGCAACTATTCAAACACAAAAAAATCTCCTCAATAACAATATGTCAAAATCATCCTATGTCCTTGGCAATGACTTGGAGGATTTTGTATCTAGCATATGAGCCACTAACCTATGAATCTCACTACGTGCCACTAATGTAGTAGTATGAAACAACTTAGTAAATCTTGATGAAGGAGTTTATGGGATGAAACATACTAATTTAAGACCCGACAACCCATATGAAGAAAGATGAAGAGTTGTGGCCAAAGCTTGAGCAAAGAGAGATTTGTGCAAGACTAGAATGTACTCAGGGGCTGATACGCAAAAATATGAGGTGACACTCGATTGAGGATGCAAGAGGTGCAAAGTTGAAATAATGTCCTCGGTAGGGGCGGTAGATGTCAAAAGATGTAGTTCTGTAGCAGCATTGCCATTTTCTTCGACTATACCTCACATCCATACTCTTTGACTATACCTCAGGTTTGACAACATCGGAGATGAATGTTGATGAACAGGAAGGATAGATGATGAAGCTGATATGTTGTTGGACACAAGTGGTGATGAATCATCCACCAAGCAATGAACATGGAGTATAGATGATGAATATGATGACTCCTCCTATTACCGGCCCAATCATATATCTGAAGTCTCCTAATGTGTGCAGATACATCTCTCTGATTAGATCGATTCTAAATGGTGATGGATCATTAGACAAATGATGAAAATGGAGGATAGATGATGAATGTGATGACTACTCATATAAGGCCATCCAATCACATGTCTGAAATCTCCTAATGCATGTAGATACCTCTCTTTGATGAGATCTACGCCTCAAGTTTAATGCAAACACCAATGTGACAACAAGAGGATAGGAATCATGCAAGCTTGTCCATGGGATCTAAAGCAATTCAATCAAGGGGTAGCCCATGGAATCTAATGGTAGATAGGCTGACACACAAAGCAAGTGTGATATGAATCTAATACATGAGTAGATTGAGCTTGAAGCGAGTCCCAAGATGCCAATGATACATAACTATGATACTATATGGCATTCAAGAATAAATATAAAACTTTCAAATGCAAAATTTAAATAATTGGTACAAAGTTTTGAGATTATGATGAAAAAAGTCAACATTTTGCATACCCAAATAATAATTTTTTATAGAGTTTTTGGCCAAAAGTTGAATATGAAATTTAAATAATATCAATATTTTTCAAATTTAAAATTATATATTTTGATAAAAAATTATATATAATTTAAAAATACAAAAAATTCTCAAGATTAAAATAATTTTTTTCATAAAAATTCAAAATAAAAAAAAAAATGATAAAAAATTGAATAAATAAATTTATTTTTGATGAAAAACCAATTCATCATCAATTTATTGTAATTAAACCTAATATAAAATAATATATACATGTAAAAATTTATTGCAATATAAAAAATCATCACATTAAAAATAAAAAATATACTTTTAAATTAATTTTAATAAGAAAATTTTGTTAACTTTTTAAATTTTAAAAATAATAATTTAAATTAAATTAAAATTGTATTAGTTTTTTATAACATAAAAATATAATAATTAAAAATTATATATAAACATACAAACACGCACATAATAGGAATCCAAAAATGATCAAATAAATTTAATCGACATGAATAAAACCTATCAATGACAATTTGATTTATTACCATACATTACGAAAACTATAATTTGCATCCAAGATTTTATTTTATTTTAGAATTTAAGATAAAAAGTAAAAATATAAAATATAATATAGTATAATTTTTGATTAGTTTAAAATAATATTTAATAGTAATAAGATTATATTATAAATGTCAAAAATTTCATATATTAAAATGATACCAGTAATTAAAAAAAGATATCAAAATTTTATTTCAAGAATCAAAACAACTTATAAAAATTTTATTATTTATAAAAAATAATAAAATATTTTTTTTATTATATTTTATATATTAACGATAATATAAAAAATACATGTTATAATTTTTATGGCATAAATTATTAAAAAAAATTCAACATTTTTTTAATTTAAAAATATTTTTATTAAAAAATTTGAAATAAAAAACAAAAAATATATATGATCTTAAAAAATACAAAATTTATTCAAAAAAAACAACAACAACATGATTTAAAATAACATGAATTAAAAAAACAACAACATGATTTACATGAATTTACAAAAATATCTCATTGTTAAATAAAATATTAAATTAAAAACTAAAATATAATTACATAACATCGATGCAAAATTAAGTAGACAAAAAATGACCACTACAAATTGATGTTAAAAAATATTCAATGGAATAAAAAATATTTAATTTAAAACTAGTTTGAAATTAGATTTATAAATCTCTCGCAACTTCAGTTGATATTTTAGTCTTCTTGATGAACTTCATTATGGACTTGGCACATGTTATATAAAAAGAGCACACAAACATATCCATAAATACATTGGAATTGCTTGTTACTACTATATTACTATGATTACATTGATAATTTCCATTTATAATTTTTTATTATACAACCTGCATATTGTTGAGCTTTGATTGCATTAGCCAAGTGATGTCTTGATAGCCATCAATTTATATGCTCATGGTTGAAAAATAGAGAATCTTGCTCACTATTAATCTGCACTTCAAGTGGTGTCTTGATGACCATAATTCTATATCTACATTGTTGAAAAATAGAAAACCTTGCTCACTATTAATATGTTGTGACATTTTGACAATGCATGTTTCACCAAAAAATGCATCATTAGGTTAGATAATGTTTGTATCATAAAACATTCTTTCCACTTTGTGATACAAACAAACCTACCGTTCTTTTACTCTTGTGGATTACTGACAAATAACTCCTTTCTCTTTGCCAACTCTTCTTCAAATTTGAGAGTGAGGGGATACTCTTCACCACTAGTTCCGACATTGTTGCATTTGGATTTCATAGCACGGTTTTTACAAGGCAAAAAATATGATATCTTATCACTATTTGATAATGACTCCCATCCTTCATCTTTTAAGAAGAAAGTCATTACACCTTCCCAATGTTTGATATGATAATCAATATCGTGAAAATCCTTGTGCAAATTATGAGACATCTATCTCAAATGTCCGAGATAGTTTTTGAGATAGATAAGTATTTTGATTGATTTTGCATATGTATAGTTTATTAAAACGGGATCTATAAAAGCTACCAAATTATAGTTCGTAAAGGGATTCTCATCCAAATGTTTTCATGAGGACCAATCATTGGAGTGCAAAAATAACAAGGTAATACATTCTCTTGCTTGTATATTAGTACATTATCTTTCATCAAAAGTCAAAACAATCATGCTCAAACTCTGATCTTTGATAGTCTACAAGAAGTCATTGACATAAAATTTGTAATCTACAAGATGTTAGATTGTTTCTTCCTCACACTTAAAAAACAAAGAATGTCATAACCTTCACTATTTTTGCATCAAATATCTCCATCATCAACTACATTATTGTAGGTATTTTTTTCTTTTCAAGTTTAAATAAACTTGAGATAACAATACATCAATGTGTTTGTATATATGCTCCAGCATAAAAAATGACATCGGTATATTCAAATAATATACATCATAAATAAACTCAAATAAATATACCATAAAAATGACATATGTATCTTGCAACAAGCTTACTCATGAATAACATCACCATATTATTCTTGTTGTCTCACTAAAGCATAAGATGTTCATGATCTTCAAACACATGATACTTCTTGTTGGCATATCATGGGATCCATAGAATTTCTGTAGTCTTGTTATTAGGCTCCAAGAATATTTTCATGAAAACAACCTCCTTCAAAGGACTTAAAAGTTAATCATGAGATCTTTGATCTTGTAGCTTCAAATTTCCAAGTTGTATGATGAATATTTCCAAATCTCTCATGCATTTGACAAGAAAGATAATGTTGAAGTTTAAATCCTCAGGTCATAATCCTCCTAGAGAGGCACTTGTGCTATGCACTATGGAGCATGTGTATATGCCAACATTCTCGTATGTATGGGCCATGGGAAGTGCAAGGATAGGTGGCACAGAGATCTTCAATTTGCTGCTCAGGTTTTGTATTGATCCATCTTGTCATGAATATAAGACATATATTTGGATTTTTTTCACCGAGACAAAAGAAGATGAGAATTATACTTGCTTCTCAACAACTATTGCTTGGGCAATTATAACTTTCTTTCAGCCTCAAGTTCTATCCTTTTATTGGACTTTTTTGCCCTCAACTTTATTTTCAACACACAATAAAATGTGATTGTCTCATGCAGAACAATCAAATCACATTGTATAGAATGTTATCTTGAAGCAAGGATAAACATCATTAATTTTCATCTTCATATGGATCTCCTTCATAATCTTAATTTAAGTTAGTAAAATGGCAACATGTATGTGTGTTATTTGTATTATCCGCTCTAAAATTGTCGAATGAAAGTAACGTTACTTCTCTCGCTATTTATAATAATTGATGCAAAATGACTTTGCTATCATTGTTAGTGGCCATGGCTTATTCAACCCTTTTTATCCATGAAATTATACTTTTTATCTATATTATGCATATTTCTATTACTCTAAGGTGTGAACAAACATAATCAAAATGCTTTGTAAAATGCTCTTAAATACATGAAATTCCTCACCACAATCATTTGGCCACTCTTCATATACTCAATAAGAAGAAAAATTGATAGAGTTGCATATAAGAGTATAGTAAACATCATAATCATATATTATATGAATTTATTAGTGACTCGATTGAAAGATTTGACAATTTAGTCCCTTTTACAGACCACCTTCTTTCAATGGTTTAATATAGTGGTAAATTTTCTATTGTGTGCTTGTTCTATGTATCTTGGAGCAAAATATAATATACAATATTCCGTTACAAAATTGTCCAAGGAATTACAAGGTTGAATGACAACGTGCTTTAAGTGTTAAAGCATTTTGGCATGTAGTGGCATATGATCATTGTTAAAACGCAATCAACATAAGCAATAAAAATATAACAAATTCATCATATAACTATAGATCACAATGTATCACCATGATGTTTGGCAATCCATATGTACTCCTTCATTTATTTAAGTGATCCAAAAAATTATCATTTTATTTAGCATATGAACTTTGGAAAGACTTAATCATCTCAAATGAAAATGACTTGAATAACTCACTTTTTTTACAAAAGTCATCATTCATGCACTAAAGATAATGAAGTATAATGAACATATGATAGTATAATTTAAGGATTGTATCTTCTTCTACATTTTAATGTTTAATACATGTTCATTTGATAAGATATCATCTACTCACATGTTTAAATCTTCCATATGAAGTTCATTTTTGCCAAACCTTTATCCATTGCTTTTCAAAATGTCAATCACATCCACAAGGAAGATAAATGAATCACTATACATATGAAGTGCTTCAAACTTTGCTTCAATCTACTATAAGACATAAAAGGTCATACAGTTCTACAAAAAGTATCAAGACTTAGAGTAAAATGAGCAGGAGACAATCACATGCAATGAAGAAGAAGATATTCAAACATGTCTAGATGAGAAAATCAGCAAAGCTACCACAGCTGAATGTTGTTATGCGTACTATTGTCCCAATATCAAACGAAAAATAATCAAAAAATAGAGAGAATAGATTTATAAATTGAATTTTTATACATTAAAGATATCCTTGTTTGATGTTTTGTTTCCTCACCTATGAGCTTTCAAGTTTTTTCACTTTGCTTCTACTTCTACTTGGTCACAACAAAAACTTGTGAGGACCATAAATTGCTATCATAACAAACAACACACAAGATTGAACTTCACTTAACAAACAGAAGATTATTACCAACTCACAATAAATATCTAAACACAATAAATCATTTTTCTTTCAATTTCAAGAAATAAATAAAAAAATAAAAAAATATATTATTAGATAATATGTAAAAAAAATAATGAACACTAAACTCACTAACTAAACATCATGAACACATTTTTTGCTCAATCAAATCCTGCAAATAAACTTTTTAAGTGTTGAGCACAAGATGATCTATAATATGACCATCACTTGGTCCTATACATATATCAATTTTTATCACATCAAAAAAAGTCATAAATATATGAGAAAATATGTATTGCTAGCTCTTCACACAATTATGTTTCAAAATTGCACTCTTAGAATTTGCATAGATTGATTGATATCAGTCTCTTATGAAATTCATCAAATGATCCCTACCGATTGGTGATTCTACAACATACTCAAACTATTAGATTCAAAATACTAGCTAGTTGGTGCATGCATGAAGGTAAAATAATTTGAAACTTGGGTGTTAGTTCATGTTTCTCTAGTTTTTTTTGTTTAGAGTCTCTTTGTTCCTCTAGCTTTGGAGTTATATAGAGCTATGGACTCCGACTATACACGGTTATGAACGAAAGCCTATCATCCTAGACGAGAGGGGGTATCACTCTCTTTAGTATATCCTATAGACTATTTTAGGTAACATGTATCCATTGTTCTATAGAGAACACTAGGTGGTGCAATCAATAGGAGAGCAATCATGTTAGATGATATTTTTTAAGATGCTCCTATAGTATATAGACCGTCATACCTGATTAGTTATGATATTTTAAGTGCAATTTATAATATTTTCCATTGTGATACTATTGGGGCCTAGCCCCATCCTAACCCTTTGGTTTCATCAGTGTAGGATTTGATGAGGTCTTCCCATCCTTTTTGCTATATTACTTGGTACCCATTTTTTATGTTTTTTTTACCATGTCATAAGCTACATGACATTTAAGATCAACTAATACTAACTTGAAAGAGTTGTTTCAAGGCGTTTGCATGTTGTTCCAACGAATATTCCGATAGGATAGCTTGTCACTATGTGGAAAAAGGTGATTTGTAAATTTTAACAACCTTTCTTCTTCGTAAAAAATACAGGTCATTTCTGCTGGCACCAACAAATTACAGCTGTGACTAATGCACACATATATGTAGGTCTGCTATATAATAGGTCGTTTTCAGATAGCTAAAACCATAATACTCTGAAGAATTCAGTCGTTCAACTTTACAGTGAGATTGAGTTAAGCTTGGATCATGGGGCTGCCATCATCATGAGATGTCGACAGTTGTGCAACGAACACATGCATTCATGATTTCATGTCCCTCTAATGATGTGTGTATATTCTCCCTACTGAACTAGCTCACATCCAGTTAGCAGAAAATTTTACCTCCTAGATTAGTTCATGAAGAAAGAGTAAGAAAAGTTGGATACACCGACCCTAGGACAGCGGAGACATATATTCTATTAGCAAAGCCGCTTTGGCCGAGGGCCCCGAAAAATTTCGCGACTCGAAAAAAAAAAAGGTGAAAACAATGAAGAGAGGCGAACTCCTCTTCTCTTGCATAGGTGCAAATTGCATGCACTGCCATGCATGTCCGGTGAGAATTTGTGCACTGATGTCTCTGGTTAGCGGGACATATTAGATTACAGGAAATTTAGTTTGCATATTTGAAGGTAGAATGCAAAGAAACCAAAACATCCCAGAAATGTTGTTCTCATTTGACTTCAAATGAGAGCAACAAGAATCCGAAACCAGATCAGAAATAAGAACCTAGAAATTGTGAACAATGTAGCCAGGGTCGAGTACTATACAATGCCATAGAATGGCCATCTCCACGAGCAGAAAGGTCTCTATTAGAACCATCTAAAATATTGGTGACAGGAATAAATGAGAATATAGACATAGTGTTTCCTGCCTGAAGAATTCGCTTTCTGTTCTTTCTAAGGCCTTGCGGACCACCAGTTATGAAATCGGACCTGGCTGGAACAAGAGGAGAATTGGTATTTGCGTAATTTTTTCACGCAGATTATCTTCGGAAAACAACGTTTCTTATACCGATCGGCAGCGAATATAATATGCAAGAGGAATCTACGGTAGCCTTGCAGAACTGCATTATACAAATTCGATGAATACACTCCACAGATCATGGATTCATGTCGAAGACAGTGGATGCCCATCCACTGTCTTCGACATGAATTTGTAGTGGACTAGAGCAGCTCAAGGGCCAACACCACGGGGAAGACGGTCGTCTGGGAAGCCATGATTGCTGGACTGCATGCTGACAGAACGGCTCGTGTCAATGGAATGATTGGGACCGAGGAGTCGAACGATGGCCGTTAGCTCCTGCACAACGTCTCCCATGCTCGGTCGATTCATGCCCCGTTCCTGCGTGCACGACAAGGCGAGCTCTGCAACCCTCCACAGCGATTCTTCCTCGGATGCGTAATTCGGTCCGGTCCTGATGACGGGATCCACAACGGCCACAACATTCCCCTCCCGTATGCTTTTCCTTGACTGCACAGCGGAGTTAATACAGTTAGGCGAATTTCTATACGCGTTCATTCCGGTCGTTCGTTCAATCAGCTGGCTAATAATGCGCCGCTCAGGCTTTGACGATCCCGTCCTGGCTTATGCTCCTGGAAGACCTTCAGCGGTAGCATGAGTATGTGTCCAGTGGCTGGGCACGATACAGATGCTGGAATCGGACATTCGCATTAGCATTGATGCGATGGGCCGGTGCTTCTTTTGATATCACTTCTTGTCTCAGTTTCCCAGTGAAGAAAAATCTGCCAAAGCAGTTGGCAGATTTTCTTCACTCATTCCTTGCTACGCTTCAGTTTAGAGCGAGAGGGGGGCACATGCTGACGTGAATTTCTAGTATTTTTTGTGAACAGATTGGAGCAGAAGAATTTCAAATAACCTTACCCACTCTACGATATTCTGAAATGTATTGGGTTGCTTTCCCGTGATGATCTCTAAGAGCACAACTCCAAAGCTGTAGACGTCGCTTGCAAAGGTCAGCCTCTGTGAAAAATAATACCTGGAGGTCGGCACGAGATGATCAGAGACGAACATATATCTGGAATTTCACAAGTACGAACAAACAAATTGTCGTAGAGTGGACATGCAACGGTGGCGTTGGAGGCATGCTTACTCTGGATCCAGATACCCTCTTGAGCCTTTGACACACGTGAAGAAGCCAAGGTTGTGTGACTGGCCGCCGGGTTCGTCTAGCAGCCTCGACTTGGAAATACCAAAATCGCCCACTTTACTGTTGAAATTTTCGTCCAGCAGTATGTTCGAGCTCTTAACATCGCGATGACAGATCTTGGGGACAGCGTCTGCATGAAGATAGTCCAAACCTGCAACGGTGGAACAATGTATATCAATTTTGCAAAGCAGTGCTCGTTAATACCAAACCTGGACATGAGATGCAAAGCCAATTCTTCTTGATTACTGGGATGAATGAATGTGATTTTGTATGTGTACATGTCTACGGACATTGACATGTACACATAAACACATCACATCTCGTTTCCTCCATCAGAGCTTTGAATTAAGTAGACTTCAAAAGTGCTTCTCACTTCAGAGCTGTCCAGGTTAGATGTCCGAATAATTTTTTGCTCTCGACATTCTACACGTCTGGCTTGGCACATGAGAATCTCGCATACAACTAGCAAATGTGCTATTGTTTCCTGGATCAATTTTTACTCAGTCTGATGCTCTCTACTTACCACGAGCTGCGCCTAGGGCAATCTGCACTCTTGTGCTCCATTCGAGAGGAACTTTCTTCTCGTTGTGAACGACATCTGTGTGCCATCACAATGAAAGTTTAGATTGAAGATCAGATCGACGATGAAATGTTGACAAGGAAATTTACATCCAAATTTGTGTACAGATCAAGGAAGCACTCTGAGAGGATCAAATGAAGTACCTTCGTGCAAGTGTTGATGTAGAGTTCCATTGCTCATGTACTGGTAGACCAGAATCTCATGAGGGCGTTCTGCACAGTACCCTGTGAGAGGAAGAATGTTCCTGTGATGTACCCTCGACAACAGTTCCACCTGGTAATGAACAGCATATTACAACAAGCAGTAAACCATCATACAAAAGCCTGTCGAGCACATGGACGAAACGTACTGGTGGATGCCTCCTGTGGGCTCGACAGGCACTCCACATTCTGTAAAAGCCTACGAGTGCAGGAATTCCAACTGCAAATATCTAATCCCTTCAAAGTTGGCCCACAAGCGTCATATAAATGCAGATATATAATATGTTTGAACTATTTAAGTATTTCACGCGGTTGCTGAGGGTAGCTCCTCATGCCATCCAGCAACCGGGCTTGTACCTCATTGAAGAACTCCGTCTGGCCTTGGTCAGATTCTAGCGCATTTATCTTGATCGCAACCTCCTGCCCGGTTGGTAATTTTCCGCGATAGACAGGTCCGTAACCGCCTCTGCCAATCAACTCAGAAAAATCTTTGGTTATAAATCGTAGGTCCTCATACCCAAACGCTGTAGTTGATCTTGTTCCCGTCGAATGGATTGATATCGATGCAGCTTTAGCCATGCCATGATCTGCAGAAAGATCATTAACCATGAGAGTGCATCGAAGCCACGGAGTTTGCTATGATGTACCGAGCCAAGGTCAGTTGCAGGTTGATTAGCAAACATTTACTTTGCACGTCAGTGCTGCAGCTGAAGGTCTGAGGTTTCATGCTGTAATTATAAAAGTAAAGATGGAATGCTCCTAGCAAAAACAATAAAATGAGGATTGACGAGCAATTTTTTATTCATGATCCTGCTGGATCGAAGAATCAGAAAGCTTGATAAGTCTTCTCGGTACGTGCTCACAAGCTTTTGCCCTCGACATGATTCGCATGCTAACACGACTGGTGAGAGCATCAGAAATGGGAGGGGGGGAGGGAGGGGAGGGGAGGGGAGTGGGGAGAGGGCTGGTCAATGAACAACGAACCAGAAAACGAGCCAGGTATCGAGCTTCTTTGGCTAACTTCGGCGCTTTTGACTCCTTCGAGCCTCTCTGAAACTTGCTTGAGACCTAACGCGGCAAGTTCTCTCTGTCGGACCTTTTCAGCACGTCGCTTTCGCAGACAGAAGAATATCAGAACTAGAAGTAGGAGAAGTGCGAGTGCGCATCCACCAACCACCACGCCGATAATCAGACCCAGAGGAACTGAACTTGATTTCTTAGTACTACAGTCTCCACTTATTTCGGGGACCTCCAGCCTGCACAGTGAGAGAATCATCCTCGCGTACAACCGTAAGTAGAAGAAGATTATGATGCACCCTGCACGTGAGCTTTCGACTTGCGGACAGGCAGAAAAATCTGGGTCTGGTCTGGATGTCTGAACTCGCTTTTGTGTACTAGTCTTTTTCGGATCATTTTCTCTTTCTCATCTCGGTTACCATAGAAATACGTACCTGGATAAGGTGCGATTTAAATACGCAGGTACGTCATTGCACATGCTGGTATTTTGCAAGTATCTGCGTAAATGTGAACATGCATGTGCCCACATTTGGTTACAGAAGAGTCTATTGCCTTATTTTCTCGGCATACATATACAAAGTACGAAATTTCTCGTGGAATTAATGTTCCTAGAAGACTGAGATGTGCTGTCAAAGGGCAGAAGTTTGAAGAAGCAGGAAAGCACGGGATGGAATTTATGCTCACAGCTCACGTAGGCTGCGTAGATTTGCAAGGCTTGCAGGAATTTTTCCGGTGAAGTTGTTGCTTTCCAGGTGACTGCATACAGTATTTTTGGACAGTTTCAGAACATTGCTGGTTAAGATTCGCTCGTGGTCAGAAGCCTTGATGTCAACGAGTTCTGTTGTAAATCACAAGGTAAATTGATACATCATGCCATTGGTTGAAGAGCCTTTTTGTCAGTGGGACGGCAGTCCACTAATATCCTAAGTTTCTACAATGTAGCACAACTGGTACCACGTTGAATGTGCTTAACATCATTATGAGCAAAGCGGCTTCAACTGTTAGATCTTGTCGTCGTGAATGCACGGTTATTATATCAAAACATGTAATTAGCTGGAAAGACCGAAGGTGTCAAGAAGAACCAAAATTTTATGAGACAAATGGAGGCAACAAAAGAAAATACTTACATAATTTGAAGGCTTTGCAAGGTGGTAAAATCTGGTATCCCTCCAGATAACTGATTGCCATTTAATCTCCTGTGGGAATGAGGAAAGGAGCGGATTAAGTAGGAATATGAACTATTCATCAGCTCAACTTTTCTTCAGCCGATGGCAGACATAGTACTCTAGCTCCTTATGTCCACATCAACTTGAACTGTTTACACTAGAGAAAAAACTCTAATGATTTGAATATGTAAGAAGAATAATAAACACGACGTGTGAGGCATGTATGGATGAAGCTACGCAAATACTGATAAGAATTGCATATCTTCAACTTACAAAACTTCTAGTGCCGTCATGTCTGAAATTGCGGATGGAATCTCCCCAGTGAGCTGCATGTTGCTCAAGTCTCTATACAATGAAGATCGATTTGATTAGAGAACCAAATGAACTTATAAGGAGGAAACTAGTTTGACCTTAATTAGAGCTTCTTCCATATAGGTTCACATAAATTATTATTGTTACAGGGACAGGAATTTCAGTTCTTTCACCAATTCTGTAGCTTAGAGTTCGCCATCAATGGGGCGTGAGACTTCAAAAAACTACAAAACATGTTAAAACGTTGGAACTGATCTCTCTTTTTTTATCTTAACTTACAAGTTTACGATTCGAGCAGTGGTGCGATTAGATGCCGTGCTGCAATTTATCCAATCATATGGTACAGGTAGACATGGATCTCCAGTATATGTCTTCAAGTCTGTCCATACTTTCTTTAAACTTTCCACCGCATTCTCTACACACCAACGAATCGCCGACATACGAAATTCTTTATACTGACTAATCGATAGACAAACTTGTCAGTCATATCATGAATTCTGCAGGCCCATTGTCAGCTTAGCCTACCAAATCTCGGTAGTGTTCAGCGAGAAGTGATTAACCAACCAGAGCTGAAAAATTGAGCACTTTGTGTATGCAGAAGAGCTGGTGGAAGCACGTACCATCTTGGGGATGTGTGGAGACATCATCGACGAGATAGACCCCGTAAGCCTCTGCCCCATTCAGAATCGGACCGAGAACAGAGCCCTCTGACGTCTCGAATAGAAAGGTATTATACCCGTCCGTATTTTGAACCGTCAGATTGCTGTTATACAACTGCCAAGACCGCCCATCGCTTAGGCTAACGTTGGTCCACAAGTCACCGTCTATATACCATGAAAAATTTCGTCCCATCGCCTCCGTGTTGTCACTAGCATTCAGGTTCACAGTGTAAATTGCAACATAGGCTTGCTTATGATTCATCGGCATGCTAAACCTCACCCAACTGGAGTCTCTAAAATCCCAGGCCGAGTTCAGAACAGCATTTGGTGGATTGTTCCAACCTGATTCACCCCAATCCCACTTTGGCGGTTTCAAGCTGGGATCAAAGATTGCTGTCGACGTATTGAAAATGTCAAAGTCTTCGGGTGGAGGATCCCAGTATCGGTCGTATTTATCATCTGGGAACCTGGAGTGAGAACAGACGTATCCAAACAAATAAAGGCAGGAAACCTGAGATTCTCAGCGTTCCTTTGATATTCTCTGATGAAGCCACTTGACAGCAGTGACAATGTTAATTCTGTGGAATTGGTTCGTGTGAAAATTAAAATATATGGAGACAAGCATCTACATGTAAGGAGTGTGTTATTTACTGCTTTTACAGCTGTCACGATGATGCAGTGCATGATCCATCTCGCTCCCAGAAACGGACTCACCTCACAGTCTGACCTGTTGAAAGGACGCCACAGTCCATCCGCCAGCTCAAAACGAGAAATGCTTTCTCATCTCCATATCGACTTAGATACATATCCTTTAGAATCGGGCGTATTTCCAAAGCGTTGATGAAAGGAACTCCCTCGACTGGAATCAGGCACACGAACATGGTCTGTGCTCGAGCTTGTATGATGTACTCCTTTGCATATCTCCAATTTACCATTGAAGGATCGAATACTATGGTCTCCACCACCGTGGAATCAATTGATAGCTGAAATGAGATGGTGTGATTTAGAGGGCCCAAGCCGTCTGAATCGTCGCTGTAATAGAAGGTAGCCCGTATGAGATATTGACTTTGAGGTATAACGCCATCGAAGGTATAACAATGCTTGTTCCGCTTCTCAGGAAATCTCCTGTTGTAAGAAAACACGATAAACGCAGAGAAGAGCAGTTACTTGTTTTGTACAAACATCAGGACCTGCGCTTGACACTTGTGTCTATACGCTGAGCGGTGTATATCGAATGAGAACGTACCAAGTTTAAGATGAACTTTTGACTTTGGTAAAGTCACCAACGAGGCGCATATATTAAATAAGGCCAACCTTGTAACCACCGGGATGATATATGTTCCAGAACAATTATGTGAGGAAAGTTGTGCCCCAGTAAAACTATGAGCTCTGCATCCGATCAAATAGAAACTTCCATGCACTTAACAAGGATCGATTTTCCGTAATCTGAAAATCTCGTCTTCTTTAGCATGGACCTTTGATTGCAAGCACTTGAGCTTCCTATAGCAGGAGTAGTAGATGGTCACCTTTGACAAAATTAAAGCCAACCTGAGAGATTGCAGCTGTGTAATCGTCGAAGTTATGATTGCAGGCCAAGTTAAGCCTCCATAGATAGGCATAAGATCCACAATTTCTCCTGTGCTGATTAAACCTTCATCAGTCACCCATTCCACTCCAGTACTGTGATCCTCGTAAGCATCCGCACACCCACAATCCACGCTTTTGAAACCTGTCCACACAAGACACAAGCTTCAAGCTTCAGCGGTTTGCAAGCCAGAACTACACTTGTAATTGGTTGATCCAAAGGTCCAAGGGCTTAGAAAATTAGCTGGATTCATATAGATTCGGGTAGTAATGGATTTGACATCCTATTTATTTAATCACATATCCTGCAGTCCGTGGACAGCCATGTCTACGGAATAACATGGTCAAAGTTTTCATTGGTCCAGAGCACAAGTTTTGCGTCTGATCTTAAGAAGTTGTGCCATGTACGTTGACATGATCATTTTTCTGTGCTAGGAAAAAGGACACTGATGAACAACGGGCTATCTTCCGAACACGAAGAGCTAGATTAAAGGACGAGGTGTAAAAGATAGCTGCTTATTATGTAGTTCTAATCTGTCATTCTTGTCATCTCTCGACTGCAACTGGACTGCAGTAGTAAGATTTACTAACGAAACATGATCTCAGGTTCCAAAATCTAAAACCATTGTAAGGAAACGGAATACGGTACCTCAAATTCAACACAGCGACAACCAAGACGGAAATTTGTACGACTGAATCAAGAGTGACATTTTTCTGGCACAGGCGTTCTAAGAGTTGAGCAGCTTACCGGGATGTTGCGCACTGGCGAATTGAATAAGTCCCAGTAACATGAGCTGTACAAGTAGAGCTACTAAACAGCGCAGCAAAGACATTGAAAAACAATCGGAATCTAGCCTAGTATATAATTTTTGTGCTTTTCCCCTACATTCCATTGCTCATTCTCATCGGGTGCAGCAGCACAGTCAGTGTATATGGGTTTCCACAGATTTGGCTTTCAAGGGAAATCGCATCTCCCGAAGAAAAGATGGATCCCCGAGGACTACAAGTAGAACGACGTAGACCTGTTCGTCCTTTTATACGAAACCGTGCAAATTGTCCAAGTGAGAGAAGAAACATTGTTGGCTGCAGACTCAGAATCTCCGGGAGACTCTTACAAGTCAAATCTCCGTGAGACTCTTACAACTCAGACTGTAGTGCGTGTCTACCGTGTAGCATTAGTGTACTACTGCTCTGTGAGTGCTGTAGCACTAGCACGCGGAAACGAAATTGTTGAACACACCGAAGCCATTACATCACACCCAAGCATAACCTGTTTCAGACTGGCGTCTTCCTGTTGCAATTCACGATTCTGCCCATTGATCATCCTTTGAAACAGATCAACCCGAGAAAGTATAATACAAAAGTATAATAAACAGTTCCTTTGAAACAGATCCACACTTTCTGTTCAATGTAAGGTATATTTTATATTTTATATTTGCCCACCGGTCAAACCGCACATACTATACAGCGGAATAATGATTGCATCCTAGTCATCCGTTTAACATTGTAAGAGATGACGTAATGAGGCGTGTCGACGAGACAGTTCTGTACATCCTTGACTGTCACAGTAAAAATTCTTCGTGTTCAACAATAACAACCCACCCCACGACTGCAGCACAATACCCGGGACACGAGTGGATACTGGAGACACCAACTTGCTCGTTTACAGCCCAAAGAAATAGCAATGCTGTGAATGCCTAGATCCCATGCAGAGTTTTCCTTCACTCGATCCATACTTATGGTTCTACAAGCTTTGGGGTTGAAGTTCACTTCTACAAACAAAATAATGGGCATTGGGAACCTGAAAATTTGTTCCTGCCAACAAGATCTTAAGCTTAGGATGAGCACCCTACGTACTCAAATTTCCAATCAACTCACCGGAGATCTGTGAACTCTGACATCACCACCCATTTTGTTACCTATATGGCATTGATTCTCAGCATTACCTCCCAACCTCAAAAATCGTGACAAAAATATTTTGAGGGAGAGATGCAAGCTATCACACATTACTTCGCAACGCACATTCATCAGTAAGAGCCATAATCTGTGCAGCCTCCGCCTTAATCTTTTCTAGCTGAGCAGCCACGCGTATTAATTTGGAGTCGCTCGTCTGCCTGATATAGCACCATGGGTGACAGCCCTCGTGTATGACGTACTCGGGACCGGTTGTCTCCATCGCAGGGCAATGCAGGGGGAATCAGTGCCTGTAAGAGAGGCAAGCTGCAGGTCGAAACAAGAAGGCCAGGATCCACGGGAGTATAGTCACACTCTGAGACACAAGTGATAACTGTTTCACTGGGAGACTTTTTCAGCTTCAGTCCTCATGACTTGGGAACAATTTTGGACCTTTCCAAACCGCTCCATGCACTCTCACTAAATTTGGGCGACATGTACAGTCTCCTCGAATACAATGGTATTTGACGCCTGACAAATCTCTCATCAACATCTGATGTCTCCCGAATTTGCATAAGGTCAATCCAAACTATATCAGTTTCTTGCTATCGCCGATGTCTACGTTCACACCAAGCCTGTAACAATGTCACAATAACAGCACTCATTGCCTACATGAAGTGGAGCACCTAGTAATATAAGGAAAAACGATGGGAAGACCCCACAAGTCGTACAGGGATGAAACCAAATGGGTAGGATGGGGCTAGGCCCCAATGGCCTCACAATGGGAAGTATGTCCTACTGCCCATTGCCCCATTTCCTACATTGGGGAGCTACTTCTTACCAACCCACATGACACATGTATTTTGTTTGTTATATTTTCATGCAATTAATCCCTTAATGTCACCTTGCACCACCACAAGTAGAGTCTCCTGTTTACTACCTCTTTCTATCTTTTTTTGTACCTTGTAATGTTTATGTGCATTGTTCTTGCAAAATAAGCCTTTGTGCCCAAAAACTTTGTCTTACGTCTTACGTTGGCGCACCTGCATCAAGAACCGTAGCACATTCATAATATTCATAATAGGAGCGTATTCATAATAGGATTTATGACAGCTCCTATATCAGTTAGTTCACCTCCACCGCAAGGAACCCCTGCCCTTCTTCACTCGTAGACAAACTGTTTATGACCACTGCAATACATGACACAAATCTCCATACTGTCACAATAGTCTTCTTCTCCTTTTTCTCTTCTCACATCACTTTTCTTTTATACAACTTTTTTTTGCTAATTAAAAAAATGAAAAACTAACTTCCTCAAAAGAAGGATCAATGTACTCATAGTATACCAGTCGTAGTACACAAAAAAAATATTTTGGCGCTCATTGTAAACACCATACTATCTACATATCAAACTTTCATAATGCACCTCACATCGGACAAACGATACTTAAAATTCTATTTTACTTTGATGTCTACACTCCAATATATCTTCCTAGCGTTGTGTTCCAAGCCTCCATGTTGTTTATGAATCTCTAAAGACCATAACCTGTTGTGAATTAATCTTAGAGTCAGACCATAAGTAAAATGTAAATTGGACTGACATGACATAGAAATTTACTTTAGGGTTTTCTTTTAGGGTTACCTTTGTGGCTAAGGAGTCTCCAGCCACCATGGTTTAGGGTTTCAAATTTGTGTAACCAAACTCAAGGCTTAGCTTGAGAGGTATATATATTGCTAGTCTGTTAGTAAAGCAATTAGATCAAGTGTTCACCTTGCCAGTGGTCATTTCCTCAGGTATTGATCACACCTTGAGTGCTGCATTGTTGGGAAGTGGGGGTGGAGTTAGTACTCTAGCTGAATTTCGAATTGGTCTCAATTCATGAGTGGGGAGTACTATCTAGAGTTTGATCTTAGTGTTGTTTTCTCATAGCCCACCTAAGGGTAAGGGAGAGAAGTAGCAAGCTATGGCTACTCCAAGAGAGTCAATTGAGAGGTCAGGCACTGCTAGTGATACATCTAGGAGACATCCTAATGAAATGCTGCAACAAAGTTCAGAATATCAAAAGGTTATGGGCCCACAATGGGCTGGTGATCTTGATAGGATGGTGAAGCTTAACACTCTGAATTACAGAGAATGGGCACTTGAGGTTGAGGAGGTTTTGACGCTCTATGGCTACTAGAAGTTCTGTCAAGAACCTGAAGACATTGAAGAGTGTTTTGAAGATGAGATGTATACACTACAGCACATGGTGACCAAGAGGTTGTTGAGGAAGACTCTGGATCAGGTCAACAAGAACCTGGTGGCAGATATCCCATATGCTTGGGACATTCGGGCCAAGCTGAAAGCTGTAAGTAAGATTGGTATCTTTGATGATGCTAGACTAAGATGGGTAGAGATGATTACTTTGAAGCTTGAAGCTGAAGATGTTGGCAATGTGATTGCACATATGGCCAAGTTGAATCTATGTTTTTCTAGAATTGGTGAATCAGGGACAATCATTCATCCTCATTTCAAGGTTGCACATTTGTTGAGTAGTCTACTTGAGAAGTTTGAGCCCCTTGTGCTCTCACTTGATGCTCTTCCTGAAGAGCAAGTGACTTGGGATTACACCTATAACAAGGTGATCACCTTTGCTACAAGGTTTGAGAGGGAAGACAAGGAAGCAGCTATGGCTGCTGCTCACAAAAAGAAGATATATAGAGGGAGTGAGTCAAGAAGGGGCAACGAATCTCAAAATTGCTACACATATGGTGATAGAGGGCATTTGAGCTTTCAATGTCCAAAGTGGAAGATTAAGAAGAAGAAAGGTGGTTACAACTCTTCCAAGTTTGACGAGAAGGACAAATCTCAAGAACAATGGAAGGATGGGAACAAGAAAGAGAGTGCAGTCCTAGCTGAGGAATCTTCAGACAATGACACTGACTACAGTTGCATGACAGTTGAGAAGAGAGAAGGGAAGTTAAGATATCCATGATGGTATCTGGATTCAGCCTGTAGTTCTCATATGAGCTATGAGAGTCATCAATTCAGTAACATGAAGGATGTGTTGAGGTATGTAGAGAGTGGAAATGGTGCTGAATCTCAAATTCTTGGGATAGGAGCAATTTCTTTGCAATGTATTGGAGGAGTGAACAAAGACAAACAACATACTATGGTGCTGCAGAAAGTTAGATATGTACCTGATTTTCTTAGAAACCTGATGTCAGTGAGCAAGCTCACTCAAGTTGGTTTTGATGTGCACCATAGAGAGGGATGGACAGGTTGTTTGCAATGGAGTTGCTGATGGTAACCTGTTCAGATTGCTAGAGGTGAAGCAGAAGAAATCTGAGAAATCTTATCTCTCATATGAAAAGTCACTGGAGTTGTGGCATAGAAGGTTGGGTCATCTTTCTGAGTCTAACATGAGACTCTTACAACAAATGGTGGGAGGACTCATGTTACCAAAAGGATCACTTGTATTCTGTGGTGCTTGTGTTCAAGGGAAGTCACACAAGGCATCTTTCCCCAAGAAATCAATCATTGCACAGATCTGAGGAGCTACTGGATCTCATACATTCAGATATATGTGGTAAGATACCTCACAAGACCTTACTAGGTGCACAATATTATTTCACTTTCATAGATGACAAGAGTAGGAAGAGTTTTCTATACTTATTGAAAAGCAAAGACAATGTGCTTGAAAAATTCAAAGTCTTTGTTACAATGGTAGAAACTCAGACATGGAAGAAGGTGAGAAGACTCAGATATGATGGAGGACTTGAGTATAAGAACAAGGAGTTTGTTGCTTTTCTAGAAAGCAAGGGAATAATGTCAGATGTGACAGCTAGGGACAGTCCTTCACAAAATGGAGTTGCTGAAAGGTTGAATATGACTCTGCAAGAGAAGGCATTGAGCACGCTACAACATGCTCAACTTGAGATGCAGTTTTGGGGTGCAGCTATCAAGGTTGCTAACTATCTCATAAATCAAAGTCCCACAACAGCATTGAACAACATGACACCAGAAGAAGCATGGAGTGGTGAGAAACATGATCTTACCATGTTGAGGATGTTTGGTTGTCTAGCCTATGCACATATCCCAAAGGAGCAAAGGAGCAAACTTGGATTGAAATCTAAAAAATTTATCTTCATTGGAAATGAAGAAGGATTGAAGGGATACCTGCTTTACAACCCAAGAACAAATCATACAATACGTTCTAGGGATGTGTTGTTTGATGAGGAGAGTACTTGGAGAAACAAAGATGAGAGAAGCATCACAACATCAGTAGATATTTCATCTGTTTCTATACCTGTGATTTTACCACTAACAGGTGATGGTGATAGTAGAGATGGAGCATCATCACAAGCACACAATGGTACTCATGAGATACCTGATCCTAAAGGTCGTGAGGAAGTGGTACCTGAAGTAGACTTGGGAAAAGAGGTAGATGGACTACCTAACGCTCAATTGGAAACTTTTCCAATGAAGGTTTAAATTAGAAGGACAGAGAAGCATGGTAATGCTCAGGTTCCAATAGCTGATGATTCTTTAGAGGAGCAAGGAATTGCTTCTAGAAGATCCAGAAGACAGAAATTTCAAGTTCGGAGATTGGGGATTGCTTCAGATACAGCTAATGTATCTCTTCAAAATGATATTGTCATGGAGGAATCCATCTCTACTTCCGTAGATGATGAACCTTCATCATATGTTGAAGCAGCAAGAATATCATATTGGAAGAAGTGGGAGCAAGCCATACTTGAGGAGAAAGAATCTCTACAGAAAAATTGCACATGGGAATTTGTAGATCTTCCACCTAAAAGAAAGACTATTGGATGCAGATGGGTCTTCAAGGTGAAGAGAGGAGCTACTAGTGAGATTCTGAAGTACAAGGCAAGATTAGTTGCCAAGTGGTACAGTCAACAACCTGATGTTGATTACCATGAAACCTTTGCTCCAGTGGCAAGGTACAGTTCTATTCGAATGTTGTTAGCTCTAGCAGCTGAGAATAATTGGGAGGTAGAGCAACTAGATGTGAAGACAGCTTTCTTGAATGGAGACCTAGAGGAAGAAATCTACATGGATGTACCATATGGCTACTCCACCTCCAATGGGAAAGTTTGCTTGCTCAAGAAAGCTTTGTATGGTTTGAAGCAAGTCCCTAGGAGTTGGTACCAAAAGCTTGATGCTTATTTGAGGATACAAGGCTTCAAGAGAGCACACTCAGACTTGAGTGTCTACAATAAGGATCAAGAACTCTACATAGCAGTATATGTGGATGATTTGTTGTTGATGGGGAAGGGAGTAAGAACTATGAAGAGTGTAATCTCTTATCTTTGCTCCATTTTCGAAATGACAGTACTTGGTCCAGTGAAGTTTCTGTTAGGCATCCAGATTGACAAAAATCGAAAGGAAGGATGGATTCGGTTGAGCCAAATCAAGTACATTGAGGGGGTTCTACATAGATATAGGATGGAGGATGCAAAATCTGTTTCTACTCCCTTGGAAAATCGCTGCAGATTGAAAAAGGAGATTGATGAAACTAGCAAAGAAACCATTGAAGACTTGCAGTTCTTGTATGAGAATGCACTAGGTTCACTCATGTTTGCTATGGTTTGTACAAGACCATACATAGCTCACTGTGTGGGAGCTCTAGCCAAGTACACTAATTGTCCAACTCCAACACATTGGAAATGTCTCAAGAGAGTACTAAGGTATTTGAAAGGGACTCTAGGTATGTATTTGGAATACATGAAGCTAGGATGTAAATCTACTCTCAAAGGTTTTTATGATGCTAGTTGGGGTGATGATTTAGACAATAGTATATCCACTAGTCGTTACTTGTTTACTTTGAGTGGTGGAACTACTAGTTGGGGAAGCAAACAGCAGAAATCAGTAGCATTGTCCACAACAAAAGCTGAAATCATGGCTTCTTCACTTCTACTCAAGAGCTCATTTGGTCCATGAGTATGTTGAGCGAACTAGGTTTTGTTCAACAAGCTCCAACAATACTTATGTGTGATAACATTGGAGCTATTGCACTTACAAAAAACCATGTTCATCATCCTCATACTAAGCACATCTCTATACGTAGAAGATTTGTTGAGGAGAAAGAAGAAGAAAAATAATTAGACTAGTTTACTGTCCAATTGAGTACATGACAGCAGATGTGCTAACCAAAGCACTCTCAAAAGAGAAGCATAGGAAATGTGTAAGAGAGATGGGTTTGTTTCTGCCTCTTCATTAAGTGGGAGTGTTGTGAATTAATCTCAGAGTGAGACCATAAGTAAAATGTAAATTGGACTGACATGACATAGAAATTTACTTTAGGGTTACCTTTGTGACTAAGGAGTCTCCAACCACCATGGTTTAGGGTTTCAAACGTGTGTGACCAAACTCAAGGCTTAGCTTGAGAGATATATATATTGCTAGTCTGTTAATAAAACAATTAGATCAAGTGTTCACCTTGCCAATGATCATTTCCTCAAGTATTGATCACACCTTGAGTGCTGCATTGCTGGGAAGTGGGGGTGGAGTTAATACTCTAACTGAATTTCGAGTTGATCTCAATTCAGGATTGGGAAGTACTATCTAGAGTTTGATCTTAGTGTTGTTTTCTCATAGCCCACCTGAGGGTAAGGGAGATTAGTATCAAGCTATGGCTACTCCAGGAGAGTCAATTGAGAGGTCAGGCACTACGGGTGATACATCTAGGAGACATCCTAATGAAATGCTGCAACAAACTTCAAAATATCAAAATAACCAAAGGAAACATATCAAGTGAGGCAAAATCCAAGATGTTAGTATATCACATCTCATTTCATCACATCAATCAGATATTATGCAAGATTTAACGCCCCACAATGACAATCATTCCATATAGGAGGGAATTTACTACCATTTCTCTCGTGTTATAGAGTCTTGTTCTACTTACATTGGTTAACAGGATATACTAGTTAAAATTGTTTCATCCACACCACTTCGTGGTTCACCTTTGAATGTTATGCAGCAGTCTACATAAGTGTCGAGTAAACCTGCGATTGTGTCGTGTAGAAATAACTCTCTCTCGAAGACTCTGTATGTCGGACAGTCATGTCACAGATGGTCAAACAATATCGTTGATCTCTTTCAGAGCTCGCATTTGTCAGCACAAAGGTTTTCTTGTAGAATTTTCTATGTTCAAACAGATGTGGAAGGAATTGGCTTAGTTTCAAACTTTCTGACATGAGTTAATCTCGAACTCTCCAACTTATGTCTGCTAGTGTAGAGACGCAATTGCAAACCTCTAATCTGAAAGGTTCTCATCGAAACATAATGCAGATGCAGAGATCAGCAGAAATGTTCGTCATTTCATGAGACAAGTCCAAGATGCTCATCACAAGGCTCCTGACATTCTGCTAAGGAGATTGTCTGCGTTGTTTCAAGTATCCCCTTACCATTAACCTTTCCGGCGCTACACCAGTTTATCGTGCTCAATAAATCCGTTACAAATTTACAAGGTATATCATACAAATCTGTTTGTGCCAGCAAAGAGTAGACACAGTTGTGATTTACTCCGTATACTCCGTGGCGAGAGATTTTTCTGACTGTCTAATTTCACCTCCTACTGCATTCTGGGAAAGGATATGGCTCCTAAGGTATCAACTTTAGTTCCCACACAGAAACCAATAGCACCACAATGCATAGTCAAAATTGAAAACCTGAATGCAAGGCAACGGTAACTGCCATTCCCCATATAGCTCCTATTAACACTTCGAGCTTAGTATGGCCCACTGATTCTTTCAGAGGAATGTGTCTCCAGCCACTCAAGTTACCGATCTCTTGGAGTGTTACTTGGCCATCTTTCACACTAGGAAGACTTTCTGCCACTTCAAAAAATCCTTGTGTCCTTCCAAGAGCACTACCATTCATTACACTTTTCTCGTCAGAAATCTGTGTGGAAAACGATGGCGTGCCATTCACCTTCAGATCGTTGTAAACAGCAGTAGACTTAGATGCCTTGGCCGTGGAAACCGAGGAATCAGCTTCCTCCATAAATTTCAGTTCAGCCTGAACAGGATCACGGGCTAGCTCCGCACCAATTGAGTAAGGGGAGGGGTTTGGAGGAGATGAGGATGAGGACGATGACTCTGGAACTGAATTTGACATTTGTGTAAAGACAATAGTATTGATTACTTCCGCTTGTTTGCCCACTGACCTCCTAACACCCTGCAAAATCGCATGTTCCGATAAGAAAACAACTGCTCAGAACTAATATGACGGTCTTCCAAATCGCTAGTGATGTCAGAAGTAGATTTACAGAGAGTGAATACAGCTGAGCATCGATGAGATTACCTGAGCATCATACATGAACAAGGCAGCTACTATCACAGAGAAACCAAATAGCGAATCTGAGAAGCCCCTGGCAAAATCAAATTATAAGCACTCATCAGGTAGAGTTGACACAATCAATATATTCAACCAGTGAAGATAAACCAGACTGTAGTCAGGAGCACTTTCCAAAAGCTTCACTTTTACAGTAGAGGGTAAGGAATATAACGGAGTATAGAGTAAAGCTAATTGCAAGATTGCAAATCCATTCCAGCAACATACTATTCCAAAACCATGTGAAGTTTTTCAATCATATCTTACCTCTCTAAACCCATAGCAGTTGCTGCAGCTGTCACAACCTGCCATCAATCACAAGTTTCATCGAAAGTTCTGAAGGTTCATGCGAGTTGCTACATAATAAGTGCAAGACATATTCAAAAGTATCAATGACAATACTAATGTCAAAGTAGGGTACCGCAGAGTGTGTAGACGGCATTCCACCAGGCTTTATAATCAGTTTCATGTTGAACCCTTTCCCAGATGCTGCAGACGTCACAGGCTTCACCAACTGTCCAAGAATCCCAGCAATGGTTGAAGATACTAGAACCTGCATAACATTTTATGTAATGAAGTGTCAAACAACTGGAAAAGAAAGAATTTCGTTACTAGGAAGGGGCTATATTGATGGAATGCGTTAGTCAGTTGTTCAAGCGATATGGTCACTGATAGTCTATGCCCTTAACCAGAAAATCGTCCCATTTCTACCCATGGACATTTACCTCCAGGACAAGAAAAATTTTGACATCAAAGATACAATGCTAGAGGAAATCACCACGCTTTCGGTGGTGATTTCCTCTAGCATTGCAGGCGCCAATACAAATGGTCTCGAGACTCTGATTATTCTACTGCCATTGGTTGTTAATCCAGTTATGAGCAGAACTCACGATACTCTTTATCCTTCATACTAGTGAAATAGAAACCTCGATAAGGGTCATGAAGTCTGTCCAGTAAGGCATTCAACGTTTTAAGTAGAGCTTACATCCCTGGGTCACTTAAATGTCCATGTACGTATATTCTTCAGCAATCTTCTTTTGGGCAAACCCTGTCCACAGAAAGTTGTTTTGATGTTGGTTTCTAGGTCTGCATACAGTACACTCTAATCTCCTTATTCGTTCAACTACCAATATATACAATCTAGTCAATATCAGTTGTAACTAACGCAGGTTTCTGTAAGTTACCAAGTCGACTCTCAACGCTAGGATTTTGATGCAGAAATGGAATGGCATTTGATTTATTTCATCTTTTATCGGGTTACCTTATGGTACAGAAAAAACGGCATCGTTCTCCAGAAACGGGAATATCTGGAAGCTGAGGGGAAGCAAAACCACTCCACCCCCAAAACTCTTCACGTACTGACATCTAAGTCATGAAAGGGACTCTCGTTTCGTCCCGAAATGACCACTAAATGTAACAATCGAGTCAACAAAACTCCCAGAATAAAAAAACCTGAATTTATAGAAACAAATTACATTCCAAGACAAGAAAGGCGTGGGCAATCCCTAAACTGCAAAATGTCCCGGAGTAATTTCTACCTGGATGACCGAAAAGTTCGAAGGGAAAAAAATCCTCACGTGATATCTAGGCTTGTTATTAAGCATTCTGCTTAGAAAATCAGAGAGAGTTCAAATAGATGTTAACCAGGCCATGCATAACTTTTGTTGAACAGTTTGCATGAGTTTGTTCAAATATACACTGTAGCCAAAACGTAGTCCATTGGCAAACAACAACTTCAGATCCTTATTCTCGATTGTGGTATGTGATATGATGCATTCAGGCAGAGTGATGCTATGAAAGCTCGAAGAGTACAACGTCAAGGTTGTCCCGTCATCAAATAATAGGAGGTTCATTGATAATTTAATGAAACACTGTACTTTCGTGGTCAATTCTCGTAACGAGGCTCTTCTGGTCGACGATTTCACCTTCGCGCAAAATGTACTAACAGAGATGAACTTGAATTTTCTCTCACTAGCTTCAACCCTGAGACTTGTCAATCATAGAATTTTATAAAATATGGAGGAGTGTGGGATTAAAACTGAACCTGGTTGCGATAAATTTCATCCCAGGCTGCCACGAGATGGACCCGTTTCCGATCAGGGTCTCGTAATCTGGAGCGCCTAGAAGCTGAGAAATCATGCCCGCTCCACTCACCGAGCCAAAAGCTCTTCAAGCCAGAAAATTCCGCCCCACTTCTCCAAGACTGGCACCTCGACATTCCGGCACGAGATAAAGAACTACCCGCGTAAGCAGAGCAGCAGCACAATCCCAATACACTTGCCATTAAAAATCGTCGCGACCAAGAGTTGCGAATCCTACAAGGTCGAGTGCTCAACAAAGTCGCTGGAGCTCTCCTCAAGACAAGTGTGCACGCGCTCTGCACCTTCCACAGAATATATACGCACACCCGAACACATCAACATAAGTCCTCGCAAATAAAACATTAATAACAACAAGGAATCCGCCAATCCCCAAGAGTTTAAACGCACTCACTCTGCCCCATCTCAAGAACTACAAGACCATGAAATTGGTTCGGCGGCTTTCTTGGGTAGTTACTGAATGTGAATGCAAAAAACACCGTCAAGACATTTGTCAATTCAGAAGGCAAGGATTCAGAATCGTCAGCAGATACCAACCACTCAAACGCCGGGCAGTGGGAGCGGAGTACACACGAAAACTGTGACGGTGTACAGGAAGAGGAGCAGCAAAGCAGCGCCCACAGCAACGTTCAGCAAACATAGGAGCGCAGCAGCGCCATAAACGCCACGATCCGGGTCCACTGAATAAAGGCGGGCTCTGGACCAACAATTTTGCATGGACGTGGCGTCGAGTCCTGAGGCCTTCATTACACGGCTATTTACAGCGACCGGATTTCCGGCAGTGGCCCATTCAAATAAGCGAGGGCTCTGGTTTCTTCAAACTTTCCCGCATGCAATGCCGCTTTTGATTTCTTTTAAGTTAGAATGGACGTGCCCTGGGGTCAAATCCATTCTAAGATTTTTCTTTCTTAAAGGATTGGAGTACCCTGTAATATCGGATTTTTTTAAAAGAATTATAGTAACAAGAAGAGATGGGGTAGTTTAGGCATTTCAAGGGCTGTGTCTTTATATTTCATTTGAGTAGAAATGTACATTTTAGATAATATAAATGGTTAATTAACAAGGGTGGAACCTATAAAAAAAAAAAATTCATTTTCATGTTATCATTTACATTTGCAAAATGTAATGTTCTTGGTTATGAGATTGTGATAAAAGAATTTAAGATTTCATTGTATAATTCATATTTAGGAGCATCAGTGATATTCCATGAATATTATTAGGATTCGTTTATTTCACTGAAATTCCATCATAATAATTTAGTAAAGCTCCTAATTGTGTAATTTTCTTCAAAGTTTAGTATTGTGCTTAAGATCAATCATTTTACTTGATTATATATTTAAAACATTTTGTTCGATAGTAAAATATATGGAGTTCATTATCGAAGCTACCATGGGGTGAAGTGAACTTATAATGATTGAAAAAATCATATATAACGTCAATACTGTGCTTGGAAATTGACATTGAAACAAGAGCGAGAAAAGTGGTTGCAGTTGGCATCTTATTAAATAAAATCGTAACAATGATCACGAGTAGACAAAAAACATCACCTACGATGAATTAACACTTTCATCATAGTACACTCCAGCCAGACTGAGGAATTTGAAGTCCACAACGAAGACCTACACCTTCTGTCTTCAGGTTTTCTCCGCATTCAAAGCAAACTTTGATCTTTGAAAGGCACTCATGCCAGTATCAGCCTTTGTTACCCTTTAAGACATTCACTTCTTTATGACCCCACAAATTGGAGCTCGAGGAAATTGACCTAACCAATACATCATGAAAAGATTTAGCGTCCACCTCGGTTCTCCATGCTTAACAATATCAAACCTGTGCACACTGCAATGGAAACTGAGATTGTTCCAGCCTTGACATGACCTTGATTTCTTTCTTACCAAGTCAGCTATGGTCTCCTCTCCGTTTCCAATACTGTACACGTCAAAAGCTATCAAAACAGCTCTACAAATCTCCCTCTTCCCTCGAAAAAAACCGGCATAATTCGGCGTATCGATCAAATCACATTTGGTCCAACAACTTTCTGGAAATATCGAACAGCGTAACACATGAATGCGAAGCCATAAAAAACCACCACATATTTCACAATATTTCGAGTAAACACCGAAAAGATAACTGGGTACGAAGTCCTAGATATAGGGAGTCCAGAAAAGCATATTGGAGCCCTGCTCTAACTATGCATATTCCATCATTTCCACCATGTAATCTGTGTGGTTCTCTCGACCTGTTGACATTAATCGAGTAGCGAGACAAATTACAAAACGATATACAAAAACAGAACCAATATGCATCACCCAAGTAGCACCTGTTTCGACGAAACAAAAGATATAGATGAATACGAGTACGCATGTAGGAAATTGACATTCTATACGTATAACCAACAGCTCGGTATGCATCACCTATTTATCGCATATTTAGACAAAAGAGAAATATATCATAAACACGAGAACACATGTAGAGAATAAATTTCATTATAGCACGTTCGATTTGGATTCCACAGAACACCTCAACTGGGTACCCTGGAGAAGGAACAACACCTGTTAACGACCAGCTTCAACGCTTGGCCAACTTTAGTACAGAATAAGAACGACCAGTACATAAAATTGGTCCCTCCGAATGTGGTTTCCTCGAAGAGTAAGCTGGCCACACAGCCATGAGTAAACCGACACAGTGAAAAACACATCAGAACTTCTCGAGTCTGAAATGTACAATCAATAAAAATTATTCAGAGCTCCAAGGAAGGGGGATTGGATTTACATGAGCTGAGAGCCATTTGAAACTTCATTATAGGAGAGGGGGTTGTGGCAGGTTCACTACTTACGAACGCAACCAAATCTTATTTTGAAGTCACAGATGGCAAAGAGCAGGTGCTGACTAGCTGGCATGGTAAGGTAGATAGCTGAAGTGTTCAATCTACGAGAAGTAGATACACGTGCATTCCCTGTAGCCCTGATTGTTGATAAACTGGGATTGTCACACTTGCTTTAATATCTAGCTTATCATGTCCAGGTCAAGTCCATACGACTCTTGTGAAGTTGAAAGGCAGGATTGATCCATGCTCCGCAACTGCACTGAAGTCCTGCCCAGTTGAAATTGCCGAGTCGTGCTTCACATGTAGCACACAGAAGCTTTCCCTCCACATGTCCTTCTATAACTGCCCCACCCAGAAAAACTTCAGCACAAAAAACATAGCCATCCCACCTAGCGCGACTGATCAAGTCAGAAACTTACACGAGAGCCATGGGAATAAAACAACCGGCAAAGCTTTCCTTTAGTTTTCCGCAGCAACATGTGCAATTAAATAGTCTTGGTATCCACAAAAGTGGGTATCTTAATCACCTGTAGAACGGTAAGTGAGAGATAACAAGATTTTTTACCAGTATCCATCTGGAACAGTAACTCTTGATACTACATAGGCAGAATACTTAGAGATACCACAACACAGGTACTCTGATGACTGCAAAATTATTTCAAAAATAAACGCATAATTGCAAACAAACTTATATCCATCTAAGCACGAAAGAAAAAGGAACTTCCGGATCAAAACTCGTTGTGACCTGTAAGTCCAACAAGCTTTCGGATGTTCTTGCAAATGGCAGAAAAGTAAAAAGGAGTCCACTGGACACTAAGAGAAAGTGAAGATTGAAACCTGTTGTCATCCACTGCATTGGCTCCACAAAGATGGATGAACACTTCGGCTCTCCATAGTCATCATCTTGGAAACGTCCAACCCCCCTCCTTTTCGTCTTGAATGAAGGCTCTCCCAAACCAAGGTTATGTGCCACGACGTTACTCTCAGAAGCTACTAACCTTCGGCACTTTTTGCACCGATACAAAGTGGCCACCTTTTTCTCTTCATTTAAATTCATTTGTGACCCAAAATTCTCCGCCAAAGACGCGTTAGTCGCACCCGGGTCACTGGCGAACCTGGAGCTTTCGATTTTTTCTCCTTTGCCATAGGCTTCCCCTGCAAATGAATTCAGCTATAGACATGTCCAGAAACAAAGACTCTACTGGACACTTAACCGCAAATTGACATAGGTGTGCAAACCAAGTCGCATGAAATCTAGACGCTGAGTTTAATTCGGATAATGCCGAGTGTATATACTATGTAACACTGGTTGACTGGCATGATATGATCCAAGTTTGACTTAGGGGATGGGTTTCGAGAACACTCAACTAAGTAAACTCCCCGATTACAGCTGCCTAATCACTTTTGAGAAAATGCCAATCCAAATGGGGAATAAGTAGGTGTACTTCGGGTCAGGTTAGAGCGCTTGAGAGATGTGACGCCAAAAGCAGCCCTCAAAACGAAGCAAATGGCAATTTTTAGTCACCTGGTGCGAGTAAAGAATCTAGCTCAGCCACGTTAATTCTGATTCTGGTTTCAAACTAACCTTAATTCCTCCAACAACATTGCAGACATGGTTCATAAGTGGCCGCCCCATACTAGTGCATCCGGCGCTGGCTGAAGACAAAAGAACGTAATCGAACAGAAGGCATTAACAGGGAGGACAGAATAGTCCCTAAGTATACACAAGGACACAGGAGGCGGAGATGAGTGACATAGAAAACTACTTCTAGTATGCACCCCCGATACCGTTTTCTGGAGTCTTGGACTCCATCTTCATGTTCACATGCTCTACAGCTAAAATGGGATCTATATATTACTAGAGTCCGTGGGGTGAAATATGTAAGGTTCAACACTACTACTTACCTAGATTTGAAACATGAAATTTCTTGTAGATGGAGTTCTCGTGATCGACCTTGAAACCCATCTCTTCAAACATTTGCAGCTGCGCAGTGGAAAAAACAGTTAACGGCGTATTACAAAGTGAAGATCTCTGCTACATAGATAAGCGCAGAAACTCAAGAGAATGGCAAAGATTGTCGCTTGCATTTGAACTCAGTAGATTACATTACTCAACTACCACTCATATCATGATTTATGTTTTTCTTTGTGCATGGTATGAAAATCGGAATCCAGACTATTCAGGAAAGGATAAACAACCAGAATCGCAACAATACTTCACCTTTTCGCTTTAAAATGTGTGCCGTACTCTCATGGGCTAGGATAAAAAAAGCAAAGTCGTAGTTGTAATCGTGGAAGAAGCTCAAGGTTTTAAAAGCTTGCATACCTGCTCCATGAAGCCCTCATTGGGACAAGCGGAATCGCTCGATCCACGAAGTGAGCTCAGAGCATCTGTCACCATTTGGCAGACAATTGATTAGGTAAGGGGAACTATATTTGAGATTAAATCTTGTATGTAGGCAGTATATGGGTATGCTTAAGATCTAAAGTGATAAGTGCAAGATTGCAGCGAGTCTCACAGCTAGGTGCACCTTCTATGCATCACCCATCCGCAATACCTCGACTTGGTAAGTGTAGATACACACCTTCTACAGAAAGACGCTCGGTTCGCATCAGATATGCTAAGATTACTGATGCACTGCAAAAGAACAAAAACCAAATGCTATTATGTAGCACACTCCACAGCACACAGACCACTATACTTGTCTGCAAGGGAAACTTATGGCAGAAGGTACAATTAACACCTTCAGTCGATTACGGACTCATCCACATGCGTCTAAATGCATCCAGATTCAAGGAGTGGGCAATTGTGCTGGGGAATAAGGTAAATCGACAACTAGCATACTAAAATTTCGTTTCTCACATATTAAGCCTACGTAACAATTGCTGTAGACAGTGTCGAACAGGAACCCGCAGATCGATACAAGAGTAAACCCCACCTGTATAGTTACATACTTACAACAAATGGAATAACGAAGAAAGCCATCAGAACAAGCCAGGCCTTCCTTTTAGATCGTGAAAGCTAGAATTTGTAACAGTAATCTTTTCAATCAACCGCTTGCTGCTGAGAATTTGTCAACCGATCTGAAGCGGCCGAATCATTAACAGCTAACCGAAAGGATATATCAGATTCCATTCCAGTCCTCAATGGCACTATTGAATGAACTAGCGTTAGAAGAATGCGAGGAGTGGCACGTAAGGGGAACCAAGCGGCAATTCAGATTTCTTACAAGCCAGGTAACTGAGGGAGACATGTCGAACAGATAAACCACTGCATATCAATCAAAAACGATTCCGGTTAGCAGACTGGAAGGAAGACACACTCCGAGAGAACCTGACCTGCGAGAGATCCCCGCGAGGCAGTGCACCAGAACTGCTCCGTTCTTTCTCCCATTCTCGATAAAATCCATACAGGCCTCCAAGTGGTCCAACAAATTCTCCGATTCCATATCCTTCAAAGGAACCGTCATACGAACGAATTCGTGGCCACTTCGACTGCCAGCATCGGACTTAACTGGACCAGATTCAGGTGTGGAGGGTAGCGCTGTAGTTTGTTTGCCTGCAGTCTGGTGGTTCATTTGCTGAAGATGGGCACCAGGGCGCAAAGTCACAATTGAGTAAGGATCGCCAGGTTTAGGATTTTGTTGATAAAGGATTTGAGACGAGAGAAGGGAGAGTAAGTGGGTAACATGCGGGTGCATTCCTTGAAATACCGAATTGGCATCGGATATGTTTCCGATGTAGAGGCCCTCTCGAACTTGCTTCATCTTGACGTGGAAGAATGAATAGCAAAGGGATGGAGTTAACCGCCTCCCTCTCTCCGTCTCTTATTTTCTCTGTGTCAGTGTTACGATCACACGACACATGAGAATCGCCTCACTGTACACATGTCAGCGGGGCAAATTCAGGCCGAGACGGACGAAAGACGAAGTCATGGGAAGGCTTTGAAGCAGGAAAGGTGGAGGTGGAAGGTCAAAAAGCAAAGTGCTGTGGACAAGAGGGGCCAAAGCGATCGGCAAAAAGATGAGATATCTGATGAGGACGAAGGAAAAAAAAAAAGCGAAGATTTAGTGCTGCTGATACTCTCCCACAGCCCGCCTGCCTGCGATTGGCTGGCTGGCCCGCGAAGCTCTCACTCAATGCTCCTCTTCCTCCTCCTACTGCTCCCTCGCTTTTCTGTCATCGCTCTACCCTCGTCGCAATCTCTCGAAATTCCGCCTCTCGCACTCCACCCCTAAAAAGCGACCTCTCGAAAGCCAGTATCAGACAAAAGGCTGACGATCGCCCCGCCCGCCCGAACCCCGCAAATCTCCCGAGTTCCGTTCCTTCAAGTCCGAGAACACTCCCAACTCCTCTTCTCCTCTCCTATCCTCTCCTCCTCTGCCTTTCCCTACCCTTCTTCCCTCAAATCCCAGCATAGGCCCCCATCACAACGACAAACACAAATCAGATGCGAATCAATCAATGCTGCGGCTCTCTCCCTCCCTCTCCTTCTCTCTACTCCCTTCGTCCCCTTCCCTCCCTTCGGCCTGCCCTCTCTCCTGAATCCCGAGTCCCGGCCCTTTTCCCTTGCCCTTCGTTCCCGAATCAAGGTTCCGCCCTCCCGCACGAACAATTGGATCCAAAGAAAGAAAGCTCGCAAGCTGCCGAATCGGAGGGGATGATGATGGGCATCAGTGCTGGTCCGTTCTCCCCCGCCCCTAATAAATGCAGTCCCCCGCGGCTCTCCTCTCGGCCCGCGGCCCGTCCAGCTCGGTGACTGGGTCCGTGATACCTCGCCCGCTGCGCACAAAAAATCTGAGCCCTGCCTCCGGGTGGCTGCTCTCCGCGCCAGTCAGTCGATCGAAAAGTAGGGAGGGATGCACAGCTCCCGCGGCGCCGCGCTCCTTCACTGCACTGCACAGACTTTTCTGTACTGGCGAGTGGAATGGACTGGAAGAGAAAGACATGACGCATATTCTTCGGTACCCCGGCCAAAAAAAAACCCGAGCGGCGGCGGCGCCTGTTTTTGCCCTGGCGTCAGCGCGCGTGATACACTGTGCCTACATTCTCCTTTGGCCTCGTTCCGCCCCCAAACCTCTCCAAACTTGGCCCTCGTTAGACCGGAATGGAAAGTTACCCCGCTTTCAGTAACGAAAGTCGTTTCACCGGGTACCGACAAGCTGGGTTGATTTTGGTGAGGTTGACTTGAGTTCATCATGAGCCAGCGTCCCAGACTCCCATCCATCGGGTTTTGGATACAGTCCGTCGTCCTGGGCGTCTTCATCCTGCCTTTACTTTCCTCCAGAGTCTTGTGACCGTGTTTATGCCCAACCGAACGCACTTACGCAGTAGGTCGACATTACCTCAACACTGTAGTTGAAACTACCGTTCGATACCAAGAGGTCGTGCACTGGGTCACAGAATTCTCAAAACTTTTCTCGCTCTTCAAAAGAGCGTCAAAACCCTTTGGTTTCCTCCATGTACGACTTGATGGGGTCTTCCCATCCTTTTTGTTGTTTTACTTTATATTTCTCTTCAAAAGCCCAGACGACTGAAGTGAATGCTCCGACCGACATACATAGTCGTAAGCACTCACCACTTTCACACGTACCCCTGATCTTATACTATTTCCCTTTTAAAAAACTCTGTTACCCTTTTTTCAGCTCCTTGTGTGCTGAATTTTTTCTCATTGGAAAAGGCAAATTCTTCGCAAATGTAATTGATTAGTTTACATCACACTGGTACACAATAAACAGGACGTGAAGATAATTAAAAATTTTACACAATACGTAGGAGTTGATAACGATTGTAAGTGTGGGCATTGTTGTAAAGAAACCTTTATTAGTGTGAGTTTGTATGAGACAACAAAGTACAGCTTTGTCAAATCTACTTCCTGTCATTGCCTTCACTACGTACATAATAAACAGACTTTCACGCTATCTTCTCATATGATAGTCTAACCTCCAAAATGTTTTGAGAGTTACCTTCCATCCAATACAGGCAACTTTCTCCTTGTGAATCCTCGATACTCTCGTAAATTGCTACATCCTCCTTGTTGTATTGAATTCTTGACAAAAAAAATGTATTGTAGATGCAAAAATTCACACTTAAGCAGCAACTTCGGAACTAAGGTATTTCAGAATTCAAGCAAGGTTATCCTGGTCCAAGATTATTAACACATATCTTCACTGAAGCTGTTCTTAAATTTACAGTACAGGAATTACAAGTGCTTTCACTTATGTAGGGTATTGGTCCAAGTGTAGTGCAGCATCCAGAAGCGCCTCAGCCATTTGAACTACCTCGCGAATTGGAAAACCCGAAAATTTAAATTTTGAAATTCTCTTACGAGTGAGTTTTCTGGAGCCCCAAAGACTTAATTTAAACCTCTATTGCTATTATTCTTACTTATATCAGTGTAAAATTTTTCTGTAGACCCAAAACCCACTTAGTGTGTATCACACTAGTTAACACTGAAGAGGCATGCCCCCTTCTTATTACGGAAGTCACTGTACATGTTATGTATTATGTACTTCAGGGCCAAAAGAAGTTGCAAGTATAAATGCTTTACCATGGGGCAATGATCCACTGTTCGCTCCACTAGTGTTAACTCAGTGAAAACCGCCATTTGTGGTTCATGAAGACTCATGCAAGGGCGAGGGGTTCCTGGAATCTTCAGAAAGCTACTCTATTTGAGAAACCGGCAGTCATATGAGTTAGTCCTGCACGGGTTTCAGTTAACCTATTTCCCAGGAAAGAATTTCGTAAAGCCAAACTTTGGACCCTCTGAACATGGCATCCTGACCAATCCCCGTTGGCCTTTGTACCTCACTCACAACTTCTCGACAAATTTTTTCTAGCAGCATAGAATGAAGAAAGTTTAAAGAAGACTACAAGACAAAAGAAAGTCATCTATCTAAAACTGCATTCACATCATTGAAAAATGCTGCACTTTTGCAGTTTCGCGCCTGTCAAAAGTTGATGTTTATTTCTCCGGAGGAGCTTTACGGAAGGAAACTTATCGCCGAATCGAAAAGCTCGAAGTTTGATTTGTGGTCGACGATTTCTTCCAAACACGCTGGATAAGTGCATACTGTACTTGATTCCCAAAATTATTTCCCTAAATTGGCTTTTTTGTAAACACACATGGCGACCAGACTTTCCGTTGTGCACACAACTCATTAATGCTCTTACTTGCCCTCATAGGTTTAATCCGGGAGGTAAAAATGAAAGGAATAAACCATTAATATCTATAGTAATATTTTTTTCCAAAAAAAAGAAATAATGAGAATGAATATTGATTTTTTTACATTCATTGATGCCAAAATAGTTTAATTCTAACTTCAAAGTTTCAAGCTAGTATAAACTTACTACTGAGTCATATGTCTCTACTTATGTAGTGGCATCTCTAGTTAGGTAGGTGCGTGTATGCGGGTGAGCGGTATACAGCCCGGTTAGAGCCGGTTGTGCGATTAGCGCCGTTCAGACTGGGACTGCCGTTAGGGCCGGCAGCGCCCGTTTAGGGGTCCTAGGGCTCAAGGGGTAGAGTTCGAATTAGGCTCCTTGGAGGCCAGGCCAAGTTGAGACTTTGAGAGTGTGGCTATGGTGGATAGTAGCTAGTGCGGGAACCTGGAGTCTTTGAAGCGTAAAGTGGGTTTGGCTTGACTGTAATCTCTCTTTTATGCTATGGTTATGAGCGGAGTGTCCTTGTGGACGTTTTGAGAGTAGAAAAGATTACTTCGAAAACTCAAATTGGATTCTGTGGTGAGAACTGGGAGTTCTTGGAGGCCGAAAGTGTTTTAGCGAAGTTTGGATCGATGGTAGCTTCGATCCATTGGCTGTTGAGCATGCAGGGCGTTGCTGGAGTGCAGCCCGTGGTGGTGATCTAGAAGTAGAGTCAATTTGAGGTGGATCTTATCGATTTCGAATTTTTGTATTTTTTGTTTTAGTGTAAATCCGAATCGGGAATTTTCGAGGATGGAAGCGGCCGGCTGAAATTGACGAAGTGGGTCGATGCTTATAGTTGTCTTGGAGCATTAATTTGAGATTAGCCGAAAAATATTTCGGATAGAAGTGCTAGAAGTCCAAGATTTGATTTTTTCGAAGTTTTCAGGTCAAAAATAGGAGCAGCAGGCTATCAGATTATCATACAATGTCCGTTTGATCTGAAATTTGGTGGGGAGATAGATTATGTAAAATTTTCCGCGTGGGGATGGAGACAGTAGACCCAAGGCTGACGGTGTCAGAATTGCAAAATTTTGAGGTTTAGGGGTCTGAAATCAAAGTTGAAGATTTTCAGAGTCCTGCAGAAGTTTCAAACGGTGTCCGTTTGTGAAAAAAAATTTTTGCAAGGTAGCAAATTGAAAAGGACTAGTTTAAGGCAACGCCTTACACATTGGATTACCAATTTCAGTTTATCGATTTGGAGAGCAGAAGACCTCCGAAATCGAGTTTTTTGTGTTTTTAAATGCCCTTCTCAGGCTATGTCAGTTCGGGTTGGGTTGGTTTGACCCCTTTGATGGATGTTTTTGAGATGGAGTATTGTGCTTTATGTTTCTTGTGATTGATATACCTCCATCTCTGCTTCATGTTTGTGCACCACGTTTGTTTGTGTTGGTGCTTTGTTTATTTGGAGCGTTGGAGCTCCTGTGTGCTGCCCATAGTGAGTCTGGATTTGCGGACCAGTCAGACTATCCATGTTTCTCCCCATTGAGACAAGACTTGCGGACCTGTAGACTTGGTGAGTGCCTGTGGTGATGGCAGGTTTCAAGTTGCCCTTGTGTTAGCACCTTGTGGTGCCTCGGGTACCTTTTGTTGCGGTTTCTAGTTCCAGTTGTTGTTTCTGGTTCCAGTTGGGGACCTATTTCTGTACGGTTGTGGAGGTGATACTTTAGTGTCACGGTGGAGTTCTCTGGAGGTTCTGGAGGAGAGATTGCTTGGGTTAGCATTGGGTGCTCCTGTAGCGGAGTGCGGTACCAACCTTGGCCTTTGAGGTTCACAGAAGATTCTCGATTTGTTTTTGAGAGTGACGGAGCTGAGCTTGGTGATATCTTGAAGTGTGTACCCACACCGTTGTTGTGGGACATGGACGATATTTATGGGACCACCAAGGGTCCTAGACGATATTCGGGTACAGTTGGCACTATTGAGTTGGATGACTTCATCCATGAGTTTGACTCATGGTGTGATTTCTGACGGATCGCAACTCTACGTTGTTCAATCCGTTTATGGCTTGGAAGGGATTATTTCAGCATTTGGAGGGTCCGCCGATGGATGATTATCATGAGTTCCGGCGTGAACACCTTGAGGGGATAGAGTTCTTGAGACAACACTTGGTCTCCAAACTACATCTCTATTACTCGGATACGGTGTTTGGATAAGGCGAGTTCATCTTCTGTACATGGCACTTATGATACGGTTGGAGCTAACAGAGTTGGGAAGAGTTCAGAGGTCCCAACCTTCAACCCTATTCTGGAGTTCTTTGCACGGTTGAGGAGAGACTACCAAGGGGTGAGAACAGACAAGCTACGAGACTTGCAGGAGTTTCAATGGAAGACTGGGGAGAGTCTTCGAGAGGCGTATATCCGAATGTGTTGGTTGATCAGTGTTACCCATGGGGTGACAGAGGCACAAGCTGTCCAATATTGGTATGGGATATTGGATAGGGAGTTGAGACGTAGAGTGAGAGATGCTACCTTACTACAAGAGACATCACCTACATTGGCCATTATGTTTTGTCTTGCTGAGCATATTGAGCTCAACATGCAAGAAGAGAGGGTAGTGACTGCTGGGTTCAGCAAGGATTCACCATCTTCATCAACGTCTTCACGTTACCAGTCTACAACACAAACCCGGAGTGGTTATGGTAGACATGTGGGACAGTCTCGACCATATGGACAGAGTGGTGAAGGTGCATCATCCATACCATTGCCATCCTTTTCAGGTCAACAATCAATTGTTAGAATGGTATGTTGGACATGTGGTGGACCTCATCACAAGAAGGATTGCCTTCAAGGTTGAAGGATGAATCATGTTGGAGTAAAATCATGTGAGCATTGTCACAAACATGGTCACATGATGGATCGATGTTTTGATCTCCATCCAGAATTACGATCAACAAGAGTTGCCATGGCGGTTCCTGGAAGAGGACGAGGAGTTCAAGGTGGCAGGGGTGGTGGTAGAGGACCAGCCTCTACTCAAGTGTTAGCCCATGAGGCTAGTCATGAGGTGAACATGGCATCATTTGGAGCAGCTTGGAGCGTAAGATAGCAAGTATGGCTATAGCCCAACAAAGATCAGATTCTGGAGCTGGTGCCTCTACATCATACGATGGAGATGTTGTGGAGTACATGTGCGCAGCGGCAAACTATGTGCAGTTGTTGTAACTCATAGTGCAACACATACTACTAAGTCTAGAGGAGCATCCATGAATTTGGATCCACAAAGAGGGGAGGCTAGCCGACAGATTAGACTTCCTCAGTCTTTCACATTGTCTGAGGCATTGAACACCTCATCCATGGCTCCTAGACGATCTAGCATCATTTTTCAGCTAACCATCATGATGTAACTTGCATTTATCTCAGATTCATGTCATCATGTATCATTGAAAAAACTAACAATGATGCATCACGACGTCAAGTGTTGGGTCAAGCTATGGACCTAAACTGTTTAACATGGATTGTGAGCCTTGGATTGGCTGAGCAGAGACGCATGAAATCCACATGTATGATTGCAAGACCATTAGTAAGCTCTTTGCCTATCTAGACGGTGGAGGCAAATGTTGGGGGTGATAAGTGCCCAAGATCTCATCCTTGGTCTTATGGGGATGTTAGAGAAGGAGAGATAGGGTCTTCTTCGAGTATCGTTCGAGTTTTTTGCGCGAGCAGGCGATAGTTACCACTTTTGACCTTTGTGATACAACACAAGAGGTTCTGTTTCTACAACAAAGAGGAGTTGTTCACACTGAGATAGTGGAGCCTGGTATGAGAAAGCAGAAAAAGCTCTCTTCTCAAGAGGTTGTCATTTAGCAACCAGATACTACGTCTTCTATCTCTAGTGTTGATGGAGAGGAGATTTGGGATATTGAGATTGGTCCCAAAGTGACGGGGAGAAGAAAGGCGTAGGGTGTGGAGGTTTCGAGGAGTTTCAGAACTGTTTTACCTTCAGAATGAAGGATTTAGGCTGTTTGAAGGGACCTGGCATACGGATTGACTTGACAACAGATGCACCAGTCTTCCGTCGTCCCTATCGATATAGTGATATGGAGAGAGATCTGATCCAAAGTAGGTGTCAAGACCTTCTTGAGGCTGGATTAGTGGAGATATCATATGGAGAGTATGCCTCTGCTGTGGTGTTGTCAGTCAAGAAATATATATACATCGTAATTATACATATAGACGCATGTGTGGTGACTACCGATCTATCAACCGACAGACAAAATCTGATTGATATGCTATGCCTACACCTGAGGAGATCTTTGATGCAGTTGGGCATGCAAAGGTTTTTAGTACATTGGATTTACAAGCGGGATTTCATCAATTGCGGATTCGAGATGAGGATAAGGCCAAGACAGCCTTTTGGGCAATTGATTCGCATGGCAAGGATGTGTTGTATCAGTGGAGGTTCTTACCATTTGGGTTGAAGAATGCACCTGCTGAGTTCCAAAGAGTGATGGATAGGATCCTAGCCGGACTTGATTGTGCCAGAGCCTACATCGATAATATTCTAGTGTATAGTGCTACAGTGAGGGAGCATAAGATACATTTGCACGCGGTATTTGAGCGACTGATTGCTCATGGCCTCAAGTTGCATCCTCGAAAGTGTAAGTTCTTTCAAGAGCAGGTAGAGTACTTGGATCATACCATATATCCGGGAGGATTAGAAGTTCAGCAAACCAAGGTGGAGGCTATCTTGCGTATTCCACAACCCTCAGATGTGAGTAGGGTTAGAGCTTTCCTTAGACTTGCAAAATTCTATCGTCGATATGTGCGAGGATTTAGCACTATTGCCAAAGCCTTGACAAAGCTGACAAAGCTAGATCAAGAGTGGAGTTGGGGAGATGAACATGAGAGACCTTTTGTTGAGCTCAAGGGAAGGTTGACATCTGCCCCTATTTTGAGGAGACCTGTGAGAGATCGTCCGTTTCAAGTACATATTGATTGGAGTATGTTGGGTTTGGGATTAGAGAGATTTTCATCGTTGCTCGTTGTCAGACCATATCAGCAGATGCATGTTCCCTTATACAACAGCGGACGAGCACATCGCAAGGCAACTCAAGACGAGAAGCAGTATTTGCCGTATCATCATTGGTTGGTTGGCTGACTGCTGGTGCTCAACATCGATTGCGCTGCTAATTGCGATTCAACGAATGTCCGAACGACATTGAAGAACTACTTGTGTGTGGATTGATCGTGTTGGTCTTTCCATTTGTGTTCGGATTGATGGCAAGAGAAGAGTAGTGCTGAGGTTTATTTCTTGACGGTCTGACCCACTTGCGATGAGAGCCAAGACTGTCAGTTCCTCGTTCAGTTTTGCGATGGATCGATCAACAGAGATTTGATGAGACGCTCGTCTAGGCCTACTCCGCTCGGGCTCTGATTCAGGTAAGGATGCATTTTTATGAGTGAACGTGGGAAGACGAGGACCTCTTTCATCAATGGCTATGTTGTTCCAAAGAGACAATGTTAGTTTCAGAGAGGGCGCCTCCATTTCCGAAGGTTCATTCATTGAGGGATATCATCAAGCAGGCAAGTCAACCTGGAAATGGATGGATGGCTCGATGCTTTGTGTCCTGCCATTTGCTGACATTTGGACCCACGTTGTAGTTCGACCTTACTTCTTCCAATGATGTGCAAATGCTCGGCACATTCGGACCACTTCTCGTCTCCACTCACCTACTTGGGCATTCTCGTCGGCAACTGCAATTCGCTCGCGCTGAAGCGAAGGAGAGAGAATTGGAGAAGACAGCTGAAGAATTTCTGAAGAAGCGTAAGAAGGTAGAGGAGGAGGACTCTAGCGTCGCGGTTGATCTGGAAAAGTTCAAGAATGATAGCTTGCTAGCTAGGGAAAAGGTAGCTGCAACAGTGACAGATGGGCTGGTAGAGGCTCCCAAATTAGCTCGGCGTTAACTGGCACCATTCAAAAAACTGAATTTCATCGACCGATGCTGTAGTCGGGTAATCCAATTCACAAAGCATCGCCCTTGTTAAGTCAATAGACCTCAAATTCCCAACATCACCGTAAGCAGAACCTCATCGGATCCAAACCAAAATCTCTTCAATACGCATTCGAATCCGATCAACATATTCCACACAGAATCCAAAGAATTCGGAATTTGGAGTACCAGTATTGCTGAATTAAATATGATTGTCAGTCAGCTGTTACTCCTCCTCTAGGGTAGAGGCTGGCAAATTAGCTCTTGACCTGAAGAGAAAGAAGGTAGAGGCAGTAGAAGTGGGTGCGGGAAGGCTGAGAGCGAAGGCCGTTGCTTAATTGCTGGTCAATGAAGGAGTTGCAGAGATAGGATGCACTTTGACTCTCTTCCGCAAGGCTTGCAGTAGAGTGGACTGTGGAGCATCACAACCATATTGGAACTGCAGACTGGGCATAGTAGAGCAGTAAGCTTAGCAGAGGTATCTCTTGTGGTTTAGGGATTTTAACCCAAGATAAATTTCCATTTTACTCATATGAGTGGAAAGAAGTCAAGTTTGGAGGTTCCATCTGACAATCGAGCGACACAAGGGACGAGTTCAGCACCTAGACGTAGCGAGATGTCAGTCATGAAGACAGGAGGAGCCGGATTTGACATTGTCAAATACGATGGGCGTGGTGACTATCTTTTGTGGGAGAGGCAAGTCAAAGGCAAATTGAAGGCTTCCGGTTTGGGCAAGTCATTGAGGCCTAAACCCTCTACATTCGATGATGAAGACTGGAAGGACCTTCAGGAGCGAGCAATGAGTATTGTTATACTCCATCTTCAACCTTCAGTTTTGAAGCAAGTAGATGAGTATGACAATTGTACGTTGTTGTTTGAGGCTCTTCAGCGATGGTTTCATCGCAAAGAGTTGTCAAACAGGTACACCTCCTTGAAGCTGATGAGCTTCAAGATGAAAGATACAGGTACAAAGATCCAAGATCACATTGATGCCTTTGGTGATCTTGTTATTGATCTTCGAATGGGAGAGGAGATAACTGATGAGAGGAAGGCCCTTCATCTGTTAAGCTCATTACCTGCATCATATCAGTCATTGTCACGAGTGTTGCTCCATCAGGATAGACAAACGATCACTTACAATGAGGTTGTAAGTGCTCTTTTGACTGATGACCTACAACAGAAAATGATGTTGCCCTCTACTCCATCCTCTTCATCTGATACGGCACTGAATGTGACCCGTGGATGGTCACAATCAAGGAATGAGAAGGATGGGAAGAAGTTTCCATGTCTAGGGGTAAATCCCAAGACAAGAAGACGGTGGTCTGTTGGAAGTGTGGCAAGAGTGGTCACTTTAAGAAGGACTGCCGTGTGAAGACCAAGGCTACTGATCCTCCTTTGGCCAATGTGGCTCAAGATTTTGATGAGAATGACTTGCTCGAAGATGGACTATGAAGCCAGAGGTATGCCCTATGCAACTCACCAAAGGGCGTTGGTGATGTATGGATTCTGGATAGTGCTTGTTCTTATCACATTTGTTACATTAGAGAGTTTTTTCATACTTTCTCAGTATCAAACGGTTTAGTTCTTATGGGAAATGATCAACCCTGTAGAATTGAAGGTGTTGGATTTGTACAGATTCACATGTTTGATGGAATCAAACGTACGTTGACTCAGGTCAGGTTTATACATGAAATGAGAAAGAATCTTATCTCTCTTGGAATGTTAGATTCAAAAGGCCTTGAGTGGAGTTCTAAACAAGGAGTACTTGAGGTGAGAATAGGTGATAAGACTATCTTAAGAGGACACAAGCATAGAAATCTCTATGTGCTAGAGGGCAATACCATCTATGGTGAAGTCAATCTTACCAGATCTCGGCCAGAGATGGCTCATGTTTGGCATTCTAGAATGGGACACATGAGTAATAGGTACTTGACCTTCCTTCGAGATAAGGGTTTGTTACCTGGTTTAGGTAAAGATGACATGGAATTTTGTGAGCATTGTGTCATGGGCAAGCAACATAGAAAAGCCTTTGGTGTTGGAACTCATAGTTCCAAAGAGTTACTTGAGTATGTACATAGTGATGTGTGGGGACCCTCTCCTAAAGCCTCACATTCTGGGAAGTGGTACTATGTATTGTTTATTGATGGTTACTCAAGATTTGTGTGGGTCTATTTTCTCACACACAAGTCTGAAAGTCTTTGCAACTTTCAAAAGTTGGAGAGCCCAAGTTGAGACTCAGACTGGTCACAAGGTGAGATATCTACTTTCGGATAATGGCGGGGAGTATACTTCAGGGGAGTTTAGAAGCTACTGCAAAGAGGAGGGGATCACTCGTCATCTCACCATAATTTATACTCCGTAATAAAATGCTGTTTCTGAGAGGCTAAGCCAAACAGTATTGGAGAAGGTGCGTAGTATGTTGAGCCAATCTGGTTTACCATATGAATTTTTGGCTGAAGCGGTAAATACCGTAGTGTATTTGGTAAATCTGTCTCCTTCAAGTGCAATCGATTTCTTGACACCGTTTGAATTGAGGCACAAACGGAGGGCTGATTATAATTGTCTGAGAATTTTTGGTTGTACGGCTTATCCTCTCATACCAAAGGAGAATAGGACCAAGTTGGATCCTACATCCAAGAAGTGTTGTTTTCTTGGATATGCAAGTGGTGTGAAAGGATATAGGCTATGGGATCATGTAGCTTGTAAGGTGATTGCTAGTAGTGATGTTTCTTTTAATGAGCCTAGATCATTGAAAGAGGGGGAGATATCTCAGGCTCCCCGTACTGACAAAGGCAAATCTCCACTCACTGATGTTGTTGAGGGGGAGATTGATCATTATGGGTTTAAGGATGCGCCACAAGGAGAAGCTCTAGAACAGATGGAGCAAATTCCTGAACAACAGGAATTGGAGGAGCAAGTTGTCATTGCTGAGCCTCAAGACACAACACGAAACGATGGAGATCAACCAGGACCATCTACTAGGAGATCATCAAATCGGATTAGTAGAGCTCCCGAAAGGTATGGAACATGGGCTGATTCATCTATTCTTGAGGATCATGATATTGAAGCTGAGAATGATGATGGCAATGCGTTGATCTTGGAAGAAGGAGAACCTTGTTCATATAGAGAAGCTCAAGCCTCTATCAATAAGCTTGAGTGGGATATTGCTATGGAGCGTGAGATGCAATCGCTTGTTGAGAACAAGACTTGGGAGATGGTGGAGCTTCCAAAGGGTCAACCTTTGGTTGATAGCAAGTGGGTGTACAAGTTGAAGGATAATCCAGCGTATGAAGAGAAGAGGATCTTCAAAGCCAGGTTGGTGGCTAAGGGCTTCACACAAGAGAAAGGTGTGGACTACAACAAAGTCTTCTCTCCTGTGGCAAAGTATGCTACAATTCGTCTGGTGTGCACTTGCTGCGATATTTGGTCTAGTTATGGATCAGATGGATGTTGTCACGGCTTTTCTATATGGATCTTTGGAGGAAGAAGTCTACATGAGACAACCCACTGGCTATGAGAAGAAAGGTCAGGAGAAGTTAGTTTGTAGATTGCTCAAATCTCTATATGGATTGAAGCAAGCTCCTAGGCAATGGAATGCAAGGTTTGATGAGTTCATGAAAGCACAAGGATTTTCACGGAGTGTGTTTGATCCATGTGTTTACATGAAGAAGGTGAATAATGAGATCTTTAGCCTCATTATTCTAGTATATATAGTTATATTTTGGTGTTGGATTATGTGTTGAGCTAGATTCAGTTTTGTATTGGAGGAGGAGGGGTGGGGATGGGATAGATTTTGTGCTCAATTATAAGTGGTTGAGGATGTTGGGTTGGCTTGAAAGGTCCATTGTAACACACTTTCTCCTCCAAGTACTTGTCACAACACAAATATACAAGTGCCTTTGCTACAAACAATACCACTCCCCAAAGACACATCCACACATCATATTTTAGCTAAAAATTGCTTTTTGAAGTCTCATAATACCCGTAATTTCCAGAGAAGTGAATCATATATTGATCTATCACACTCTTCCATTCACCACACTGCTTAACATGATCTTGTCCAAGGCATCCCCTTTATTATTTTTCTAACCAAGAATCATATGACCCCAACCAGCTGTCGGGTTAGATGATTCTTGGTTATGTGTTCCTCTCCTTTCTCTTTTTCCCTCTCTTCTCCACTCTCTATGTGTCTCTCTATGGCTCTTTGTCTTTGTATGTAGCTCTTAGTCTATGAAAAATCCTAACTTATGGCGTTTGTGTTTTGGGCGAGGGGTTTAAATATCTGGGAAGGGAAAAAGGATCAAACGATGTGGGATGTGGCCCCATACTAAGACAATATGATAAGCCCAAAAAATAATTGATGGTGGGTTTGCAACAGGTGAGTTTGTGACACTGATGGGATGAGGTTTGTGTTATGTGTGCTCTTTCTTTGAGTAGTGGCTTGTGTGAAGTTCGGTCTTCAGGTCTTCACGCATGGTCGAGGGTGATCATAAATTGGTTTCTTGGATTCTGATTGGGAATAGTGGTCTATATTCTAGATCAGTTCGAAGGGACCGGAGGTCGGACTTGGTGTTGGGATAGTGTATATTCTAATCTTCTTTTGATTAATTTTGGACTCAGGTTGGAAATAGTGGGTCATGTTGTGGTTATATCGGCATCGTGTGCTGCGTCGAAGTTGAGAAGTCTTGGAGTTGGGATGGAGAACGGTAGTGTCTTCTTGCAAGACCGGGGTAGGACCCTTGCTTGTGTTGTGGATATCCAACTCAGTCAATTCAAAAGATGAGGGGAGTTGTGGAGAATTGGTATACATGTCCAGCCTTTTGCTTGATGCCGGGATGCTCTAAATTGTCCAGCTGAGAGAAGTCAGTAGGGGCCATTTAATAACAAAGAGCTGAGCTATGTGCATACCACTATACTACCGAGGTACTACCGAGGGTTTCATAAGGTTTCTGGACGTGTAGTTTCAGAGGGGACAATAGTGACTTTGACGTTAGAGTGGTTCTCCGGCATTAGGTTTCTAGACTTGAGAGCTGCACATGCAATAAACATGAAAGTTTTATTCTGCCCGTTTTCATAGGGCGAAGGTTTGGTGACGTGTAGGCCCCCAGAGGGACGCCTGCGGTAATGCCAGAGAGGATCACATGGTACAGAACAAGGTCGACCGGCAGCGGGGCTGGTAGTCTGTGGTTTGCAAACACTTTCAGGTCGTCTGCATTTGTTTCGAAGTCGGAGGTCCTCTCCCACTTCACCACCAGCGGATTTCCACTGTCGATGGGGAGCGTAATGACAGTCATGTTTGACAGGAGTCCAGTTGCGTCGCGGTCGTGTGTAAGTCGAATTCTGCTTATTATCAGCCAGCCGCGTTTGGACGAACTACACGTGAGATTAACGTACCATCCTCCAGGAGGAGCTTCTTTTTCTTAGCCTCCGCTCTGACAAATGTTGCAATGTTCTCCGGGGGTAGTTGGTGTAGTTTATCTGGTACTCTTTGCCGAAATTGTGTGGAGCTACCGTTGGGATGTGACTAGCGATCTGAGTTTGAGTAAGATGGCGTTTCGCTGTCGATGGGGCGAGGGTAGTATAATTGTGGGAATGGGTTTACACTTTTCTGCCGGAGTTTCACTCATAGACTTGGTATAGTGGGGTGGAACAACCTTCAGTCAGGTTGAACGGTGGTGCTGCAGATTTGGCTCTCAACATGCTCACAGCGTGAGCCTCATCTGTCTCTAAAGCATACCAGTACGCAGTAGGATTCGGAAGTTGACGCTTCGAAGGTGTTGTTGTCATTACCTCTGCAGTGACAATAACACCTTTGAAAAAATACCGTGCTGCTACACGGTATTTTTTGTTTCTTTCCGGTGTAGATAGCTTGTTGCAGGTCTCGTCATGTTCCGGTTCTCCCCTCTTGGAGTGTGAGGAGGACGTTGGCCTGTAAGGGCTAGCCATCACTTTTTTGGCCCTGTAGGGGTGAAGAAAAAACAGTATACGTTTAGTACTGATTATAGCTATGGAGCTGTAGAGTGTGGGCTGAGGTGTGTATTTAGTGGGAAGAGGAGGTAAAGATTTATCGTGTCTCCACAGAGGATTCAGTTCTGGGTTGTTGTTACTATAATGGATTTGTAGTTTGCTAGTTTGGCTCATGATGTTGGAAGGAGGAGAAATCCTTTTATCATTGGTGGGCTTTACGCATTAGTTTTTATGTTTCAGTTTGCAGTGGATCAGGTTTGAACTATTTATCAAGGTTTGCGTCTGCAGTTTACTGTTGGTGATTTGTACTGATTGCGTTGATTATGTGCGATGATGGATCGAGATTTCTGTAAGGGTTTTGGATTCGTAAGTCAGTGAACGTGCTAGTTCAGTTCATGGTCTTATCGAGAGGAGCTGCGGTTGAGTCCAGCTTACTTCAAACGAACGGTTTTATATTCTGGAAAAACTCTGAGGATGTAAGGGTGGTTTATTCTGAGGAGGGAGTGAGGGTGAGGGATTATATGTTTTTAAGATTCTGCATCGACTCTTGAGTTGTAGGTTTGGAGTTGTGGATGATCGGGCTGAGGAGCTACGTGAGTCAGTCTGTTGATCTGTTTTTCAACTCTTGATCGTGGAATAACCAAGAGTTTGGTTTCTGCCTGCGTGCTTGTTTTCTCGTGTGGGATTCGGAACAAGATGTTAGGGTGTTTAACAATTTCGGTGAGGTTGGTGTTGTGGCACAGAGTAGATGGTGCCTCGTCTGTGGAAATTCCTAGTGTCGACTCTATGTGTGTCTATTCAAAACGTGAAACTGCTGGTCAGGGACTCTGATCAGCCGTTTCACGTTGAGGGGGCTCCCGACGCAGGATTTGAAAGTGCTGATAGTTTCAACTAGTGACTTAGTTCCGATGAGAGCAGTTGTTTTCGTTACTTGAGTTCTGTGAATTCGGAGTTGGGCCGATGGGTGTGTGATTAATCGTGGGTCCGGACAAAGGGGTAGCGTGCCATGTTAGACTAGGGTAGGTAGGGGAGAGCCGGGGTTGGCTCTGCGATGTACGGCGCACTTTGAGTTGGGTGCGATGACTCGTACTGAGAATTGAGGAAACTGGAGTCCTCCTGCAGGTCGGGGGCTCCAACTTGAGGGGGGTAGACCATGTGATTGAAACTTTGAAAAGATTATACAAGTTTTTGATATTCTGCATGGAACTGTTGTGGCCTATGGGAATGTTAGCAGGGTGTGTGCCTAGTCCAAGTTCTGCATTGTCAAGGGGCGGGACCCAATTGTGCCAGCTAGTTCTAGTCATTCAATAGCGAACGAGAAGCAAATCGATCTGACTTGGAACAAGTAAAAAGTGAAATCTAGTAAAACAGTCCGACAGGGAACTTACGGGTTGTGTAAACCTGAGGCAACTTGGGGAGTGTCTACTCCAAGGGCACTAGGAAGGCTAGCACCCCACCAGTCGAGTCGGTCAGAAGAGAAGCAACCAGGCTTGCGCCTTCGGGGTCAGAGAGAAACCCTTGTGTTCGTATGTAATTGGATGCCCAAAGAAGTCCGACAAAGATCGAGAAACCCGTGAGTCCCTTGTGGTCGAGGAGGCCGCTCTAGAGAGAGGAATCGTTAACCAAAAGAACCGATAACAACAGAAAGGCCGAGGTGCCACACTCAAGAAACTCGGGCAGCTTGTCTGAGGGAGTGAAATTATTCTTCAAACATTCCCGAGAAGTGAAAAGATGTGTTGTACTCGCCAAGCTAAAACCGATTGAAAGAGAGTAAAACGATGACGAGAGGAGACAAAATTTACCAAAGAATCTCTAAAATCATGAAAATGCCCACCATGAACTCCCAAGACGAACTAGGTCGACCAGAAGCGAGCTAGGCGCGAGTCACCTGTCGCGAAGGCGGGAGATTTAGGAAGGGATACGGGGCTAAACTAGAGGTGGTCGTGCCACAAGAGAAGTGAGGGCGGGGTAAACTAGTTGCCTCTTAAAAGGTGATGAAGTTAGCTAGGGGACTGCGAAAAAATCAAATGTTGGGACAACGAATCGGGCTTGTGAGAGCGAGATTCATGAAGCTCAAACCCTATATTCTCTTTTATTGATTATAAGAAGTTTGACACATTCTATGACATGTGAAAGTGATGTGATAAATGCAAAATCCGTTGCACAAGACGTTGGTTTCGACTCTTGGCACATAATAAACAGAGAACCAGGATATGCGTGTATGGATGGATTCTTGTTATGCCACGTTTCATCTAAGTGCGCTGTGGGCCTCAAGTTTGACTAACTATTCAGAGAAATAAAGGTCTCCTTTATCATGTAGCTCAACTTGCTAGATAACCCTAGCGCTTCTTGCTCTCTCTTGCGCTTTGCGGGTACTTTAAACTGTATCGGCTGCATCCCTGCCTGTGCATTCTAAAGCATTCCCCAAAATCAGTAATCGAATTGATATTTTTTTCCCGATCCAGAAATTTTAACTCAAACCTAAATTATGTACCGCATTGTACCTATACATAGTGAAGAACAACAACTTGTACCCAGAGACGTACGTGACAGCAATCCACACTTGTCATTTTCTGCCAACTTGCGGTATCGTTAATTCGAGTTGTCAAGTTCCGGGATCCGGATACTGTTGAGTCTATCTCTGAGATTCCACCAGATCACGAACATCGTACAGTACGTGCATGTGTAAACTGGAGCTCCAACGAAAAGTGCCTTTTTAGTTGGCAGCGCTTTCCGCGGCAGAGGGTTGCAATGCCTTGCATGTCGCAAGTCAACGACGAAGCCACGGAGCCTGAGGATCCTCCACAGAAAACATTCATCCGGCGAACTTGGCCCCTCGGCCAAATAAGTGGACTCCAAGGTAACAATGGAGTGAACAGCGCACACAGTAAACCTCTACACGTCTTATCCACTACCGACATGCTTTTCACGACAATCCCTCGGTCTTTCTCTCTTACGGTTATAACCACGGTCCTCCAAACCGGGGCCTAGCCCATGTTACCGGTTTGGCTTCTTCCTTGTACGATTTGATGGGGTCTTCCCATCCTTTTTGTTATTTTACTTCGTCGTTTGGACCACGGTCCTCCAAACCGGTTGGATCCATTGACCCTAGTCATCCAAACAGTACTGTACGGTACTACTTTTTACCAAAAGAGTGTGCCGTTTACTATCCACTTTCTGGTGTTGTTCTTCCTACAAACGCGAAAGACACATTATAATAACAAAAGGGATGGGAACACCCTCATGTAATAATACACCATAGTAATCGATATTTTGTCTACACTTAACTTTGTCAATAGATGAAACTACACACTTATAGCATTCTTGGTTAGTTGTGCATTCTCTCCACCTTTATTATTTTATTGATTTATAATTATAGATAAGACTATCCTTGAAATATATACGAGGAAATTGAATATTGGATATTTCCTTTACATGTATTATTGTGACTTCCGAGAGTTGATATATCCCTAGATATGCAACATGTGTTCATATGATTCGGTGCCCATTCGGAGAGCAAAGTATAACTACCCATGATGCCATTAGGGATGTATTGTTTGCTATGGCACAAGAGGGTGGATAGCTCACATGGAGTGAGCTATGTGAGCTATCCACCAATAAGCGTTGGTGAACGAACTCATATTTGGTTTGAAAGAACTAGGTTATTGTGGCAAACGCGGTGGTTATCGCTCCTACTCATAACACAGTTTTAGAGGCGGCGATCACACATCCTCCGAGATGGGCGACGATGCCGTGTTGTGAGGCGGCTACTATGAGAAGATGATCACATGTGTCATCTTCAGAGCTGTTGTCATGGCGGCGATACTTTAGGTTATGATAACCGACGGCATTGTAAGGCTGTTAAGAGCCGGAGAGATCTAGACACATCACCTTCTTGACTAAACAGCTTATATGATCGAAGTGGAGTCGATGAATGACATGGATAGAGGACAACATAATCCTCCAGATGTACCGAAACCGAGTCCATTTGTGATCAACATCCGGTGTCTTCATCGTGATCACTTTCGGGTATACTTAGTCGGTATTGAGTTGTCATTTTAACTCTTATTAGTGACAACTCATATTGTGTATAAGATGTCTAAGTAGTGTGTTTATGATAGTTGTAAAGCTCTAAGTTACAATGGAGCTATTTTGGCTACACTAGAGGTCAAAATAACATTCTCTATTCCCATTGGTCTAGTAGTTTTGGCCAATGAGGTCACTAGGGCAACTTTTTGAGGTTTTTAGGGATTTTGGATACCTTTTAGGAGGGGATTCAAAGATCGGAGGATAGGGTTGGAAAGCTGACGGGACGAGCTACAAAGTGGGCTCAAAAATGGATGCATTTGAAGGATTTGTCACTCTGAAATGGTGATTCACAGATAGAGTGAGAAATTTAGACCTTTGAGTGTATTTGGGATGTTTCTAAGAATCTTACAAGGGTTTTGGGAGATCTGAGTCGATTGTGATATAGTTTACGACTCAGGCTTGTGTTTGGATTGAAATTTTGACTAATTGGAAGAGTTTTGAGTACAAAGTGATAGGTTGAAGTTTGTGTATATAGTCAGAGTTGCAAGATTGCACTGACTATCACAAAGTTAGTACATCGATCATATCTTTTGATATCAGAACGTTTTGTCAATAAAACTTTGCACAATTGAAGTTCGGATGATAAGTGACATTCTCATGAAATTTGATAGCAATCAAGGATTGGGATGTGTGGTGGGTTTAGTACATAGGGATCTGCATATCACCTTGTGATACAATGTGTAAATCAACAATTGTTCTGAGAGATCTAGACAAGAGAAACATATAAAACTTTTCTGAGAGATTGAAAAGGTTGTGGAGCAATTTTTTGTGAAGTTTAAGCAAGAGTTATTTGTCTGATCATTGGATATCATAATCTTCTTCCGCTGAAGTTTTACCGTTTGTTATGAACTCGAATGTGGAGTGCTGAGGAGAAGAAGAAGAGATTGTCAACTCACACGAGGTTCTAGAGGATTTTTCTACATCCAGGCGCTCAGGCATTTTCAGAGCGAAGAAATGTCCTATACGACAACAGATGGAGCGATAGTAGTCAAGACCTCCAAGTATAGGGGTATGTAGAGATCACCTTTTTGTTCCTCTGACTTTGGAGTTATATGGAGTTATGGATATCGACTTTGACATGTTCGTGAGCCTAGTATGGTAGGCTAAAGAGCGTGATACCAGACAGCCGGGGTATCACTTTCTTTAGTTTATTGTATAATCTATTTTAGAAAAGTGTTTACATTGCTCTACATAGATCACTAGGTGATGCATTGCGTAGTAAATCAGTCACGTTAGGTGATGATCTGTTGTTTGTAGACACTTTGACCTTGATAATTAGGATATCTTAGGTAGTGTATGACATATTTCCCATTGTGAGTCTATTGGGGGCTAGCCTTATGTTACGATTTTGCATAATATTTAATGTTAAATATTATGCAAAATAATGATAATATTTATAATTTTGTCAAAAATTATATCATATGTACTTGAAAAATTTTGATTTTCATATACATATGATTTAATTTTAAATAAATAAATAAATAAATAACATATTTAATGTTTCAATATGTATGTATATAACAAGTTTCAAAAAATATATTCGTGATATCAATGCATTATCATAATAGAACAATCTTTTATATCTTAAAATTCTAGAAGCTACACATGTTGTATATATATCAAATATATGTTTATCTAAAAAATTAATTAAAAATATAATATCAAATTTAATAATATAAAAATTTCAACAAGCATTGATTTTTTTATCTGATGACAATTTTATCTGATTTTATATATATTTATAGAAATTAAATTACATTATATTTAATCAATTTATTACATTAACTTAAATCAAATATTAAAAGTATTTTTAATCTCAAGAATCCTATGACGTAAACGACCAAGATTGTATTTTTAATTGGTGATGTCAAAGAAATAAACCAAATAGATTGTAAATCATTTGGAGAGTCGTGATGAGCAAACAATAGCTATTGGAACTTTTTTCACCGTGAATTTTTTTTGCAAGAAAAATGCTTCAATGATTAAAATGCTACTTACATCTATCATGTTGGAGACTACCTGTGCGCTGCCTCTCGCAACTTTCCCACAACCGTCTCCTCCTCCTTTACTAATTCTTGCATATTCTGTGGCAATACTTTGCCAAACATGGAGAGTAAATAGTCCATTCTCTTCGTCTTTCAATTTGGATTCCATTGGTATCTAAATTGAAGACTATGGAGAATGATATAGTGAGATATGGGTGTTTTTATTTTTTAGGGTTTTGAGTGATTTTTCTTCGATTAGACATATGGGTCGGGTTTTTTCTGTTCCCATCTCCTTTTCATGCATTGGTTCGATTGGAACCTAGGTGGAAAATTATGGAGATATGAATAAAAAGTTATGAGTATTTTTAGATTTTAGGGTTTCCATAGTTAGCATTTTTCAATGTGAGGTGAGGTGTTAGGGGGTTGTGGTTTTGCAGGTAGGAGGAGATACATGCTTGGAATACACTGAACATGTTTACATCATGTCCGGTGTGTCATTGTCTCTTTACCTCGCAAGGGGTAAACACCCACGTGGGAAAGATGCACAAAGATTATGATTGGACTACTTGGGATGTACATGTGAGGAGGACAGTCACATCGACATCGGTATTTGTCACTTCATGAAATATGCACACTACATCGATTCCTTCGTCGAGTATTCCAGGTATACCGTTCGGGTCGTGGGTTTAGGGTAGGGTTTAGCTTTCCATGGAGGTACGATTCTAGGGCTTTTTGATACTAGATGTCCATGTCAACGTTTATTCCATAGGCTTCCTCGAGCACTCTATGACGAGGCTAGACATGCTTTTCGTTTACCGCTGTCGCATGGACAAAGCTTTACTCTGAGAACACATGAGCGTCTGACTGTAGAAGAATTCTCCTCGGCCTCGTGTAAACTGACAATCACCCTCTCCTTCATCTCCTCATCTCTCCATGCCCAACTCGTTGCATCCGGTAAACTCTAGCGGAAGAGGATCGTTGTAACCGACGATTGAACCGTTAACTCTTAGCCAAACTTCGCAGAAAAGTACTTTGCAACCATTCATAACTCTCGGGAAAGTTTCACATGCTCTTTGCTCCTAGATCTCTCGTTACAAATGTCAAACTATACCCTGTATCACAAGGCGATATGCAGACCCTTGCGTACTAAAACCACTATAAACTCCAATCCTTTGATCCAATTGCACTCAAATTTCACAAGAAAACGACTTATCATCCAAGCTTCAACTTTGTCAAGTTTTATTGACCAATCTTGTTGATAGCATGAGTTATGATTGTCAAACTAAATTTGTAAATGCATTGCAATCCTCGCAATTCGCATTGTGTACACAAATTTCAAACTACTGCTTTGCACTCAAAACTCAACAGATCGAGCTGAAATTTTGATCAAATCGTAAATTCAAGTTGTAAATCTGTGTCTATTAAATCCGATCTGTCAAAGCCTTCATAGAACGCTCAGAATTCACTCAAACTCTCCAATTGGTCCAAATTTCACTCTCCCACTTCAAATCACCACACCGGAGTGTCAACTTGCTCAATCGCCTTCATTCTTGAGCCAAAATCCTAGCTCTCCTTGTCAGCTCTCCAACCATATCCTTCAATCCTAAAAAACTTCCTTCGAAGGCTCTCAAAACCCCAAAGAATTAGTCCAAGTGCTCTCATTGATCTAAATTTTCCAACCAATGAGAATGAAGAGTGCCGTTTTGACCACTAGTGGACCAAATTAGCCACAACTAACAAAAAGCTTTACAACTAGCCAAACACACTACTTAGCCACCATAAAGGAAATATAAGTTGTCACTAATACAAAGTCAAAATAACAACTCGAAACCGGCTCAGTATAAACGGAACAACAAAAGGGACCGGGGAGTTTATAACTTGAGTATAATACTCCTCGCCAAAATTCCTAACAATCAACTCCCTATGACTTGCCTTTGGTAGACAGTAGTGATGGACAAGGACCCATGTGTTGAAAGGCGCCACTAATGGCAAGTTCAGGTCCATAATGCTAATATCAAATCAAAACGTAGACTGTTAAGTCCCAAGTCGCGACATAGGAAACAATTGGCAGAATGAAAGGATCTGAGGAGTTTATCACAACTTCCATAAAGCTATCTCCAAAGTGATACACTAACCACGCCCTAAAGTGATCACGATGTAGACACCAGATGCTTATCACAAACGGATTGGGCATCGATATATCTGGAGGATCATACCACCCTCTATTCATGTCCCACGTTGGCTCCACTTCTATCGGATAAGCTCCTTAGTCAGCAACGTTCTAGACCTCCCCCTTTCCTTTCGACTCCAACCATGCTTTATATTCGATAAGGTCCAAGATGATATCCCTTGGATCCTTATCTACATCATGGCCCTAGGATGACAATCCAACCGTGGCCTCTTAACAGCCTTACAATGAGACGCCGGCCATCTTGACCTAAAATATCGTCAAAATATCACCGTCATCTCAACAGCTTTGAAGATGACACATGTCATCATCTTCTCATAGTAGCTGTGTCACAATACGACACCGCTTGATCGATTGGCGCGCGATCCCATGGACAAGTTAGCATGGTTTTTATTTTTATTACTTTTGCGATGGTGTCTACGTTATACTAGAGGGTGACGTGCTGGACATAGGGAGGTGGCAGTTAGATTTCGGAGATTCCGAGCAGGGGATTGGGCTACATTGCAGGAGGAGTATGTTCAGACCACACAAATTAGGAGTCGGGTTCAGTCACATGATACTTCTGATTTGGCGTGATTGTGACGGTGTAGGATCTTGGGGCAGGCCGGGGAGTATAGCAAGGCTACCCAGACCCTTCATCCTTTTTCCATGGCTAGTTTTACTGAGGAGACGATTTCCTCTTTACGCCTTCTGCATCCTCCCATGGACGAGGAGGTACCATTAGAGGTCTTGGAGTATCAGCCAGAGGAGCCATTATGTCTTGATAGATCATTATTTGCTCATTCTCTATGCACAACCCCACTTTTATCCTTTGGGGATTTGTCAGGGATGGTATATGAGCATCTTCAAGATTATTTTCACGAGGATGATACCTCTAGTGGTTTCAAGGATTTGTTTCAGGTGTTGCATCAGTTGCAAGAGGGGAGATTCCGTTGTCAGTTAGTCAGGTTCTGGGTGCTAGTCGGCTTCTCGCGATGGAGAAGGACATTGGGGGCATCAGACCGATATTGGAGAGGTCTTATTGAGATTAGTCAGTCGTACCGTTGTCTTGCAGCATCGTTCATACCTCCATGAGCATCTTTGTCCACATCAGTTTGGAGTCGCCACACCCAGAGGTTGTGAGGCGGTATCGTTGGACATTAGAGCACTTCTAGATATCCATCCGGATTGGATTGTCTTGCAGGTAGACGTTGAGAATACATTTAATAACGTTTCACATGCATCCATTTTTAGAGAACTTAGAGAGGCTAATGGACCCCTATCAAGCCTCATTCCTTTCGTATGATCTTTCTACGATTCACATTCTTCTCTATTTTATCAGTATGGCTTTTTCGAGGAGGAGGGAATCACCGTTCTACAGTCTGCCGCTGACACTCAACATGGAGATCCTTTGGGAGGATCCCTATTTGCCATGGCTCATTATAGAGCTCTTGTGTCTACTACTTTGGCTGTGCCCGGTTGTTTGTTCCCCTCCTTAGCGGATGATACACACATTATGGGCCATGTAGATAACATTAGGCAGACATTTGATTATTTGACTACCGAGCTTCATCTTGTAGGCTTGAGACTCAAGGTGTCAAAGTGTAGGGCTTGGTCTCCTTTGGGCACTCCGCCTCATCTTCAGCTTCCAGAGGGATGTATGATATCGACTAACGGCTTACGTATTCTAGGAGTGTCAGTAGGGTCTGAGGATTTTGTTTCACGCTACCTTAACGTTACATTGGCCGAGGATGTTTTGCATGTAGACGACCTTTCTCTACTAGGGGATCCGCATGTCGCGTTTGGTATACTGTCATCTAGTATTGCTCGTCGATCCACCTACCTTCTTCGCACGATTCCTCCTTCATCTACATTCATATCACATTTGATAGCCTTTGATAGGAGAATCATGGGCATCTTTGGTGACATCATCGGATCATAGACATTCGAGTGTGTGACTGGAGACTTGGCAAGGAGACAAACATCTTTGCCAATTTTGTGTGGAGGGGTAGGCTTATTATCGATGGAGGAGATGACACCTACGGCATTCTTGATGAGTTGGGCGCTTGTTGCATCTTTGTTATCTTCTCGATTTGTGATCACAGATAGACCTATCTTGGAGATATATGCGAGGGACGTCGATATGGGATCGTTTCCCTTACAAGTATTATTACGACATAATAGAGATGCTTTATCATGGGAGGTACGAGATGAGTTTCCATCTTTTTTCCTCTTTGGCTACCTATTGGACTAGGGATCTACAATCTATCTTGATGGACCGACAATTCAGGAGGCTCTATATTCACTCTTAGTGGATCCGGCCATTCTTCATACTACTAGAGCTCGTCTACGCTCGTGCGCGGGCAAGGGTGCATGCTCGTGGATCTTGGCTCGACCATGCATCAGGGCTTTCCGAATCGCACCAGCTACTTTCTCCACATCGATGAGGTTCCGTCTTGGCTTGGTCCGTCCATCTACATCTTCATTACTCACATGTGAATGTGGTATCACTTTAGATGCAAGAGGTGTTCATATGACTCGTTGTACATTCGGAGGACAGAGGATAGCTACCCATGATGCCATTCGGGATGTGGTGTTTGTTATGGCGCGAGAGGGTGGATACCTCACATGGAGTGAGTGTTGATATGCCTTGTGATCGACTAGGGTTAGGACAGACCTATACTTGGTTTGGGAGGACCAACTCACTGTGGAAGATATGGTGGTTACCGATCCTACTAGAAATACAGTTTCAGAGGGGGTGATCACCCATCCTCCAAGATGGGCGGTGAAGTGAGCGGCAAATAGCTCAAGGTCTCCAAGTATAGAGATATGCAGAGATGTCACCTCTTTGTTCCTCTAGCTTTGGAGTTATATGGAGCTATGGACACCGACTTCGACATGTTTGTGAGGGAGTGCGCGAGAGCCTACCATACTAGGCGACATGGGGTATCACTCTCTTTAGCTTACTGTATGGCCTATTTTAGGCAACGTGTTTCCATTGCTTTACGGAGAGCACTAGCTGATGTAATCCATAGGAGAGCAATCACGTTAGATAATACTTCTTCAGATGCTCTGTTGTTTGTAGACCTTTTGACCTAGATAGTTCAGATATCTTAGGTGTTGTAGGACATATTTCCCAGTGTGATACTATTGGGGCCTAGCCCCATGTTAGTGGTTTGGTTTGGTTACATCGTTTGATGGGGTATTCCCATCCCTTTTGTTATTATACTTTGTCCTCAAGTACATCCATTGTGATGTTAATTTGTCAAGAATCAAGTCTTGTTCAGTCTTCATAACTTGGTATTTCTATATCAGAAAGTCTTGTTTTTATTTTCTAAACACAGGATTAGAAACCCAACCGTAGCTGTGAGGTGGAAGTATTCTTTATGCTGGAAAAGTGCCGCGGTCATGATTTCTAGCCAATTGAAATCATGATCATCATGGTTTTCGGACCATTTCATCCAAGCGGAAGTTAATTTAATTTAATTATTTAGCCCACGTCAAATGAGGGAAGTAACATGATTGCTGAAGTCATACGGAAATTCCAACACAGCGAACACAACCGAAAACGGAAAGCAGGAGGCATGAGAATCTCCCAGTAATCTTCGAAGAGTTCGGCCGCCTACGGACCGCAACGCGTGCACAGCTATGCTCGGAGTGCAAAGAGGATGCTGCCACAGAGGAGAGCAGAAACGAAGAAGAAGCTGTGAATTTGGGGGATATGGCAACTGGGTTTCTAGCCCTGCCTCGGTCGCTCTCGGCCTCGTCGCGTCCTCTGCTGCATACAATTTTCGCTCACTGTCGCCCGAATTCCTCCTCGTCACTGCCCTCGTTCGCAGTTCTTCGTTCGTCCGACCTCCAGCACTCTCTCCGAGGAGCCAGGAAGGAAGAGCAGAGATTGTTCGTAGATTCGTCATTCAGGACTTCCAGAGCTGGAACTCTGTGCTGTTCCACCACTGCTGAGCGCCTTTCACCCCTTGAGCTGACCAATTCTAATTCCACCACAGAACTGAATGGAAAGCAACGAACGGCAGAGGCTTCCTCCGCTTCAGCTCAGGTGGAGCAGATGGTGCGATTATCTCCTCCTCTGTAGAGTCAGTTGATTGGTCTGGAAGGCTTCGGTTTTCCTGTTTCTTTCGTTGTTCAATGTGTACATTGCGGAGGAAAATCGTTTGCTATTTACATCGTGGTAATGTATTCTGAATGCAGGCCAATAGGGAAGAAAAGTTGGGGGCATTTCAGCAGCTGCCCATGGTTTCTCCGGCAAATGAGATTCTTGTCTCGGCGCTTAGGAGAGCGAAGATGGTGAAGGCTACTAAAGGTATCCTTGCGCATTTCCCTTTCCTAGTAGATGACCCGGATGTGAATTTTGAGAATATCTTAATCAAGAAGTTTCATATTTTGAGACAGGTCATTATGGAAGAGTGTATGGTTGTAATTCTGCTAGCTAGGCAATCGACGGATCTCATGGTCTCATGATACATTTATCTTCAGGTATTGTGAATGCTGCGAAGCGAGAGCGTAATAAAGGTGCCAAGCAGCTGGATGCGTTGATAAAGGTTTGGCTTTTTCGGATGCCACCACGAAAATGTATCAGATTTTTATTAATCATGTTAAGAATTTTTTCACGTTAGAACTATGAAAGTTATCTAGTCCTATCTCTTCTGACTGGAATTTGAGGTTTAGGTCTTCTTTGTCTTTACTCCTGCTTCGAGCCATAAAATGACATTCTGCCACTTATCACCTCCTCTTTTCTTATGCAGGAATTGACAACACCTCTTAGAGTCTATCTTCAAAAGTTTCCACAAAGACGACATTTGCATGCTTACGAGAGAGCACTCCTGGAACTCACGCTCGGGGATGGCATGTATGAAGAGGTGCAGTCGTTAGCAGAGCCCAATAGTTTTAAATTTGGCCTGTCAAAATGACTCGTGTTTTTTCGTCTCTTACCAAACTGAGTCAGTGTAAGTTGATTCAATGGAACATCTGTATGCTTAGTCATTACAAGTCACCACGATTTACCAACCGTCATATTGATTCTATGTAGGAGTCTGAAAATGCAATCAACCTGAGCAGGTGGATATGATCCAGTGTAGACAAACTTGCTGACATGGATAGGATTGTTGTAGGTTCTCGGGAGGGTTGATCTTTTGCGGAAGAAGATACTGGATCTGGGGAAAAATTACGCTAGCTTGTGTGCCAAGGTTTGTTCACGTTTTTTCTTCATTCTTTTGAGAGCGTCAATTGATGAGTAATAGAATCTTGTTGGCTTCGGCGTTCACGCTTAAAAAATAGAAGGAATCGACCCATTACAATGGAGTCATCAGTATTACATGAGAGCAAGTGCCTTTTGTTTAGAGCCATTATCAACTCTGCTGACTGGTAAAACTCTGTGCTCGCTTATCATTTTGTCTTCTTGTACACAACAGTCAACAACAAAAGCCGAGGCAGAGGAGCGGTTGGAGGAGGTGCTTTTCGAGTCATGTACATATATTAGTTTCTTTTTTCATATTTTCACGTTCACTTTGTTTCGTTTTAGAGCAGCATAATCCCTGCTTAGGGTAGTGGTTTTCTGAGGCTTCATATTATATTGTATTTAGACATTACTAGTTATACTAGTCAAACTTAGGGTGCGACTGAAAGCACATTTTACATTGAAAATCTCAGTCACGAATAATTTCAAAATAAAGTGCTTCAGACTTGCAACCTTGAACTTGTGAATAATGAGATGAGAATCCTTTCTGTATTTCAGGGTTTCTCAAGATTGGAGGAGCTTTTTAAAAAGCAGGGAAAGGCAGTGGATGACTTGAAAGAGCACGCAAAGGTTAGGCTTCAACTTGTCGGATTCGTGTCAGGAAATATGCTCTGAAATCGCTACCTTTATTGTAATTTGAATTACATATACAGGAAGACATTAAAAGTAGCGAGTCAGTTTTAACACGAAAGACCGACAGCTCCCGTCCCAAGTATATGTATTCCCAGTAGTTTTCTCTCCACTATGACGACCTACACATTCAAGAGTTCTCGCTCTTGATATTGATAGCTTGATACTCTTCCGTGTTTTCTACCTTCTAGCCCACAGTAATTGTCGTGGTGCTTTGCCTTCTCCACCATTCAACTGTATATTCTGCCCCGTGTGTGTGTGCTCCCTGGTTTATCCCAAAAGGGCTTTGTTTCACTTGTTTGCGGATTTCTTGAATGCCTGCTAACTGCATTTGTGGCTCTGAGCGTCTTGTTCTGTTGTCCGGAACGTTCACTGAAAGTGTTAAAAGCTGTGAGCTTCGTTCCATATTTGATTCTATATTTCAGTGCGACACAACAGTGGTCCAGGTCTGACAGTGTCCATTTTGTGTCCTGGAGCATATGATACTTGTGCCGGAAAGGGTCACGAAGTCTGAAAACGTCAGTTTTGTGGTTTGACAGACCTTGAGGGCTATGCCAGTTGTACGCATCCGTACACCAACCCTCTGCTTGGTTGGAGCACCCAATGTGGGAAAGTCATCTTTAGTTCGCATTTTATCGTCGGGCAAGCCTGAGGTACGATTTTTAACATTTCCTCTCATCTTTGGTACGGTGTAGAGTTGCATGTGTATCTTTTAACGATTATTTGTTTTAAAATAAATCATACATCTCTCTCATTTCTATGTCGTTTCTGGGATTTTGTGGTGGAGCATGTGTCGTTCAGACATTATAAATCCATCGGTCGACATCGCGAGATTTTTATTAGAACTAGACGCTCTTTTAGGAGATAACTAATCGATACAGACCTTGGATTATTTATGTTCCAACTCTTGTTCACACATCCAGGACCTAGTTTTTGTTCCCCATAAAGTCCGAAAGGTTAACGATGTGTACTTCGTCTAGTCTAGAGATTGAACATCATTTTTCGGGGAAGTTTGTGTTTAGTAAGGTCAGAACTGCGCGGAAACAGAAAAGACAGACGGAAAAAAAAGTTTGGTCATATTCACCTAATTTCTTCCAGATTTCCTCATTTCTTACTCCTTTTGTTGTTTCCCTAGCGTGGATGCGCTAAATTACAATTGTTGCCTCGCTATTCATGCAGGTTTGTAATTATCCATTTACAACCAGAGGCATATCAATGGGTCATTTTGAAATTGAATCGCGAAAGTTTCAGGTATGCATTTCTTTTTAATGCCTGGTACTCCTTACAAAGTCTGCAAAGTTTAATCTTATTCCTTAGTTTTATTCTTTGGTTGCCGATTCCTATCTCACTCGTCTTTGGTCGTCATACGCCCTGTGCAGGTTACTGATACGCCTGGGCTTCTTAAGCGTCCAGATGGTAATTTTTTCTAACTTAATGTGCTACATTGTTGGCATCACTCCCGTGTTCTTTCTGCAGATTTAAGTACGGGAGTCACTTTATGTGACAGATGTTACTGCGTGACTGTTAGTGCAGCTTGATCCGTAGTTTTAGCTGAGCTGCAGTCACACGGACACTTAGGTGGATGGAGGGATGATGCTATTGCTACTGCTTTGGCTGGTTTGAACCAAGAATGCTATGTTATCTTGTACCGAGATCATAATTAGCTAGACAATCTTTATACATTAAATTCAGGCGGGTTTTGGTTGTACGACGTTGTGAAGAGTCTTCTTTGGTGAGTCGTGGAGTGCCTGTGCACACGGCTGCTACTACTAGGCCCATATTGTTTACCTACAAAGATAACAGACTATCATTAACTCAGTGGTTAAGCTTTAAAGTAACTTAGGAGGTTCATATCATGCAGACGAAAGAAATAACATCGAAAAGTTGACTATTGCTGCTCTTGCACATTTGCCTACGTCTGTCCTGTACGTGCACGACTTGACTGGAGAATGTGGTACAACTGTACCGAACCAGGTGAGTGTACTTGACACACAGTAGTCTCATTTTCACATAAATTCCTTTCAACCGATTGGTGCTTTTCCCTGTCACGCCCTGCATCGGTTCTGTGGCATGTTTCAAGAAGTGCAGCCTATGTACTACTTCATGCCTCAGCCTCAACTCAATCAGTAATTTTCCTCCTCAAGTTCGGAAGTTCACAGAAAAAAACATCCAGAACAGTAACCGTCAGCATTGCTAGATTCTTCTCCCTGTCCAGTTTTAAAAAAGTTTAACTCGTGTCGCTGACTTTGGAAGTACTTTTTGTTTCTCATGATCATTGCAGTTTGCAATCTATAACGAGATGAGAGAGAGATTTGCTGATCGGCCGTGGTTGGACGTGGTCTCTAAAGCGGATCTTCTTCCACCTCCTCCTGCCGATGGTTCATTGGAAGTCGATGACTTGAATTCCTACGCACTGTCTGGGCCCAAAGGTGCCCTTTGGGTCTCCGTATACTCAGGGCAAGGTATTGATGAGGTAAGACCGCATTGGTCGGCCATAGACGAATCTTTTCACCGGTTATGTGTTCTGAGACTACTTTTTTATCATGAATCACACACATTTCCTGTTCTGAAGTCATGAGTATGTGTGCAAACTTCAAGCCTATAGTCTTCCTGCTGTGTCAGCCTTAGTTTTAGATACTAATCTTTCAATTGGTTTCTTCAGCTCGTGCGGAGAGTTCATTCCTTGCTTCTGGAAGCACATCCTGTTGACAACGAAATAGAGGAAGCTCTGAGTGACAAATCAGATCTAGACAGTGGCAGCGCTTACAAGAAAGAGGATGATTATTATTATCCCGCTTGGCCAAGAAAGCAAGTTACGCAGTGAGTAACTAGGAAAGCTGGTGCTTCTCAGGCGTTAAGGTTCAAAACTCAGGACAAAGAATGTGAAGACGGGTAAGGAGCTCAGTTCATCTTACGACATCCATATCAGTTGGATCTGTGCGAGACCAAGTTGAGTGATTTGATAGGGAGTACCAGCAGAGCGTGATGTGACTTGGATTCGTCTGATTGGGTTTGTTCTCCACCTTCCAGGTAAACGAATAGGTGGTTTCCCACCTCCGGAAATTATCATATACTTGAGACTCCTCGATGTTGAATCAGCGTTGTGGAGCTTCTTGTCGAGAACCAAGTTTTGAAGAGTTAGATCTTTCTTTTCAGGTCAACAAGTTAGTGAATTTTACACGCTTATGTATTGAAAGCAATAAAATATACGCATTTATGATCAAGGGCTTGGATTTTGAATAGGTTTTGAATAGAACCTCTTGTGCTGCAGGTCAGTAAACTGTACCACTGATTCATTCCGGCCAGGTCACAATCTGACCAAGATGGTGCAAAAATGACTGTGTGCCGAGTCATTCAAGTACGGTTGGCTCATCTCTAAGAACTGCACACTGCTCCTTAAGGTTTGAGAGAGTATATGAGGGCCACGCCTAAAGCCAGTTTTTGCAACTAATAACTGCTGCTCCATTCGGAACTGCTTTTTGTTTCCCAAATCTGACCACTATTTAGGCATTCTCATTACAGTACAAGAATCAGGTGCCAGAAAAGAGTTTCTAGATGTCAAAGTTCGTGTAATTTGGTCTAAGGAAAATGATTGTTATAGTGTGGTGGTTGAAGGGACCAGGAATGGATGCCAGATGCATCCAGGACTGACATCATGCGATTATCTTGTCATTAACATCATGTGGGAGCGAGATGCATGTGCTTCATGTAGTGGACGTTTTGCGTCACAATCATGAATGCAGGTCGTGCAAAGAAGTCAAGGGAGCAGTAATCAGTAGCAGGTGCATCTTAAGGGGAGGCAAATGGAAGGCAAGTCTGGTGAGTATGGAGTAATTGTTACTGGATGGATGAATGCCACTGGATGGTGACCGTCCCCACAAATCAAGCTCTTTCATTTAACAATTCATCACGGCGTTCCAAGAACTGCTAAGAGTTCTTGTAATCATGGCTAACTAAAGTGACGTGACCCTCGGAAGACACCAGTCTACAATATTTAACCTTACAGATGCCTGTAAGGCGGCTGTCTTGCAAAGCTTTCTGAGTAACCAAGTGATAGCATCGCTTAGTCGCGAATAATCTATGTTCAGGTTTTACGTTTCAGTAATAGTAAGCCTCCGATTTTCCATGAATGCGGCTTGGATCAGACTTCATATCGGTCTTGCAACAATTCTGAGTCCAGAGGAAACGATTTGCTTCCTAAATCAAAAGTTCCTGGGAAGGAAAGGAAGTACAGCAAGGATGAGGAACATTAAGGTGATCACTTAAGGATATATATCAGCGAAGTATTTAGCATCTTATCACTGAACTCACACAAAGAGCTTCTTACGTGCAGAAGGTGGATTCATACAGTGAAGTTGTGAAGCAAAGGTATGAAGAGCGTTAAACTGAAATGTGTGCAGAGTGGAAAGTTCGATAGTCGTCCAGCTTTTTCCAGGAGGAATCATGAGAGAACCCTGGCTGCTTCCACACAATGCAGAGGCATGGAATGACTCAGCGCTTCCAGGCTTAAAACATGATTTAAATTGTCTAAAGATGAATCATTAAACAACGTGCCAGGCTATTTCAGATCGTTTGATAGCACAGTTGTTTTCCTATGGTCAGGTACTGTGTTTGGGTATAACTCTGGTGTGTGACTGGACACCTGACTGTTTCCAAGAAGGAAACGCAGGGGATGGAATGCATGTAAGAACCAATATGTCCAGGCTGAAGGAGGCTACAAAACACCAAAAGATGAATCATAAAAGAATCTGAATCTCCAACGGAACAGGCCCTGGAATATTATCATCTATCTCGATCGGTGACGAAAATGTCTTGGGGCATGGCATGGCCGACTGCGAGCACATCCACTTGAAACCCTTCCCTCTCTGAATCCAACAGACGCTCACAGCACAGAAAGTCGGAGGGCATGGATATGTGGCAACCGGGGGAGAAACACTTGGAAGAGGCCGGCAGAACGGGCCGATGAGGAAGAGCCTACGGTAGAGAACCCCCACTGCTGCTAGGAGCCCAGGATTGAGTCGTTTCAAGGAGCCTGGAGGCTCAAAGGCCAGAATTTGTCGTCACAGGGCTGCGAAGTTGCGAAGCCAGTCGCTCGGTCACGGATCCGGAAACGGAGCTGCTGAGTGGCCATGCATTGCCAAATAAGCTCCGGTCCCGTTAGAGGAGGAAGCAGAGGGAAAAGGGGAGCGAAGAAAAGGGGTGGCCGACGGCCAGAACACGTGGCGAGAGGGGCGCACGGAAGTGAGAAACAAAGCAGGGCGAGACAAGAAGGATAACCTGATCCGTCTTTCCAACCACTCGACTCCTCTCCCCGATTCCTGCCAAGCAGATCGGTCACTGGAGAAGGAGAGCCGAGGTCCTGGTGAGTGGACACCGTAGCAGCTCAGATCAGCTCAATTGGACTCCTCGGGCCCCCGCTGCTCCTCGGAGTCCAGCTCTTTGATTTCCCCTTCACCCTCAGCTGGGGATCTCTCCCGCCTCACTTCGTCGCAGCGGATCCCCTGCCATCAACGCCCCCCTCCCCATCTCCACTTCTCGCCGGAACCTCCAGCGCCAGCAGTCATGGCCGCTCTCGCCCAGGCTGCCGTGCCGTGCACCTCGGGCCTCGCCTCCGTCTCCACCGTCGCCTCGACCTCCCGCTCCGCCGCTCCCCAACGGGTATGATCTCTTTTGAAAATGTGTTAGACGAGTGAAGAATGTGTGCTCTGAGTGACTTCCTCGGTCGACCCTTCCTCTATCCCTCCCGTGAGGCTTTGTCCGTGAACATGATGCCGCCGTTTGGGACATCTTCTCGCTCCGACGTTTGGGAGTAGCAACTCGCCTCTGCGCTCTGCGCCTCGCCGAGGGGAGTATGTGTTTGATTCTTCGTGGAGAGGTTTCGAGAATTCTTAGGAGAGATGGCACCGCGGATTGTGCGTGTGAACGAGGCATTGGCAATTTATTTGATATCCTGGATTTTGGCAGGTTGGATTCTCCAGCAACGGACTCTTTAGAAATGTCGAAGCTCTGACCGCGAAGAAGTCCGCTGGCTTCCGCGTGAGGGACTCAGCTGTCGTTGCCCAGACTGTGAGCACTGAGGAGCCAGCTGTGAAGGAGGCTAAGGTTTCCAAGAAGAACGAGCACGGAATTGTTGTGAATGTTTACAAGCCTAAGACCCCGTACGAAGGTATCTGCCTGACCAATGGCAAGATCGTCGGCGATGATGCTCCCGGTGAAACCTACCACATGGTTTTCTCCACTGAAGGTACGTCCCTTCCACACCCATTCCACTGACGCTACGGTCAGTTTGATTCTGAGATAGTACAGCGAGCCCCTAAATTACAGGAGTCGATGGTGGGCCCTTGCTGATTTGAAAAGCTGCTCATATGGAGGAACGAAAATGTGTGTGCTTCTTGGACGTCGACTGGATCAGATAGAATATTGCTTTGAACCTGTAGTCGAGTTGGCGGAGCGTGCGTCCATTCATGACGGAAGTCTTATTCTCTATCCTATAGTGGACTTGGAGGAGTTTATCATGTTTGATTGGGAATGCCAGAAGGGTTTCAAAACATCCGTCTTGTGCCCAAGCATTGATATTAACGGGAGGAGCGCTTTGAATTTCGCAGGAAAGATCCCCTACAGAGAGGGCCAATCAGTCGGTGTTGTCCCACCAGGCATTGACGACAAGGGTAAGCCCCACAAGCTGCGATTATACTCCATTGCCAGCAGCGCACCCGGTGACTTCGGCGACTACAAGACTGTAAGTGCAGTCACTTACTTACATTGACGCCAGAGCTTAGTTCCACAAACACATCGATCAATAGTCAGCAGCTCCTGTTCACACCTGGGTTTTATTCAAAATATTACCACTTTCTCCGGTATTGATCGTCTTCCGTGTCCGTAGTATTAAATCTGGTAATTTTCCGGGAGCATCCCTAGCCAGCAGGGAAAATTTTGAATAGGAATTGTTTTTTGAGCTTGATTGAACTAGCCCCTTGCAAGTCATGTTTTCACGTATTGCTTTTTGTCCCAAACTTCGCGTATCCACAGGTGTCTCTCTGTGTCAAGAGGCTTGTGTACACCAACGACAAGGGTGAAGAAGTGAAGGGTGTCTGCTCCAACTTTCTCTGTAAGTTACATTCCCTCTTTACTGACTGTGTAAGGAGAACATATTTTTCTTGAAGTTGCCGATGAGTTCTCCGGCCTGGGTAGTCCATATTTATACATGCGGGTCTTGTTTTGACGGACCCTGGATAACGAAGAGGATTCCTGTCATGCAGGTGACCTCAAGGCTGGTGACAAGGTTAACCTCACTGGGCCAGTAGGGAAGGAGATGCTCATGCCCACCGACGAGAAGGCAACCGTGATCATGGTAAGTGCAAGGTTGTGTACTTTAGATTTATCCGCTTATGCCCAATTGCACTCAATCTGCTTGATCGTTATTGAACATGGACAATGGTGATCGCAGCTCGCAACTGGAACCGGTATCGCCCCTTTCAGAGGGTTCTTGTGGCGCATGTTCTTTGAGAAGCACGACGACTACAAGGTTTGCCTCTATTCATTACTCACTGAGTAGGACACTCGGTCAATCGAGCTCAGAGAATCAGCTCGCACCTCCTTTCCTGGATTAGATTTACATTACTGTTCTTCTGAGGTATCAGTGGTTATTTCGAGAAAATAGTGCTACGGGTGTTGACACCAATGCTGATCATATGATGATGTGGATGACGCAGTTCCAAGGTCTCGCTTGGCTCTTCCTCGGAGTTCCCACAAGCAGCTCCCTCCTCTACCGCGAGGTACTTCTTATTCTCCTTGCTTTAGATTCCTTTCAAGGAAAGCCCTCCTGCATCCAAAAGTCTCCTCCGGCTGTTACACATTAACACCCGCCGCACGGTGTTACTGGCATAACCACCCCATGTTCCTAATTATTTGTTCATTTTACTGCAGGAATTCGAGAAGATGCAGCAGGACTTCCCAGACAACTTCCGTCTGGACTTTGCTGTGTCCCGAGAGCAGACCAACGCTAAGGGGGAGAGGATGTACATCCAAACCAGGATGGCAGACTACGCCGAGGAGTTGTGGCAGCTTCTCCAAAAGGACAACACCTTTGTATATATGTGTGGTCTGAAGGGCATGGAGAAGGGTATTGATGACATCATGGTCTCTTTGGCCGCACGTGACGGTATGTCTACAAATTCACCCATCACATCATGTCTGGCATTGCTTGCATTCCCTCTCAGGGTACTGTGAGGCTGATGCGAAGTTCAATCACTATCCGTTTTGATGGCGTAATACTGAATGCTGTCCTGGATTCAGGCATTGACTGGGCCGAGTACAAGAAGACTTTGAAGAAGGGAGAGCAATGGAACGTCGAAGTCTACTAAGCAATCGATGCGATGATACTGTACATGATGGTGTACTTCAGAGCATTGACGTTCAAAGAATCCACCTAATCGTCTACGATCGAGAGATTGTTTGAGCTCCAAAAGCTGTCCATGTAATGTGGTGCTCATGTGCACCCTGTAAATTAACGATGCGACAACCATTCCAGATTCCAGATCCGAGAATTCTTTGGATTAGCTGTAAGGATATAAAATAGGTTGTGTTGCAACCAGTTGGTTTGACATCAACAATTTTATGAAATTTGATGACATATCATGAAAAATGTGCAGGACATTTTCCTCACTTTTATTAAAAAGTTGCTGTCGAAGAAACGCGTTTCAAATGTGTAGCTATACTGTGTTCTGCCATCCCGGCTGTTCGTTGACTACGGAGTTTCATATATCCCACATTATGTTACGAAACAACTTATTAACTACTTTGCTAGTTGTCGTGATGTTCTGTTTTTATTATCATCGTGGTGAGTTTGGTATCTTACTCAAAGACACGCGCCGGAGTTAAAGGATCACACTCCAATCTGGGTATGTAACTGTTTGAATGAAAATGTGTGGGGAGAAAAAAATTACTTCAAGTGTTCTACGCAACTTTTTGGAAAGAAAACTTTGTTAGAAAGAAAATAACGAAGAAATTGACTATATGCGTTGAAACAATGATTACAATTTTCTGTAAATAACTACAAACTATGCACGAAATACATTATGAGCAATAATTTTAAAATAAAATAAAAACTGAATATGTGAACAAGAAAAATTCAAACATTTTCTCACAATAGCGAAAAAAGCAACATCCGTAGATATGTTCGTTGTAAGAAAAATACTTTTTTATGATAGCGAAAAATTCAACAACCCTTCACCTGCTCACTGTTACTGAAAAAATTGTTGATATGATACTATCAAATTACAATCTTCTGTATAACGCATTTTCAAATATCATCATAACTGCCTAGTGAATATCGGTGCCATCATCACTAGCGAAGTAGTTAATGGATAGGGAATAGTTCACATATGCAGATAAGCATTGTACATAAATTAAAATTATATATTATCAAGTCAATTCTATATTTTATATATATATGTTTAAAAATGAACCAAATGGAAATCTAATCACTACAAAATATATAGATGTGCTTAAAAATGAACCAAATGGAAATCTACTCAGTAATCATGCTGATGCATCTATCTCCGCTTATGAATAAAGTTGAGCTTTAAACAATCACAAACTAAACTTGGTAACCAAATTAGTTCTGAAATATGATAAGAAAATGATGAAAGATAATATTCTCAAATATGTAGTCATTAAACTTGTAAAAATTCCAAGGAAAATTCAATGTATGTATCGGCTGAACAACCATATTTTCCGAAGAGAAAATAATTCAAATCATTGGATTTTTTTAACAACAATTTGAGGAAAAAATAAGTTTAAAATTAAAAAATTAATGATCATTTTAAAAATAAATTTGACATATTTTAAGTTTTTTTATGAAATTATAAAAAATTTGATGTAATGTAAATTATAAGAAATTTTTTGAATTCTTTTTATTACACTAAAAGTTGATGAATGGTTTGAATAATTTTTCTCACAAACTAAGAAATAAATACATGAATTTATGCTATAACATATACTTTTAAAATCCATTTGAAGACGCAAATCATTTTATGTGAGATAGTTGAGTTTCAACAAATGATCATAAACATAAATATGTTATCTAAAAAATAATTGTGATGCACAAAAAGTATAATGGAGATTGGTTGAGTAAGATTTGAACTTGAGTTATTTTATTTTTTTTAATTAAAAATGATACTTTCTTCAATTTTTATAAACATGAGGCTATGACGTAAAGAATAAATTATCAAGTTTATTCTAGATATTTGATTTATAGTTGTTGGTGTTAAAAAGATACTTCCATATTGGATAAACAAATCAAATGATTCAAATAGATTTAAAAAAAAATTAAGCATATAAGTATATTTTCAAGTTGAAATTTAGTATTTCATCCAACATCAATATTTATTTCAATTAAAAAATTATTTTTTTGTTTTCAACATTAATAACAACTTATTTTTTAAGTCGTTGCAACATCATTTAATTTTAACTTGAAACATAATATCTTTTTAAACATCATTGTTTATTTTTTGAATTTGAATTTTTGAAAAAATGGTATAAATAAAGATTTTTTTATAATTACAAATCTTTAAACACATCATATTAGATAAATATAATTTTATTTTGAATTGTGAGTTTGTTTGATTTTAAATAAATAACAACATATGTTTAAATGTTAAAAAATATTTTTAAAAGGATTAACGATTTAATCCTAAACTGTTAACCACTTGAGACCTATACCAACGCTTTCTTTTTTTAGTAAGTATTTGAATTTTAGTACTTCATTAAAACACAAACACATGTATCCTCATAGATAATAAACATTCAACACCAAGTTGATTTCACAACAATTCTTAAAGCCTAAAAATATATAATACATAACTCTTCAGCCCAACAACACCACATGCTTCTATTTATCTAATGTGGCAACCACTCGATCTTTTATTCTCCAAACACAATAAAATATAAATCCCAAACGACATACAAGTTTTAATTTAATCTAAGAAAGATACATCTTTCTAATGTTAAGCACATATAAACATCAAGGATAACAAAAAAACTGATCTTGGGGAAAAAACAGCTCCACAATCATCCCATTTCACATCATACAATATAATCTTCCATTTCACTAAACTAGATTTTTATTTTAAGCAAATAATAAAATTGCAAGCAAAATAATAAAAAATATAACATACTAAAAATATAAAGAAATGCTTGAACACAAGATTTTTAAAATCCACTAGATTGACAAGTACCTCATTGACAAACATGTACCAAAATACACTAAAAAATTAATAAATACTCCAACCATCAAATAATGTCAATATTAAAACTTTGCTATGGTCATTTTATGAGAGATGCGAGTCAATATTTATTATACACTCCTCTCACACTATTATTTTTTATGTTACTTTTCCTTATAGCGCTGATATGATGATATGTTTTTCTAGGAAAAACAAAACAAAATGAATATGATAATTTGAATGAAAAAAAGATAAGCCTAGAGTTTTCTTGTGTTTATTTATTTATATTTGTACAATGAATTGAATCATGATTTTGATACTTATGTGAGGACAAAGTAAAAATACAAAAGGGATGGGAAGACTTCATCAAAGCGTACAAGGATGGAACCAAACCGGTAACATGGGGCTAGGCCCCAATAGCATCACACTGGAAAATATGTCCTACAACACCTAAGATATCCAGGTCAAAAGGTCTACAAATAACAAGAGTATCTGAAGAAGCATCATCTAACGTGATTGCTCTCCTATGGATTGCACCAGCTAGTGCTCTCTATAGAGCAATGGAAACATGTTGACTAAAATGTTTATTTCAATAACCACTTCATAGTAGATTACATTTTTTATATAAATGATCACATCTTGAGATGAAAGTAACTTGTATAATCCAACATAAAAAATCAAGGTTAGCCAATAAAACTCAAATAATTCTTTATCACAACCATATTCATAAATATGGTAAACAAAATGTCTAAACTCATGAGAACTCGCTTCGCATCTAGCTCTACTTTGGACTTTGACTCCCACTTATAGATGCATTTGCTTACCAAGACTTTATCCAACATAATTCTACTCACTTATTTTTTTAAACGCTTAACCTCAACTTATCAAATTTTATCTACAACAATATTAATTGAGTTTATAAATTGTTATATCATTCACTATTAATGTCATTGGATGAAAATTCAAAATATATGAAACTCTGTTGAAAACTTTCATAGACCAAAAAACTAAACATCAACAACTTTATGATCCTTTAGTGCTCAAACTCGGAGCCTTTGAAGCTCAAAATAAATATGACTTGAGAGTAATCTTTCTTTTATGCTATGGTTATGAGCACAATATCCTTATCGACATTTTGAGAGAAAATAAATTTTGAAGATTTTGATTGTGCTATACTTGTATTAATGTATGACAAACTATTTATTGTGATATATGTTATGATGAGATATGTATGTGCATAATAAGCCGTCACTTGATGATATTCATTGGGATCTTGAATATCATCACAAAACTCAAAACCGCATCATCATTGATGTACTACGAGTGTTTATCAAGTTTTGGAGGATGTTTTTGCCATTTGCAAGCAATCTTGTTTTGCTAGTGCCAATCCATAAGTTCACGAAAGATAAAAGTCAAAGCTCAATAAAGAAAAATTATAATTTGCAAACAATTTTATTTTTTGTCTATTAGGAACATAAGCCATGTCGTGTTAACAATGTAAGGAAAAACAAAACAAAATAAACCTGATTATTTTCGTGAAAAAAATTAACCAAGAGTTTTGTTTTGTTTAATTTTATTTATATATATTGTTCAATGTATTTGAATCAAAACCTCACCTCCTCCTAACTAGAAGGGAAGATGGAGTTGTTCCACCTCTAGCTTTATAGTTACATATTACTTCCACCTAGGCTATAGATACCGAACACTCGCTTATACATTCTATAACATCTATAAATCTTTTTTATATTAAATATCAGAATTGTATCACCTGGATCATGGCATTGTAGTTATACGTCCTTGATATATGGAGAAAAAAATGTACTTGAGAGAGTGATCTAATTTGTGGACAAATTAGGTAATAAAGTCCCCTTCATATGAAACATGCTAAGCGTTGAGGTTGTTACTAGCTTTTCAACAATAGCATGTGGACTTTAATTAGATAATCAAGATCCATTTAGATATATGAGACTTGGATTTCAAGGAGATTCTTATTGAATTCTAATGGTCACAAAGTCTAAATATAAATATGAATTAAACAAAGATTTTGAAGGAATTCTTCCTTGATAATGTGTATACATATAGATACATGTGTAGTGACTATCCATCTAACAATCTATCAATCAATAGACAAAATCCAATCAATATGATAGCCACACTCTCAAAGTCTCAGCTTTGAAAAGTCAACACCAAGAAGTCCTTATTTGAACCTTAGTCCTTGAGCCCTAAGTCTTTTAGCGGTAGATCCATTGAGAACTATGTTAATTTACTATCTACTCTAATTTTTGTTTATGCTCATAGCTATATGCACTTACCTAACTAGGGGTGCCACTACATAAGTTATGATAGTTGTTGTGCACATACATATCATATCATAACAAACACCATTGTTTCATCAAACATCACAATACATAGATCATCATACACTAACACTAGTGTACTACAATCATCCCCCTAATTAGCGGTTAGGTCCCTCTAACACAAAGCAACCATCTTGTGCATTAACATGATATGCTATTTTTGACTCTAAGATTAGAAATCTCGATGCTACGATGCTCCATCATTTGTCACATGTATGCAATCCATACCATTACTTATCACATTAGCCATGAAGTGTTACTATTGTTGGATGATGAAGACCATTTAGTAGAGATTTTTCTCGCCTACTCCTTTGTTCTTTATATTGCTTTGTTTGTTTGTTCATTCAAGGGGTAGATCACAGTGATGTGAGTGAACAAATGGTATAATCATATGGAATACTATGGAGAGATGCGCACTATGCAAGGATAATGATGAGACTCATCATCCTCAAAAAATTGGGACACAAGATTCAAGTATGCCAAATCAGCAAAGATATTAAATTTATGAATTTTTTGTACTAAGGAAGTTAATCACCCGTATCACAACTAAAAACTTCCACATGAGCTCCAAGTTATATTCCAAATAATCCATGGAGATATTTGTGGCCCGATAGAGCATGCATGTGGATCTTTTAGATATTTCCATGTTTTGATAGATGATTCTACTAAGTTGTCTTATGTTTTCTTGTTTGAAAGTTGAAACTTAGCTTTCCCTTGCTTATTAGTTCAAATTATTCAACTAAGGTCTAGGTTCTCTGACCATCAAGCTATCAAGCTAGATGAAGCAAGTGAATTTAAATTACATGGCTTTCAATCAAACTATGAGTTAGTTGGTTTTATGTTAGAATACTCACTACCTTATGTGTACAAAAATAATAGTTTGGTAGAGTCATTCATTAATAGGTAGACCGTTATTAATGAAGTGTAATCTTCTCTCCTGAACCTTGGATCATGCTATGCTTTGCACTTAGACATTAATTAGATTAAGAACATCAGCTTTAGAGTTCATTACACCGTCAAAAATTGGTTCTGGTAAAGTTAGCTATGCATATTTGGACATAAGGTTTTAGTCTTATCTTGATGCCACAAAAAACGTAGATGGGAGTTCAATGCAGAGAAAGGATTTATGTTGAATGTGGATCACTAAGCATTATCAAATACCTTGAATCCACTACGAGAAATTTTTTTTGTTGATTGCTTCTTTGGTCAAGATGTCTTTCCATGTTTGAATGGGGAGCTTAGTCCTTAGGAAGATAAGTCCTTGGGATTTCACAAAAGTGATTCCGTTAGATTGAAAATCCTTGGGAAGACTGTAACGTTTTTTGATTCAAGGCTTTACTCATTGTCCATGAAGAGAGACATACTCTCATGTGATAGGTTCCATCACATTTAGGTATATAGTAAGTCTTGAAGTTGACAAGAATTTAGAAGTATGAATATTGGATATTATCATTGTATATTTATATGACATGTTAGACACTGAGATATATGTGAACGTTCATGCATGTTTAGACAGTGACTCCAACATACTAGACGAATGTGGTATCATCTTCCCAAGGATTTTTTTGTTAATCTCTGTTTTAAGAATGATAACGTGTGTTCTTCCATCTTTATCAATAGACTAAGAATAGTTTTGTCATTGTTACTTTTTATGTGGATGATCTTAATCTCATTGGCACCACATATGCCATTGTCTTGATTGTTGATGAACTAAATTTTGAGATGAAGAAGTTTTGGTGTTTTTTCATTTTGCCTATATTGCATATTGAACATTTTGTTGAGGAAATTTTCCTCCATTGGAGTTTTTACATTGATAACATATTAAAATTATTTGCCATGGACATTGTTCACCTTTTGGGTTAACATATGTTAGTTCATTGTTTAAATGTGCATATGGATGAGTACATGTCTTCTGATGAGGGGATGAATATCTAGCATATGACATAACATACTTGGTAATAATTGGAGGACTTATATATCTTGCAAATTGCAACTAACCAAATTTTATCTTTGTTGTGATCTCACTAGCTCATTTTAGTGCTAACCCTATGAGGAGACATTGGAGCAAAGATAAACATGTTCTGCATTTTTTCAAAAGATCTCAAGATATGAGTTTGTTATACAAGATTGGAGGGAGTTGTGAAATCATTGGATATGCATATGCATGCTACATATATGATCCCATCAAGAAAGGTCCTAAATTGGCTATGTTTTACTTATATATTTGACTCTTGTTTCTACAAACGATAGTACACTCTTACTTAAGTAAGTAAATGTAATCATATTGGTATTTTAGTTTTACTCATTAAAAACACTATAAAATTTCTTTAATCAATTTAGAGGTAAAAACTCACAAATAAGGAAAAAGAGTGAAAGCATCTAGACAGACCTATCGGAACACGTCTCTTCTAGATGTGCTAGTAAATACACACATATCCCATATACAAACTTCCTAGGTAGAGACTTTGTAAATAACTCTGCAAAGTTCTTTGATGATCGAACTCTTGCTTCACATCAATATGAGAGCCCTAGAGCTCATGTGAAAAAAAAAACTCTGGATCAATGTGTTTAATGCAATATCCCTTGGTGTATACAATCTTCACTTGTGCGATGCATGCCCCATTATCTTGTACAACTAGGTTTGAGTAGCATGTATATTTGAAAAACTATAGGAATCTGAATAAAATCATAAACTGACCTTAACCACACATTCACATGATGCATTATGCAACGCCAAAATCTTTACATGATTATGATTGGAGGAAAAAGCCATCATAGTTTACTTATATGACTTCCAAGAGATTTTTGCTCCCATGAGGGAGAGTGTTATGAGATGTATCACAATTAGAGTGTTTGGTATAGGTAGAAGTAAGACGTAATTATAGAGTTGGAGATGGAATAACTCCACCTCCTCATAAGTATCAGGCGGCAGCAGCCAAGGTCTCCAAGTATAGCCAAGGTCTCCAAGTATAGAGGTATGCAGAGAGGTCACCTCTTTGTTCCTCTAGCTTTGGAGTTATATGGAGCTATGGACACCGACTTCGACATGTTCGTGAGGGAGTGCACGAGAGCCTACCATTCTAGGCGACATGGGGTATGAAACAACGTGACATATGGACAATGTCCACATCAGTTTGGAGTCGCCACACCAGGAGGCTGTGAGGCAGTATTCTTGGGCATTAGAGCACTTCTAGATATCCATCCAGATTGGGTTGTCTTGCAGGTGGACGTTGAGAACGCTTTTAACAACGTCTCACGTGCATCCATTTTTAGAAAGCTGAGAGAGGCGGGTGGATCCCTATTGAGCCTCATTCCTTTCGTACGATCTTTCTACGGTTCACATTCTTCTCTATTTTATTAGCATGAATTTTTTGAGGAGGGAGTCACCGTTCTACAGTCCGCCGCTGTTCCTCGACAGGGAGATCCTTTGGGAGGACCTTTATTTGCCATGGCTTATTATAGAGCTCTTGTGTCTATTGCTTTGGCCGTGCCCCGTTGTGTGTTCCCCTCCTTAGCGAATGATACACACTTTGTGGGCCTTGTAGACAGCATTAGGCAGGCCTTTGATTACTTGACTACGGAGCTTCATCTGGTAGACTTGAGAGTCAAGGTGTCAAAGTGCAGGGCTTGGTCTCCTTTGGGCATTCTGCCTCACCTTTAGCTTCCAGAGGGATGTATGATATCGACATATGGCCTACGTATTCTAGGAATGTCAGTAGGAACTCAGGATTTTATTTCACGCTACCTTGACGTTGCATTGGCCGAGGATGTTTTGCATGTAGACGACCTTTCTCTACTAGGGGATCCGCTGGTGGCATTTGGTATACTATCATCTAATATTGCTCGTTGACCCACCTATCTTCGTCGCACGGTTCCTCCTTCATCTACATTCATATCACGTTTGACAACCTTTGATAGGAGGATCATGGGCGTCTTTTGTGACATCATCAGACTAGGAACATTCGAGTGTGTGACTGAAGATTTGGCAAGGAGACAGACATCTTTGCCAATTTCGTGTGGAGGGGTAGGTTTATTATCGATGGAGGAGACGTCACCTGTGGCTTTCTTGGTGAGTTGGGTGCTCGTTGCACCTTTGTTATCTTCTCGATTTATGATCACAGATAGACCTATTTTGGAGATATATACGAGGGACGTCGATACGGGATCATTTCCCTTACATTTATTATTACGACATACGAGAGATGCTTTATCTCGGGAGGTATGACATGAGTTTCCATCTTTTTCCTCTTTGGCTACCTATTGGACTAGGGGTCTACAGTCTATCTTGATGGACAGACAGTTTCAGGAGACTCTACATTCACTCTTAGTGGATGCGGCCATTCCTCTACTACTAGTGCTCATCTACGCTCTTGCTCGAGCAAAGGTGCAAGCTCGTGGATCTTGGCTCGACCATGCATCAGGGCTTTCCGAATCGCACTAGCTACTTTCTCCACATCGATGAGGTTCCGTCTTGGCTTGGTCCATCCATCTACATCTTCATTACTCACATGTGAGTGTGGTATAACTTTAGATGCAACATGTGTTCATATGACTCGTTGTACATTCGAAGGACAGAGGATAGCTACCCATGATGCCATTCGGGATGTGGTGTTTGTTATGGCGCGAGAGGGTGGATACCTCACATGGAGTGAGTGTTGGTATGCCTTGCAATCGACTAGGGTTAGGGCAGACCTATACTTAGTTCGGGAGGACCAGGTCACTATGGAAGATATGGTGGTTACCGATCCTACTAGAAATACAGTTTCAGAGGGGGTGATCATCCATCCTCCAAGATGGGCGGCGAGTGGAGCGGCAGCAGCCAAGATCTCCAAGTATAGAGACCTGCAGAGATGTCACCTTTTTGTTCCTCTAGCTTTGGAGTTATATGGAGCTATGGACACCGACTTCGACATGTTTGTGAGGGAGTGCGCGAGAGCCTACCATACTAGGCAACATGGGGTATCACTCTCTTTAGCTTATTGTATGGCCTATTTTAGGCAACGTGTTTCCATTGCTTTACGGAGAGCACTAGTTGGTGTAATCCATAGTAGAGCAATCACGTTAGGTGATACTTCTTCGGATGCTCTCTTGTTTGTAGACCTTTTGACCTAGGTAGTTCAGATATATTAGGTGCTGTATGACATATTTCCAAGTGTGATACTATTGGGGCCTAGCCCCATGTTACCGGTTTGGTTCCATCCTTGTACGATTTGATGGGGTCTTCCCATCCCTTTTGTTATTTTACTTTCTAGATTCATATGGACAATAGTAACTGCAAGAGTTCTTCTCCAGATCAAATATAGCGAAATGAGTTAACAAGTGAGAGTTGCCATATTTGTTTTCGAAAATAAATTGCAGTAGTGTAGTGAAGTGAAGTGAATAGTCAGGCTATATTCGTCATTGTTCATGATAGTGTAGAAAAATTTAGTTCACTCCTCATCCTCGAACAACAACTTATAGAAATAGAACGAGCCAACGACGAACCAAGGGAGGAAATCGAAGGACGACTCTCAGAAACGACAAGTGGAGCTAGAGCAGACGCGAGAGGAAACGTCAAGGTCAGATAGGAGAAGGAGATTGGCCGAAAACTGTATAAAATTCCCCTAAACTCAATGAATCAGCCGCGTGGGAAGATCCGATCTCATCCACCCCTTGTCTCCTCCATAGAACTGCTTCTACCCCGTCACAAGCGCACAGCACAGTCCTAGGGCTGGACGATTCATTGCATAGGAGTATTTGATTTAATATGTAAAAGCCTCTCCGCTCGGATGGGTTCCCGTCATCGCGTTTGCTTTTTTGACCAGTCAAAGACAAAGTCGCCGCCTAACTTTAGAGAAGTGTTTAGCAGCAGCGGATAGCGTAGATCCACGATTCATGTCGCTTTTTGTGATTGGGATCCTCGAGTAACAGTAGGGAGGGAGTCACTAAAAAGGACGATCTTGTAGGAATTTTGTGGAGATTCTCCCAGCGGATCCTCGTTCAGATTGTTTACGCTTCTTGGAGCTTCTATTTTGTTCGCATCGACGTGATCACTGTGGTAAGAACAGTTTTCCCCAACTTGCCCTCGTCGTACAATCATGACTCTGTCTCTGTTGCAGGGATTTCGATCCTATTTGCTTTGAGAAGGGTCTTCCGCATCGGGAGGACACAGTAGAATAACAATAGGGACGGGAAGACCCCATCAAAACGTACAAGGATGTAACCAAACCGGTAAAATGGGTCTAGGTCCCAATAGCATGAAACTGGGAAATATGATATACATCGCCTAAAATATCCCAACCATCAAGGTAAATTGATCTAAAAATAACACAGCATCTCAAGGAGCATCATCTAATGTGATTACTCTTTTATGATTGCATCTAATGTGATTGCACAGCTAGTGCTATACAAAGATCACTAAAATAGGCTATATAGTAAACTAAAGAAAGTGAAACCCATTGCCGTCTAGTATGGTAGGCTCTCATGCACTCCCTCACGAACATGTCGAAGTTGGTGTCCATAGCTCCATATAACTCCAAAGCTAGAGTAAAAAAGATGTGACCTCTCTACATACCCCTATACTCGGAGACCTTGGCTGTTGGTGCTCCATTCGCCGCCCATCCAGGAGGATGGGTAACCACCACATCCGCCACATTAACCTAATCCTCCCAAACCAAGTACAGATCTGCCCTAACCCTAGTCGATTGCAATGCATACCAACGCTCTCTCCATGTGAAGTATCCACCCTCTCGTGCCATAGCAAACACCACATCCCTAATGGCATTATGGATAGCTATCCTTTGCCCTCCGAATAGCCAACGAGTCATATGAACACATGCTGCATCTACGTTTCTGCATCATCATAAGTTCAGAAGCATACAAAGTTGTTTTGACATGACATCATTTGGCCTATGGCTTATCATCCTTCTTCTTTGTAAGTTATGCATCTTGGGACACCAAGTAATCTAGCACAAAGGATGGGAAGACCCCATCAATTCCTATAGGGATGAATCCAAAGAGGTAAGATGGGGATATACACCAATAACATCAAATGGAAAATATGTCATACTACAGCTAAGATATCCTAATTATCTAGGTCAAACGGTCTGTATATTTTGAAGCATCCTAAGAAGCATAACTTACCGTGATTACTTTCCTATGGATTGCACTAACTAGTGATCTTTATAGAGCATTGGATATATATTGCCTAAAATAAACTATACAATATGCTAAAGAGAATGCCACCCCATGTTGCCTAATACAATAGGCTCTCGTACATGAACATGTCAAAGTCAACATCCATAGCTCTATATAACTCCAAAGCTAGAGGAACAAAGAGTTGACCTCTCTACATACCGATAACCGATGGCATTGTAAGGCTGTTAAGTGCCCACTGTTGTATCAACTTTGTAGGGCTTGGATGTTGAAAATGCTCCAAGAGATATTATCTTGGATCTTATCAGATATAAAGCGCAGTCGGGGTGGAAAGTGTATGGAAGAGATCTAGACACATCACCTTGCTAACTAAGGAGCTTATCTGATAGAAGTGGAGTCGATGTAGGACATGGATAGAGGATAACATGATCCTCCAAATGAACCGATGCTTAGTCCATTTGTGATCAACATGCAATGTCTTCATCGTGATCACTTTCGGGTATACTTAGCAGGTTTTGAATTGTCATTTTAACTTTTATTAGTGACAACTCATATTGTGTATAGGATGTCTAAGTAATGTGTTTAGGATAGTTGTAAAGCTCTAAGTTAAAATGGAGCTAATTTGGCCCCACTAGAGGTCAAAATAACACTCTCCATTCTCATTGGTCTAGGAATTTTGGCCAATGAGGTCACTAGAGCAACTTCTTCGAGGTTTTAAGGGGTTTTGGAGACCTTACAGGGAGACATTCGAAGATTGGAAGATAGGGTTAGAGAGCTAACGGGACTAGCTACGATGTGGGCTCAAGAATGGATGGATTTGAAGGGTTTGTCACTCTGAAATGGTGATTCAAAGATAGAGAGAGAAATTTAGACCTTTGAGTGTATTTTGTTTCTGAAAATCTTACAAGGGTTTTGAGAGATCTGAATCATTTGAGATATAGTTTACGACTCCGGTTTGTGTTTGAATCGAAAATTCGACTCAATTGGACTAGTTTTGAGTACGGAGTGATAGGTTGAAGTTTGTGTATATAGTCAGAATTGCAGGATTGCACTTACTATCACGAAGTTAGTACATCAATCATATCCTTTGATATGAAAACGTTTTGTCAATAAAACTTTTTACAGTTGAATTTTGGATGATAAGTGACATTTTCATGAAATTTGAAAGCAATTAGAGTCAAGGATTGGGATGTGTGATGGTTTTAGTACACATGGGTCTTTATATCACCTTGTGATATAGTGTGTAAATCGATAATTGTTCTGAGAGATCTAGAAAAGAGAAACATTTAAAACTTTTTCAAGAGATTGAAAGGGTTGTGGAGCAATTTTCTGTGAAGTTTAAGTGAGAGTTATTGATCCAATCTTTGAATATCATAATTTTTTTCCGCTGAAGTTTTACCGGTTGTAATGAACTCGAATGTGGAATGCTGAGGAGAAGAAGAAGAGATTCTCAACTCACATGAGGTTCAAGAGGGTTCTTCTACAGCCAAATGCTCATGCGTTCTTAGAGCGAAGAAATGTCCATGCGACAACGTGTCAACTGACCAAGTGGTAAGAAAAAAATATGTCTAGGCTTGTTATGGAATGCACACAAGAGCCTATAAAATAAGCCTAGACATGAAAACCTAGTCTCAAAAAGTCCCAAAATAGAATTAATTGGGATGCTAATCACTTCCACGACCCGATCGGTATACTTGAAACGATCATCAAAGTGTCGGCATAGTTTGTGTGATCTTTGAAATGATAGATATTGATGTGATAGTCCGTCTTACATACGCATTGCATTTGGTCCAACCATTATCTTTGTGCATATTTTCCACGTAAAAATTTACCCGTTGCAAGATAAAAAGTCTATTATACATCTGATATGATGTATCACACACTACTCTAGGTGATTCCATGAATGGAGGTTAATCTATAGCTAGCACAAAGAGAATGATAAGGTCACATGATACTCCATTATTTATCTCATCCCACTTGCAAAATCACAATCCCATAACACCCCACTGCACATAAAAAAATGCTTACTATCAAAATCCTAAAATCTAAAAACACTCATAACTTTCCATTTCTATCTCCATAATTTTTCAACTAGGTTCTAATCAAACCAATGCAGTAAAATGAAGAGATTTGATTAAAAAAAACTCTATCCATTTGTTAGATTTGAGAAAAATCACTCCGAAATCTAAAAATAATAAATTTATTAATTTCTCTAGACAATTCTCTATAGTGTTCAACTTAGGTATTAATGAAACCAAAATTGAAAAAAATAAATAAATTATTTAATCACCAATTTTTGGTAAAGTACCTCAGAATATCTAAAAAACTATTCCGACCTCCTAATTTACTATCCGCTCTCCCCATCACTTCCTTAACCCTAATCTTCATCCATTCATGGAAAAATCATAAAAATCACCCATCTATCATGTCTCATTTGCCAACAAAGTCATGATTGACAAAAGTATGAATATTCTAATTAGTCTGAAATGTGTCTTCAAACGTGTCTTGTAAGTTATCTACTGTATCTTCATCTCCCTCGCACCAGCTACCTTTTCTTTTGCTTTGAGATTCTACCTTGGCTTGGTCCACCCATATTCATCTTCATTACTCAAATGTGAGTGTGGTACTACCTGAGATGTAGCATGGGTCCATATGACTCATTGCCCATTCGGAGGGTAGAGAATAGCTACTTATGATGCCATTAGGGATGTGGTGTTTGCTATCACACGAGAAGGTGGATAACTCACATGGAGGGAGGTTGATATGCCTTGCCGTCGACTCGGGTTAGAGTATACATATACTCGGTTTGGGAGGACCATGTTACTATTGCAACATTGTGGTTACAGATCCTACATGTGATAATATTTCAGAGGGGAGTGATTACCTATCCTTATGGATGGGCGGCGAGTGGAGTGACAACATCCAACGTCTCCAAGTATAGGGCTATGTAGAGAGTTCACCTCTTTGTTCATCTAGCTTTGGAGTTATATGGAGCTATGGCCACTGACTTTGACATGTTGGTGTAAAAAGAGTACATTGATAGATCTTCGACAAAGAGCATACTATACTAGACGACAAAGGGTATCACTCTCTTTAGCTTATTGTATAGCTTTTTTTAATCAACGTATATCCAATGCTCTACGTAGAGCACTAGCTAGTACAGTCCATAAGAAAGCAATCACATTAATTGATGCTTCTTCGGATGCTCATGTAGTATGTAGAGTGATTGACCTAGATAGTTTAGATATCTTAGTTGCACTAGGATATATCTTTCATTATGATGCTATTGGGACCAAGCCCCATTTTAGACCTTTGGGATGTAGAGCTTGATGGGGTCTTCACATCCTTTTTGCTATATATTTCTTTTCTTCTTCACCTCCTTCTATACAACTTGGTTCGTATGCCAAACCAAAATTTAGACACCATGCAATGGGCATCTAGAAACCACACTCTAAAGACTTTTCTTCACATACTCTGCGAATTTCTGTAGGAGGCTCCCGAGTGGCGCCATCATGTTTTATGTGGTGAAATTACAGAGCACCTTGACCCGGCAAAACTTGGAAATGGATCGATCGACCGAACTTTACTACCTTATTCTATAAGAGATTATAGCAAATCCTAGATATGAGGCAATTGACTTCTTTATACAACCTTCACAAATGAATTTCAATGAATTTCAATGAATTTCCATGAGTTCATGATAGAATCAAGTGAGAAATCATGACGTGGCAGATTTACATGAGGAATCAAAGTTGCTCATATTCTTGTCCAAGAAGAGGTAAATATTGTATTTAAATTGTGTAAATGACCAGAGTCAACCTGCAAATGACAAGTTCTTGTGTCTTTTAGAAGGGTCAAATGGTCAGGGTACACTGCAATAATTTGGACCTTTAATAACCGTCGATTTGAAAAATGTCATTGTGTGAAATGTTGAGACTATGCGTGAGAAAACGGCGAGAGGCCATGAGTAAGTATCTATATATTTTAATATATTTATATATAACAGTCATTGCCTGAAATGTTGAGAGTATGCCCTTTGTACAAGTGAATATTTAACTGGTAATTGTGCAAGGTTGTCTTTTGCAACATCTTCAAGCAAGGTGGGAGCCATTCAGTATAACTATTAAGATTCGACTCGTTTAGCTGTTTATTTTTCTTATTTCTTTCAACTTTTGGATTCTATCGGAAATTATGTTAGAATATGCATCACAACACTCTTCAAATATAAATATATACAATATCTAAGTTCTATCATTGAAATTTCGCTAAATATTTCTTTTGCACGTACGGTACCTATGTAAACTGGACTTTTTCTTGGAGCCAAAGGGTTCTAAGTCTCATTTCTTGATTGGCCAAAAGTAGTGACATCTCTATAACTAAAACTCTCGATTGATTCAGTGGTCCATTCTTTATGATATGCCCGGATTTTTGTGACTCAAACGGCACTATCTACTTGAACAACAACAGCAAAACAATCTGTTCCAATTACGATAGGATCAGCGAACACTATATGGAATTTTCATGAATTGAAGCATCATACTGACGAAAAGAGTGCGATATCAGTAAACCACGTAATGTTTCATTTCTAAAAGAAAAAAAAAGGGTAGAAATCATCTTCTCCGCTGATCAGTTCCAGATGAAACTTACGATCAGACAGTGTAGAACCAGGACGAGGCGTTTAATTCCGTTCAGATGCTTGAAAAAATTTAGAATAAACATGATATTGCAAGCATAATTCTCTTCTCCAACTTGCTAGGCTTGTCTGGATCCTTGGAGAAGAAAAAGCTGACATTAGGCAACAGTTGGAAATTTCTTGTGCAACTACAGTGTTATTCAACTACCGTGCTTTCTGAAGTCAGTTCGCACTGAAGATCAACGGATGCAAATTTCACTGACAAGTGCAAATTGTGATTGAGTTTCGTCCAATTAGCCTGTGGCGAGCTTTGTATCTGTAAAGGACTGTACCACTCTCTTTTCAGTCCTGTAATAATATCAGACCGACTCTGAAGTGGGTGATGATGCTGATAACGAGTGTGGGGGGCAAGGTGAAATATCTGAGCCAGCGAGTAAACGCAATGAAAGTTCCTAGAAAGATATGCAGGAAAAGCAAACAAGATAAGCAAGGCAATTTTAGAGATGATGTTGCTCGACAACTTGATTTCGACTTTTGTCTTCAGGTTCCTTCAGGTAACAAGACAAGCCATTTCCACACACTCGCAGCGCGGCTCCTACTCACTCTCATCAAGATAAAGTAGCATGGAAATGGGAATGTAGGAATTCGATCGGAGAAGGAAAAGGATCAGTTGTTCTGTGCTCTGGGTTTCGTAGCCATACTCCGGGAACATACTTTGCGGACATTCAAGCGAGGACCAGCAATTGGCTTCTGCTCATTGCTGATACTTGTTTAGCTGGCCAGCTCACGTGGGCCATGGGAACACAAGTCCTTCCGGTCAACTGTCTCTGTATGTGTTATTATTGGGAAGTCCAACCTGTCCACGATTTTCTGGGGTCTTTCTACAAATGGAGACGACCACTCCGTTTGTAGAAAGACTCGTTCGATGTACAGCGCACCGTCGTTCATTTATGGGAGTTGCAACTTTGTGTATGATTTGTTTACACTGATCTTTCAATGAAACGGTTTTCTTTCATTGCTTCTGTCATGAATACATCCGACCACAGAGAGAGAGAAAGGGCATGAGAACATGATGGAATTTCTTTTAGTTTTGAAATCTCCTGGTGTGATGACCGATTTTGTAGAGTCAGTGGCCATGCTCGTTATAATCTGGCCTTTCTATGGTAAACAAAAGTGTCTTTCGTTTGATCCTCACATTGTGGGGTCTACAGATCTCACATGAGATTCAACCGGTTCGGAGAGTTCAATCAATTATCGGAAGCTCAACGTTTGCTTTTCATCTCTCCCTATACATTTTTTTCCTCCGCAATAAGAAATCATCTTTACCGATAAATTATCTTTACATAAATTATGCAGATTCTCACATCTTGTTTGTCCTCTTGTTTATACGGCTAAAGCAGAAAAGAGGGGACGCATGGAATAAAAGATTATGATTAGATTGTGATATGAAATAACAATGATCGCCCACCAAAAATGGAGGTGATAAATACACTTGTTTAGACTGATGTCCGGGGGTTGCCTTCGTTAAATTTTTTGTTGTTGCTGGATCTATCGGAAAACGCATAGGAAAAAATTCGTAGGAAAGATCATTCTGTTGCTCGTTTTTTGTATTGTTTTCTGGCAATCACCAATACAATTTCTGTTGCACCTAATTTTTCTTCGTTGTGGGTATAGCATGTGTCTTCTAGGCTCCTAGCTCCACTAGACTTAAATCCATATTGGGTGGGTGACAGTCCATATACATACTTTCGTCAGGGTTATTGGATATATAATTTCATGAAAGCTGAAAGAGCTACACTAGCTTGATTCCCAATAACTGCTTATTTTAATGTCACGTTTCTGTCGATAAGCTTGACTCATTACCGTAAGGGGTCATGTGAATATGGATTTTGTTGTGTATAACGGGGGTTGCAGCTGTTCCCTGGTAGACCCGTCGTTTCTACCAGTATGATGTACCATACTGAGTTAATACATTCTCTTCTGAAGTACACAATTGGGTGTCCATTTTTCCTACGAAACTTGGACCGAAGAAGCGGAACTGCTCAAAAATTTCTTTAAGAAATATATATATACTCAGCTTCCATTCAGATCTTGCTGAATGATTCTTGAACGAAAAAAGTCTAAGGTTTTTCAGAATTCTCTGGAAAGCTGGCGAATGTTCACACAGCTTTTCCTTCCGAGAATCTCAGATGGGAAGTGTCCGACCACCGGATGGATATGTGAGTATAGCCAGGGCAAGCATCTTATTTAAGTTAGGCGCAGCCTGATCTCATGCTTCACACACATACCTATGATACAATGTGCCAGTAGGGACCTGGTTAAGTGAAGAAGCAGACACATATTTCAGCACAATCATATGATGTTATGAGCGACGGATTAGAACGATATTAGTGCAAATTCATCGTATCTTAACATCAGCATCTACAGCAGCGGCTGTACAACTGGGATGGAGAAGACTCCATTGCAATCTTTCGCTCTAGTGATGAAAGGAATTTCCAGGACTATGAACAAGAAGACGGAATGACACTCCTTGTCTTCCCTTTTCACTTTATCTTGAGAAGACATAGAAAATCGTATTGGATTCTGATGAGAATTGAGCAGTACGATTCAGGCACAGCTATTGTCAACGAACAGACGAAAGCTCTCGAGAGTATCACCTTTACCGGATGCAGACTTGGTACATACACCAATAAATATCATGCTAGACTTAAATCAAGACCGGAAAAGTCCATCCTTTATGGACAGTCTTATTCCAGGAAATTCACAGTCCTTCTATCCCCTCTCCGAGAAAAGATTTTTTCACCTCCGACTTGGAGAAAAAGTCCAGTAACATAATCAGACATTAGCGGTCGCAGATACACCAACACGACCGGAACCAGAATGGAAACTCACAGTGACTGTGCGCTAGATCATCCAGACTCCAAGCGCAGCAGAAGTGTAGTTCGTAACGTAGAGACGAAGGACAAGCTATGAGCTCGGAGATGCCATTCCACTCGAACAGGAAAAGTGTCTCATGGAGAATCTAAAGTTCCGAAACGACCTGGAGTCAAAGGGGTTGTCAAGCGGGAGGTTAGTAAAAGTCGGTGTCTGCGATAGGGCGATCGGTGCGGTCCGTTTGCGCTATTGGACTGCACTCGGGATTGCCCGGAATCAGGGCCAGTGCACACTCATTACCATTTACGGCGCGTGTGGGTCCAAGTGAGCTTCGCTTGATGGATGATGTCATCAGGGACTGGCTGCACTGGAGGACTCCTTCTTCCTCGTCTTCTCCGGTTTCTCCTGATGGGTCTTTGTCCACGACAAGAGTTGTCTCGCAGTGTTTGATTGTTACATGGGTTCGGGCGCCCCTAGCTCGCTGTAGGAGCTGACGGACTAGAAAGATTCTAGTGCATTGAGTGGAATGTGTGGCTAAAGAATGCGTTGCTCGACCTGTTGGGTTCAACCGTGACCTGGCCACTGGCCAGTCAGAAGCACAGCGCGGGGAAGTACTACCGCTCATAAGAGGAGAGAATGCCGCTGGGGCGTATATAGCTGTGCAGCAGCTGCTCCCGAAGCTACTCGATGATCGATTATCCCTCACGGGCCTAGTATCGGTCTGCCCGTGCAGCACCCACATCGATTAGTAAGCTGGACTAGGACAGAGCTGGAGGCTCGCTGCGGGAGTTGCTCGGGCCGATTCTGATCAACTGTGCGTTTTGTTATCTTCTGGCTCGAGGCCCGTTCTGTTGCAGCACCTTCTTTCGAGGGTACTCTTCCTTCTGTCTGATCCGAAGGCCCAGTCCTCGGACATAAACCCGAGCATTGATAGCCTCATCATTAGAAAAGAAACTCTCCAACTCTCCGGGCTCAAAGCCTGCGCTCCGCGCTGATAGACCCGGTGACCACCCCAGGGGAGAAATTCAAGACGTCTCCAAGAAAATTTGCAAAATTGTTCGGGTGGACTCGCGCAGGAACAGAATGCGGTGAGGCTGTGAACGTGGAAACTCTGCGGAGCTTGGAATTGCTGGGACTTTGAGTCGACTGTGCGAAAGTGCGTCGAGGTCGAGGTCGAGGCCGAATCCGGGCTCTTTGACTCCAAGCTCACTCAGAGGACGAAAAAAGAAAGAGCAGAGCAGAGCAGACAAGAGAAGAACAGCTCGGGAGGTTGCCATTCGCACTGACAGGTGGATGGGATCAGCAAGAGCTGGTAAAATGAGAGTTGCAGTGGTCGGGTCCGGAGTAGCAGGCCTGACTGCTGCTCGTACTCTGGCTCAATCAGGTGCCAATGTCATTCTCTACGAGAAAGACAGCCACATTGGCGGCCACGCCAACACTCTGCACGTGGATGGCGTCGGCCTTGACATTGGATTCATGGTCTTCAATCAGGTAACTTGCATCTCGTGCTCTTTCCCCCACTCAGATCACCCCCGCCTCCTCTCTCTCTCTCTCTCTCTCTCGGAAGCTTTCTCTCTAGAGAGAGCAGCCCTATCTGTTCACACAAGTAACAAAAGAGAGAAGCGACGAGTCTGAGCACTTCCGAAATGATATTGCCACGGTCCATGTACTCGAAGTATGTCTGTTCTGCTCGAAGCAGAGGGGAAACATGAGAGCCCCACCACAAGAGGGTGGTTCGCATACGATCGTATGGGTAGACTGACGTAGTCCATGACCGCCGTGTATCGGGTGGAGGAAGGAATGTTCATGGTCCAGGCTCCAACGGGTTGCTGTGATTCAGCCGAACCTAGCACGTTGCCCCGCTCCGCCATTGGGCCTCTCCCCTCTCGGCAATCTTGACAAGCCGAAGCAACTTCCCCGACGTTGATATGCTCTCTGTGATCTGTCCCCTGTGACGCCATGCGGATCGATGTCTCCACCCGTTGTCGTCGTCGTGTTTTTTCCTGCCCCTCCGAGAATTTGTATAAACCCTGAACCTCGGGCGCGCTGTTGCCGCCGCTGCCCGTATCTGCCTTCGACCGTGGAAGGAATTGGCAGGCCTCGCCTGATCGCCTTCCGTCGTATATTTTCCAGGCGGCGATGGGGATGAGATGTATGTCGTGGCACTGCCAGCCTGCCTTGTTCTGTGTGCTGACAGATTGGCGTGGGTTCTAATGATGTGGACACTGACTGGATCAGGTGACGTATCCGAACATGGTGGCGTTCTTCGATGAAATTGGAGTGGAGATGGAGAAGTCGGACATGTCGTTCTCGGTCAGTCTGGACGGAGGGAAGGGCTGCGAGTGGGGGAGCACGAGCATCGGTGGACTTTTCGCGCAGAAATCGAATGCAGTCAACCCGTACTTCTGGAACATGATTCGCGAAATGCTGAAATTCAAAGCCGACGTTCTTGCGTAAGAGCAGAATCTTGGCCAGCTTCGACTTCCCTTGCCCGCCCGTAAAGTAGACAGTGTAATCAGCGTGAGAAAGAAAAGGCCTTGTGCGGAAAGAAGAGTAATTGATTGATCCACCTTCAATTTGGCTTGTCTGGCTGCCTGCCTGCCCGCCTGCTTGGTTGCAGATTTTTAGAGAAAATCGAGAGCGGCGACCCGGGCATCGACGACGCTACGACTCTCGGCGAATTTCTGAACTCACACGGATACTCTCAAAAGTTCAAAGAATGTTACCTGGTATGGTAAAGTTTCTCCCTACGAGCTGAGTGAGTGAGTGAGTGAGTGAGGATGGAATGAATGTAGCTGGTCAACAGATTCTTCTGCCCATCTCCACGCTCTCCATCTCTGGTGCACTTTCGCGGGGGCGAAAGAATTACACATGCGCGAGCTAACTATTCGGCTTGTGACTCTTGTCCATTGCAGATTCCAGTATGCGCATCAATCTGGTCCTGCTCGTCGCAGACAGTCATGGGCTTTTCGGCCGTCTCGATACTCACGTTCTGTCGAAACCACCATTTGTTACAGGTCCAGCACTGGACCGGATTCCAATAATTATTCAAGGCCAATATTTTATATCAATTTTTTTGCTGCACAGTTTTTTGTGTCTAGCATGTGCTGGACTTGGAGAGCTCTGGCAATTACGGTCGTTCGAAGAGCAAGGGTCACTCGTACAAATCTAGAGGAAGCCCCGTCCCAAGGCACGTGTGGAAATTGATTGTATGGAGATTTTGCTGCATGCAGTTATTCGGGCGGCCGCAGTGGATAACGGTGAAAAGCCGGTCCGAAACCTATGTGAGCAAGGTGAATATGACGTGCACCCATGACCTTCACGTTTGGCTTATCAGCTGTTCGTTTGTGCTACACACATCTGCATCAGACAGATGCGAATATGTCGCCTCTGTTAGACTCGTACAGCTCGATGATGGCGGCAACTGCCTGCTTCTTGAATGCGAATGTAGCTGAGGAGTGCAGAATGTAGTCGAGGATACGATTGACTGTTGAAATGCAGGTTGTGGATGAGCTCCAAGAGAGAGGTGCCGAGATCAGGGCAGCTACTGCCGTCACTCGCATAGAATCTCTCGATGACGGTATGTTTGATCTCATTTCACTGCTCGTATATCTTGCCCTTTCTGCAGCGTTTTCAGCATCCCGCACGAGCAGTTGATGCAGAAAAGTTACAGCTGGTGTTCCTCATATGCAGGACGCGTGCGCGTGGAGGATGAACAAGGTGGAAATGAAATATTTGACGAATGCATCGTGGCTGCTCATGCTCCCGACGCGTTGGAAATGAGGGGCGACTATGCCACTTCGAACGAGAAGAAGATTTTGGGAGCGTTTCAATATGCTTACAGGTTCCGTCCTTGCTCAGAGCACTCTTCTGTATTCACTCGTTGCCATCGTGATTCGTTTATTCCGCTCTGACGAGCAGAAAGCAGAATTTGCCAGGGGAGTTTTGGCTGGAGGGAATGCATAGAAGATGATCTCACTAACGAACTCTTTCCAATTTGCGATGGCAGTGATATTTACGTACATCGGGACGCGAACTTCATGCCCCGGAACAAGGCTGCCTGGGCTGCTTGGAATTTCCTTGGTGATATCAATAATCGGTGTTGTGTGACTTACTGGCTGAATTTATTACAGGTGTTGACATAAATATCCAGTCGCTTTCAGTGTACTCTTCTCCAGATCCGAATAAACTCCACATCAATATTTACCTCTGCCTTTACCACTGCCTTGGTTATATTTGTATCTTCCTTGGCGCCTTGCTTCCTTATCACTCTCCAGGCAATCAAATTATTACAGACGAATACTAACGAATATTGTACAACTGCAGAACTTGGGAGACACAGGTTTGCCTTTTCTCGTCACCCTGAATCCGGCCAAGAAACCTGAACATGTTGTCAGTCTATGGAGAACAAGTCATCCCATTCCATCTCCAGAGGCCGCCGATGCCTCCAAGCGCCTTGGTTCTATTCAAGGTCATCGTGGAGTGTGGTACTGTGGGGCTTATCAAGGTAGGAAGCTGTTTGACGGCATCCTTAACCATTTACTTCTGCATCAGAAACTCACTTCGACGAAGACAATATAAACTTTCAGATGAGGATTGGGATAAGTCCTTCTGTTTCGTTGAAGCAAAATCAATCTTTTTATTTTCTCGTGGCTAGTTCTGATGCGGGGTTTCCAATTTCGCAGGCTATGGATTTCATGAAGATGGGTTCAAGGTAACCGCCAATTTGAGCTTTTACTGAGCGCAACATCGGGCCACTTTCATTTGCACGAAATTTTATGCTTTACTCTGCATGAGTCTATCGTTTTCAGGCTGACAGGCAAGTAGTAACTTTACTTTACGCTGCCATGATGTTTGTGGAATGATGCATGCAGGCTGGTTTAGTGGCTGCAAAACAGCTTCTCGGTCAGAAGGCAGATGTGCTTCGGAATGTAAAACAGATGGTGCCTTCTTGGAGAGAGTATAGTGCCCAGCAAGCAGTTGTTGCCGTCTTGCACAAATTCATACGCACTGGGCAGCTTCAGTAAGTGTGAATGTCTCGCTGACCTCTTGGTTAAACAACGTTGAAATTTTAAACGGAAGAACGAAAGGTCACTGTGTTGTACTTTAATTATCTCACCCCAAGACAAGAATGACAATTGAATTCTGAAATGTCATGCTCTTGTGAAGCGCTGAACGTCTCGTCCCTTAAAATTCACTCAAAGCTTTCCACCAGTTGCAGGAAAGAAAAGAACGAAGAAGTCACCTGGAAGAATTCAATTATGGATTAACATGTCTTCTACCTAAACGGGGTTAAGCAGAATGCTGTTTTTGATTTCAGGCTTGACCTGTGTTTCGCACAACAGGATATTGGAAGCTGGTGGTTCGATTCTAGACTTCATTGGCAGTGAAAAGGGTTGCAGCTTGAAGGTTTCTCTACGTGTCAACAGCCCGCAGTTCTACTGGAAGGTTTGTCATACATTTTACACATCTCTTTTCTGCATGGTGAATGATCAGTTGATCCGTCTTATCGTTTCTGTTTCATGCCTGTTGAGTCTGTCGTGGCTTTTGTTCACGTCACTGTGATATACACCTGTCAAGAAGATCGGTACTAGCTCAGCTCAAAAGTATCAGCTCCGTCAAACGTTGACTCTAATTGTCGTATTCAGTTTGAAAACGTGAACTCTGATTTCAGTCATAATCCATCATGCTCCATCTTGATGACAAACTGATCATCCCCCGCCTCGCCATGTCCATGGGGCAGATTGCTACAAGAGCAGATATTGGTCTTGCAGATGCATACGTAGACGGTGACTTCTCAGTTGTAGGAGACAAAAATGGGCTTCTCCGCTTCATACAGGTTAGTCATCGAATCCTAATACATACGGAGAAAAGGCACTTATGTTTCATTAACGAGCGCTTTCGCTAGCCTCTTAGCATCGCTAGGTATCCGCGCTAAATGTGTCGTGATTTTTTTCTAACAGCTAATTATCGCCAATCGAGATATAAATCGATCTGAAGTTGAGAACCAAACAAGGTACACTCTCTTTCCAAGCAGTCATAATTGTTCTTTGAGATGAATATGGGATACCGAATGAACATATGGGGATCTGAATCGAAAAATTCATGTGCGCAGGGGATGGTGGAATCCAGTATTTGTGACCGCAGCTGTCGGAGGAGCTGTTTCGTTTCTTAGACACAAATTGCGTGGAAATACGCTCACTAATGCTCGTAGAAACATATCCAGACATTATGATCTGGTAGAGCCCTGCTTCTCATGCACTTTAACCCTGATTAGGTTGAGTGTCTTTTTCCTTTGCATCTCCAAAGTATATCAGCGCCATTGAAGAGATTTGAGTGTATCTGCGTAATCTTCTCAGATTCCTGTCCGCATGCGAGGTCGAACTCCTGGACAAATAAAAAGACGCTACTAATGTATGAAATATCTGTTGCAGAGTAATGAGCTGTTTGCTCTTTTCCTGGATGAGACCATGACGTACTCCTCAGCCATCTTCAAGGTAATGGTCACAGCTAATCTTCTGATAGCGCAGTTCTCTTACATGCAGTGCATGAAATCATGTTTTGAAACACCACTTCAAAAAGTTCTGGACGTCTGGTTCGTCACGCCAGGGTCGATCAAATAGACGTGGTTGGCCCCTGATTCTTTGTTTTCCATTGAATAACTTGTGCCAAATTATACAGTTTGGTCCAACTTGATGACTATCTGATCTACGTCCATGTGCTGACTGAACCATCACAGGGACCCAATGACACACTGAAGGATGCGCAGCTTCGCAAGCTACATTTGATGATTCAAAAAGTAAGTCCCGAAACAAACTAAGAACTTGGCGAAAAGTAGAGAGAAGCATAGTGGACATTATTGTTCCAAAACATGGTACTCGACAAAGATCAAGCTCACTCTGTTTCCTCTCTGGCCTCTGTAGTTCAGAGTAGTCAGAGAAGTTCTTCTGCTACTAGTAGAGCCCAGCCAGGGCTCCGGGTCTATGGTCTTCAGGGTATGACAGGGAAATACTCTCGAGTACAATTGAGTGATTCAGAGTAGTTAACATTCAGACGCAGAGAAGTTCAGTTCGACTATAACTCGTCTTGATTTCCACCGATGGCGAGGAGGAAATGCACGACGATTGACAAAGGCGTAAGTAAGCTTGAGATTCCGTTGGCTCTGGTTATTGATATTTCCACTGTGATCCTGCAGGCAAAAATAGAACCTCATCACGAGGTGTTAGAAATAGGATTTGGATGGGGAAGTATGGCAATCGAACTGGTCCGCCGTACGGGATGCCACTACACAGGAATCACATTATCAAAGGAGCAGTTGGCCTTCGCGAAAGATCGTGTTAAGCAGGAGGGTCTTGAGGTAGAAACTCCGACCATGTTCCACATTTGCATTTCCGGCTCTTAGAGTGCAAACTTACCAACAGTTTGGACTCCCACTAAGTCCTTGGATTATCCTCTTGATACGAATGCAGGATAAAATTACCTTCAAACTCTGTGACTATCGATCTTTAGAAGGCCATCACAAGTTTAATCGTATAATCTCCTGGTGAGTACGCTACTGTAATGAAGTACCATTGCGACCGATAACTTGATGTACAACATGTTGTAAGGCTTGTGTAGCCGGGTGGAAAATCAAGACTTGCGAGTTTGTGGCATATGCAAATATCTGGCTTTCGCTCCCTGCAACTTTATATCGCTCTCAAGCTCCTTTCTTAACAGTAGCTGTCGATCGCTTGACTGCGAATATCGTGTGCCTCTCCTTAAATTGCAGTGAAATGCTGGAGGCGGTAGGACATGAGTATTACAAGGAATTTTTCTCGAAATGTGACTACCTGCTAGCTAAGGAAGGACTTATAGTTCTGCAAGTAAGCATGCTAAACCTGAAGTCGAATCATGTGGACCTGTGCGAATTTCATTGCCATTTCCATTCATGGACTTGCAACCAACCGACAAAATTTGTAAATGTCTTGTCACGCATGGATGGGATGAAATTTGAGGGTCAACGCGTCTGTTTCTCTGGGAGGTGGCTCCTCACTCTTAACTACTTGCAGGTCATAACCATCCCCGATGAGAGATACGACGAATACCTTAAGAGCTCGGATTTCATTAAAGAGTATATATTCCCTGGCGGTAGTCTCCCTTGTATCAGTGCTCTGACCTCTGCCATGGCTGCTGGATCGACACTGAGGTACTACTTAGTGCAAATTTCTGCTCATATTTGCTTTTACTTATTTTTCTCTTTTTTGTGCGAAACCGATCTGATATCTGGTACTAAATCACTTGTTCTCCTTCGACAGTCTGGAGCACTTAGAGAATATTGGACTCCACTACTTCCAGACACTGATGTGTTGGCGAGAGAACTTTCTCGCGAAGGCCAGGTAACTAGTCGTTTGTCGGAAGAAAGTCGGATTTGTTGCGAGTAACTCTGGTTCCATATTAACAAGCAGATATACCTCAAAGCACGGATCACACCGTCTGAATTTGGTTTGTTGGCTTGGTCTGCACAGCGAATGTAGAAAGCTCGGTTTCAGTGATAAATTTATTCGAATGTGGGATTATTACTTCGTCTACTGCGCGGCTGGATTCCAAACCTGTACCTTAGGCAATTTACAGGTAAGGCCACTCTACTCTCCAATGACACTTATCCCCGAATACGATGCATCTCCGTGCAAATCTTCCTCCTATTTCCATTTTGGAACAACGCCAAGTTGTCCTTTGTTCACTTCAAGCTTCAGATACGAGAAAATTCACCACCTTTCGTCCTCACATGGAAGTACAAGCGTGCTGACCTGGATTCTGTGATGTTGACTCTGCAGCTGGTCTTCTCTCGGCCTGGGAACGTGGCTTCACTTGGAAATCCTTACGTTAGCTTCCCCATGGGCCTGGGTTCTGACTCCTCCTTGGAAGCTTACTTGGAATGTAGAAAGAAATTGTGAACTATAGTCACCATGTTACGTGGACTGTGCCTTCAATCAAAGAAGGGTCTATCGTTGCAGCGCAGAATGTGAGGCAATGACCCGAATCATCACACTCTCGTCTTTCAGACTACACGCTTCTGCATGAGCGGGTGTGAGAAGATATCCTGCTAAGTTTCGGCAGCATTGGCTTGCGTCGAAACATGTCAGAGATATTTGAACGTACAATGCAACACCCACCATTCAAAAGATTGCTGTGAGTTTACTTCGATGTTATGAACATTAAACTTGGGACAGAGTAGACATTAATTACAACTCCACTCATAACCGCAAGTAGTGTGAACAACACTAATTGTATAGATTAGCCTTCAAATAACCCAGGAGAGTTGGATAACTGATATAACTTAGAATCATCTTAGAATTTACACTAACACGCGTCAAATGAAGCACAGTTATTATGGTAAGGAGGAAGGTAGTGTTGAAAACTGAAATAATATACTAATTAAAATCTGTAAACGAAAATCAGTGTCACATTTTATATAAACACCAGTAAAATTCACAATAATACACATTCGAGAAATTAAACCTCATCTTTATAACAATTCAACCATTTCGACAAACAATAAAGAGTTGTCTCGATCATGAAAACATATAAACCACTGAAAGTTATACGACTCAAGTATCCAAACATATCTTTCAAAACCAAACCTTATCATGATAATAAATCTGGAAAAAGTTGGTAGGATCACAATCAAACTATAAACATAATGTTAAATTTCAACTATAAATTTTTATATCATAATATTTGACATTCATGTATGTAAAATTATTTTATCTTCGTTCTTTACAATTTTGTATGTGAAATTTGCTCTGAAATAAATTGTGGAAAAATAAATTTATAATACATTTTCAAAAAGAGTAACGCACAGTCAAAAAATATATCCTAAATGCAATATATATTTTTTCTTGTAAATATGATGAAATAAGCAAATCAATAAAATATTTTGCCCAGCAATAACATTATTCTAAATACCATCCATAATTTTATAACTTTATCCCTGCCCCGTTAATGTTTGCATTATGATTGTGGCAGGAAGTTAGGTCAAAGAAAAGTATTGCATACATCAAAAAATTTCAAGAAGAAAAAGATAACTCACAATAGAAATGATCATGATCATCGTCTATATTTTTTTCATTCATCATTTGCTAGTTCATCCATTGTCAAAAGCTAGATAGAGCCAGAGGTTGAGGTTGCAACTAGAGTAAGAGTGTATGGCATACACTCTTACTCTAGTTGCAACCTCAACCTTTTAAGGTATGAGAACACAAAAACATATTTTATCCCAAAAGATCCTTCATCATATAGCTGGCCACAATATTGGCGTGTGGTAATATTTCTTCTTCATTGGTTCATATGCTAGATGATAATAGGTTATTGAAGATGACCAATGACATTAGAGTACTTCCATCTATTGATATTGGGAGGTCTTTTGACACTTGGTTAGTTGTATCATCATTCTTCAACTTTGTATTTTTTCCGTTTCTTTCTCCTCATCAGTTAGAAGTTTTGACACTTGGACGTTGTGAATACATCACTTTTGGGATTAGAGCTCTTCTTGATTTGCAACCGGATTGGGCGGTGTTGCATGTGGACATTGAAAATGCATTTTATAATATTTCGTGTTTAACCGTCTTTAGAAAGTTACAAGACATACGAGAACCACTTGCAAGTTTGTTACAATACAATAGACTAATTTATGGAACATACACTTCTCTATATTATAACCACGGCCACACCGTAAAGAGAGTCATTGTACTAAAATTATCGATTGGCATGCATCATGGAGATAGAGCTCATATTCGTTCTTGCTCTAGCAAGGGTAGAGTCTTATGGTTGATTGTGCAACCTTCTATTCAATCTTTTCACATCACATATTACACATTTATCATGACATTACGCTTTTGATTGAGTTTGATCTAGCCTTCAACATCAAGCTTACTCACATACAAGTGTGTTCAAGATCTAGACGCATCCTAGACTTATTTGACAAGATGTCATTTTGGAGGTCAAAGAATTGTTACACATGATGATATTTTTGATGTCATTTATGTCATTGTTTGAGAAAGTGGTCATGATGAGTAGAGAGAATGATGGTACATCCTCACATCATGGACCGTAGGTGATCACCTCTCACCTCTACATGTCTAGCGAGGACTGAGTTGTGATGGTTGCCCTTCTGGTTACTGATCCGACTCAATACACTATTGCCACATACCTCATGATAGAGGAGTTATATAAATTAGCACTGCCGCTAAAACTCACAATTATCGATTACTAAAACATATTGTCTTTTCACTTCTCTTGAAAATACACATAGAGCCTAGACGAGATATGGATAGTTTGGTTAGAGAGTGTGCTTTAGGACCGTTATTTGTTATGGCACACTATCGGGTTATTTTAGATACCATCACCAAAGCACCCAATTGTGTTTTTCCATCTTTGGCAAATAACACACATATTGTTGCATCTAGTGGTGACATTGCAAATGACTTTGATCATCTTGTGGCCCAAGTTGTTGTCATCAGGGTTAGGATCAAGATATCAAAGTGCAAGATTTGGTTTCCATAGTAGCTTTCTCCTCATTTTAAGGTTCCATTGTTCTAGATGGATTTAGGATTTTGAGAGTGTCATTGAGAACTTCGGATTTTTTGACACACGACCTTTATGAGTCTCTATTGCATGATCTTTTGCATATGGATAACCTACTACATGTCGTGCACATACATATCGTATCACAACATACATCGCTATAAAATCAAACATCACACTACATAAATCATCATATGTACCACAATCGCCACCCTAACTGGCAGTTAGGTCCCTCTAACATCAAATAGACATCTAGTCCATAACATGATATGCCCTTTGTGGGGCTAAGATTAGGAGGCCGGGTGCTACAATGCCTCATTATTAGTCGACTTTCTGCAATCCATACCATGTTACGGTCAAACCAGCTTGCCTGCTAATCGCATCAAGGACATCTCCACCGCCCACTAGGCACTGCATTTAGAGGAGGTGTCAAACATGACATATGTCATCCTCTCAAACAATAATTACAAATCAACATACTGGTTGCTTCACCAGCTGATCCACATAACATATATCTCAAACCTGTCCGCACAACTGTCAGGTTTGGATCCATAATACAATCAATGTTTGGAAGGTGACATGGCGCATAATTATGCACATGATCCCTCCAAATCACACCATCACGACCCTCTAATAGCAAAACTCCATAAGTTAGAATCTGACGTACTTGTAGAATCGTTCGACAAGCCGTAACATCCAATGTGATAAGTGCACTCTGCTGCAAGTAAATGTAATCACCAACATAAAATTTGTGAATTGAAGGTCAATATACATCTCCTTGGATGATAGCATAATGCAAAGTATTTTTATGTTGTGCAATAATCAGGTTCTCAAATGCCATGGAGATTACCCTACGGAAGAGTTCAGCCCTTTGAGAACACACCTTCATCCAAACATCAGAGTTATGCAAGTCCAAGACTTCAATTAACTTACGACGAATAGCTCTAGGTAAGCCTGAATCTCTACCATATAATAAAAAATATGATGACAACGTCCCTAGAGATGCTTGCCGATGAAATTGATAACCCATGGCCAACCATGGTAACTGGATGTCTTAGACTTCTAGATGAATTTTCTCCAAGCCAAACTTTCTTAGTCCTCTCTTCACCATCTCAACAACTCTCTTTACTAGACCATCAACCTCGTGATGATCTCTTTGAGGTGATATGATGATCAATCAACGCTCGATCACACAAAATCTAAAACTCGCCAAAAAATTCAATGCCTTGATCAGTCAACACTTCTGTTGATGCACCAAATTGGCTAAGCACCGAAGCTAAGAACACATAAGATGTTCCCTCACTTGAGTTATCAAGCAATGCCACCAACTCAATTCACTTGGATAAATGCTCCACCATGACCAACACATATCGATGATGTTGAATAATCAATGATAGAGATCCTGCAAAATCCAAGCTGCAACGATAACCAAGTCCCATAATCGTTAGAGGATGCAACTGTGGTGTAGGGGGCATTGAATGATGCTCAAACACGATCACATACCATACATTTGGCCACAAACTGTTACATCTCAGTTTGCATACCTTTACACCAACAATGACTTTGAAGTTAGCTATATATCCGCTTCAGTCCAAAATGACATAACTCCTCATGAGTATGTCTAACCAACTGTGCTTTTTGAGATGGAAGTGGTGCAACACGAACGCTAGCATCTCCCCATACTCGAAGAAGATGTCTACCTTCCCATATGAATCGTTCAGCTCTCTGTAACACTTGATCTCGATCCTTGGTATTCAAAATGTCCACCAAAGCACATGTATAAAGAAACTCCAACATCACTAGGTCGTCATGGATGTTTCGGCTTACCACCAAACTGCCCTCAATCTTAACATACAAGGATAACATATCCGCTCTCTTACCCAAAAGAGATATCACATAGCTCTCAAGCGCCAACATACTCAAAAATTCAAATGCATGCCAACTTGGCACCATCTCCTCGTCAATATCACCATGTCATCGAACCCCAGTTTCGTTAACTTGACTTGTACATGGATTTTGACTAAACCAATCCGCATCACAGTTCATCACTCTAGGTTTGTGTACAACCATGAAATCATACTCTTGTAGGATAAGAGCCCATCGTGCAAGCTTTCTTGTTAGCTTGTCTGATTCCATCAACCATTTCAATGGTTGATGATCAGTGATGAGAGTGAAGTAGTTTCCAAACAAATAACATATGAAATGTGCCACCGCCCAAACAGTTGCCAAACATTCTCCTTCATTAAAACTATACTTTGACTCCGCTACATTTTTGGAGTGACTTGCATAAGTTATTACAAACTCCTTCCCCTCATCATCATGTTGGGTAAGCACTGCTCCCAAACCCAACATACTCCAATCAAAATGTACTTGAAAGGTAAGAACTCTCACTAGTTTACTCAAAATAGAGGTAGATATCAACCTTTCCTTGAGCTCAACAAAAACTCTCTTGTTTATTTCCCCAAAGCCACTCTTGATCTTGCTTGATTAGCTTTGGCAAGGCTTTGGCAATTGTGCTAAATTTTGGCACATATCGACGATAGAAGTTTGCAAATCCAAGGAAAACTTGCACCCTAGTCACAAAATTGCCTCCACCTTGGTTTGCTAAACTCCCAATCCTCTTGGGTATATGGTATGACCCAAGTACTCTACCTGATCATGAAAGAACTTACACAATATCTATGGATCCTTGGTGGCACCATAGATATTCTCCATGTCCCACAACAACGGTATGGGTACACACTCCAAGATATCACCAAGCTCAGTTCTGTCACTCTTTGAAATCAAATCAGAATCTTCTATGAACCTCAAAGGCCAAGGTTGGTACCGCTCTATGCTAAGTGTGCACCCAATACTAATCCGAGTCGTCTTTCCCCCAGAATTCTCTACGTAACGTAATTTTTCTTTCAAAAATAGACCTTGTTTGAAACTTCTCCAGTACTTTGAAAATCTTCAACTCTAATTTCAAACCCCTAAATGTCAAAAATTTGCAATTTTGACGGTAGCCTTGCGCCTAATATTTCTATCCCCGCGCAAGGTTCTTTACATCTTCTATCACCCCACCAAATTTTAGATCAAACAACACTATGTGATAATCTAATAGCTGTCACTCTTATTTTTTATCTTAAAACTTTGAAACACCAAATCTTGGACTTCGAGCACTTCTATTCAAAAAAATTGTCGGCCAATCTTGATTTAAAATCCCAAGGTAACAATGAGCATTGATCCATTCTTTCAATTTTTAGCAGTGCTTCGGTGCTCCAAAATCCTTGATTTGGATTTAAGTAGAAATAAAAAATATAAAATTTTGAAATTGATCACCACAACTTCGAATCGTCTCTACTTCTAGATCATCTACACCTCCTTCACTCCATCAATGTCCTGCACACTCTACAGGAAATAGATTGAAGCTATCATCAATCAAAACTCACCAAAATACCTTCAACACTTCAAAAACTCGTAGTTTTCAATCAAGTGGTTTGGGCATCATATTCACATGTGTCTCACGTCACCCATCGTATCTCACGGATGGTACCACCTACTTTCATGACTTAGCAAGTTGATTTGGATAGAAAAATTTTTCATATTTGTGATAATATCATGGCTCTTGGCACTTGGGAGTCATTTCAGGATCCTTTAGCTACCCATCATTCTCAATTGTCCATTACTTTTGGAGGTGTGGGTCTACTTGTCATGGAGGATTATGCCCCATCAACATTTTTGGGTAGTTGGACCTTAGTGACTACTCTATTTTGTTTGTGATTTTGCATTTGAGATAGATACCTCCTACCTAGAATATGTTTCATGAGTCAATTGCTATCCTTATCCTCTCGAATGTTATCTATGTCTTGCACACTATGGTTTGTCATCTTTGGCTAGACAGATCAACTATCTTTTGAGAGTCTACTAGTTATTGGGGCACATGGATTACATGGATCACTCATGAAATCATACCATGAGACTATATTCTAATCCATTATACATGACAACTCTCTCGTTGTAGCATCATGATAGACATATTGATGCATATTTATCGTTGTCTTAATGCATCCAATATTTTAAATATCGTGTATCGTATCATATTTGTATTTTTTTATTTAGCCTCTACCATTGAGAGAAATATAGCTTTGATTGGTGACACTTGTTCTAGACACTATGTTATCACCATAGTGACGAATTATCATCATAGGTGCTATTACTAGACATAGTGATTTATTACGGGAAAGATTAGCTCTCTCCTTTTCTTTTGACCTGGGTTGGGTTTATATTGATTGCTTTGGCTTTTGCTTTGTACCTAATCGATATGTTGCATCTAGCCTTTTATTGCATGATTCTCTTGAAAAAAAGTAAAAAATAAATAAAAATTGACTGACCTAAACTTAGTCCGTCTGTGATGGAACAAGATGTCCACCGGCGTATGCCGGTTGCAACGGACCACATGGTACCTAGTTTGACTGACCTAAACTCAGTTTGTTTGCGATGGAACAAGAACTACACAGGCATAGCGGTTGCAACCGACGCCACGTCGTCTAGCACATTCTTGCCAATGGGTCCAATTCATACCCCGGGAGGGATTTTAGCGTTATGCTTGCCCAAAATCCGGCAGGCTGGGAAGTGCACGGGAGAGGCCCTGAAAGCTGCCTTCTAAATCCGGCAGACTGTATAAGTTTGCCAGAGGCAATCCGGTAATAAATTTTGGGACCTGCCCACAATCCGGTAGGGCGAAATTCTGCCCTTCTGAAATTCCAGCTTGCCAAAAATTGGACAATGCGTTGTGAGTTTTTAGCACATTCCAAAAATCAGGCAGCCACAGAATTATGCCTCAGAATTTTCATCCGTTTTTCTCCACCCATAAGTTTGCTGATTTTTTTTTCGCGGATTACCCTACTTCCGAACGGGGAAACCCCCATTTCAAGACTTTTATCGGGCTGTTTTATTTTACTATCGGCTATAATCCGAATGGTAGAATTTTACAGCATGCTCACATTCGGCCTCTTGTTTTCCAACACCCTCCACAAGCGAAGAGAATGCTTTTTATTGTCGGATCCACTTCTGGCTACCGGATCCCTCCTGGCTATGTATGGCCCGACTAGGAGAAGATTTGCTGGCCGAAACAGGGTCCAATCAAGTCAATAACGGGTGAATTCCCTTGCCTGGTTCGGGTCACGATCAAAGTAGATGCAGAACTAATCAGAAGTTTCCAATAAAAGAACGAAAATTCAAAAAATAAATAAAAATAAAACAATAAAAAATATTTAATACTGTATCTAATATATCCGAACTATTGAGATAAACCAATATATTTACTACAATGCATCCAAAGAAACTTCACATAACCTGAGTGCTCGCCCTATATCAATGGATACCCGCATTCTAAAATAAGCAACACAAAGTTTCCACAAAGCTGTCTGAAGTTTCCAATTGAGATCAACGTTTGTAGTAAAAATGGATCCCAAAGTTTCCAAGTCCGTACTGTACTGTACTACTCAACCGCCATGCCGTGCAGAGTTGCTAAACCCACTTGTCTTCCCACTTTATTCGCGAAAGCAAATGAAGACTCTCGCAATCTAAAGCCCGATATCTTATGTCTATGTGCAGTAGAACATTTCCCATTGTGATGGTATTGGGACCTAGCCCCATGTTACCACTCCGGATTCATCCCTGTGGAATTCATGGGTCTTCCCATCCTTTTTCTATATTACTCGGTGTCCCGGCCGACAACGAAATCGCGATGGAAGTAAGATAATGCCTACTGGAGTACTGTGTCCTCGATTCCTTACTGGAGTAACTGGACCGTCCTTTCCATCAACCCCTCCAATGTTGCCCCATAGCAGATTCCTCAGGCGGTCGCTCTCAGCAGGTCCAAGTAAGACAGACACTGACGGACAGGCCAGTGGCTCCTGTCCCCGGAACAAGAAAGAGCTCGTACCCCACCAGTCACTGCAATGCAAGTTTCGACATGTGGCCTGAACTCGTGGCGGCCTTCCTTCTTCCGCATCCCGGTACGATTCAAGCTGCCCCTCGTGGGTCGGCTCGGTGCTCAGAGCGTCCTCAGCTCGCGTGGTATGGGCTCCGTCTGAAGTCGTCTGGTCAGGCATCGTTGTACACGGTGTACGCCAGCTTGCGAAGCTCTGGACACCGGAGCTCCTCAAGGACGGATTCCGAAGTCGCTGCCGAACGGACATGGACGGGCTACTCGGTCTGCGTCGCTGCATTCAGACCCACGATTAGGCCGAATGGGCTGAGATCCAGCATGCCCAAGCGCCCGATCTTTCGTGCTGCTTAGAATCGCGGTGCTCTCGCTGGCATGGAAGTGCTTCTGCCGGAGCTGCGTGCGTGCTGAGAAGCAGAAGGATCAAATTCTGCTGACTGCACGAGTGGGGGAGCCGAGGAGGTCAAATTCATGACGGCGAGCTTGATGATCGTCGACTGCATGTGAGCCTCGGCCGATTTCGCTGCCTCGGTCCGCACTCCGAACCGATGACGATGGCCGCCGAGGAACAGAGGAGAGCTGCCGAAGTGCAGTTGAATTGTAGAAATGTGGGTGAATTTCAGTACACCGCTTGTTACTGGTAAGCGCATTTCTCCTGCTCCTCGATGGTTCGCATTTGCTGATCCCCGACAACATTCGATCGAGAGATCGATCGCTGAGAAGATGGCATTTGATGGCGAGCGAGGTTCTTGTTTGGATCTAGCTTTAGTTCTGTTCTTAACCCTAGAAGTGCAGGAGCGAGCGTGCATCTGATGATGACATGTGCAGTGAGGAGAACATCTACATGCTCTGCAAAGCCCTGAAGGAGCAAGGTGTGGCTGCTAGGGATCTTTCTGACCTCTTCGTCGTCTTCATCTCGAATGACATACAGCGGGTACGCATCGGCCATCTAATGGGGGAAAGAAATCTGTTCCCAAATTTCTTTAACACGTTTTGAGGAGAGCTCACGGAACGTAAGCATTTTCACCTGACGGTATTCGTTCTTAAAGATCAGGATCTGGGATAACCAGACATCGTAGTACGTGTACTGAATTTCTCGTGTCGACCTCAGAATGTAGTGTCTCGTGATCCTCTCTTCCGCCATGAGGATAATCAAATCAATTTCCTCGCACGTCATGACATTGTCTGACGAATTTCGTGCAGGTTCCCATATCGCGGCAGAGAAATTGCTCTACCGGGTCGGAGAGCTTCTGCTTCTGGGACTATCATGTCATCTGTATACAGGTCACCAGTCATGCCCTCTAATGTTTCATCTTTTCCTCTAAAGATTTCCGTCTAAGCAAGTCGTCAGGGTTTTCCACGCATTATTCTTCCAGATTAATCGTACTCCTCCTACTACAGTCGTTCTAATCATCGCCAGAAAATTAGTCAATAATCTTGTCGTCGGTTTGCCAATCATGAGATTTTGTACGTACAGAAAGCAGGACCTCAGGAAGCTTTGGTATGGGACCTAGATACCACTCTCTCGCTTCCTGCTCCCCTGAGCTCTTACGTGAAGGAGGCTCTCAAACCGGAGATTGAGTTCGACAGAATGTACTCCAGGTGTGAGCTGAAACTTCATACTTCCCGGAATGAAGTTCAAGGCGAGCTGTGGCACGAGAATAGGTCTCCTCTTTCAGTGGATGATCATGGAATGCTGGCTATTGTTTTGGCTACGGACATGGAAAGTGAGTGTGGATTGGCTGAAAAGGACGATGAAGCCTCGGGAAGCAGGCGTCGGTTTTCTGATTGTCGTACCGGCTGAACGAAAACTTGTGAACTTGTCCAAGATTTTGGACACGTGAACACTAGTATTGGTTTTGTGTGGACTGCCTTGAAGAATTTGAGTCAAGCATCTGTAGAGCGCAAACAAGCTTGGGCCACTCCCGCACAGGGAGGTCGCAGAGCTCTTCCCTGTGCTGATGGTACTGCGCTCTTTGCCCGCAGGCTATTCCGTGTGGTCAGAGCTTCCACGTTTTTGAGAACGTTTGCGTCTGACAGAAGACATATGAGGACCCCAGAGGGAGGGTGGCTTGCCTCTCCCCCTAAATACGATTGCATCGTAGCAGAAGGTAAGTATTTCCTTTTCCAGAAATTTCTACGACTCATGTCCAATGGTAGACTGCCACGTTAAATTGCTATGTGATGTACTGGAGGTAAAGGAGTGACACTGGAGTCATACTGTTATGTTGCGGAATGGCATACTGACGTGGAGTTGACTTTGCTGCAGATGGAGAGTCACATAATCTAGAACAGTACAATAGAATAGTCGAAGAAAACGTACAACACAGAATAGACGAGGACTTTGACAAGTTAATAAGTGATAAATATGGCGTGGTCCTCTCTGAAGATGGTTTCGCCAAAGCATTTGCAGTCCACAGAAGCCGTGCACCTTTACAGATTCTGGACATCAACAATCATCAACTTGTCATAAATGTGTGAAAAATAATCATTATTGTAACTTTCTCCCCAACTTGAAACTATTCTCTCTATGTATCAAACCGATGGAGCTATTTTAAACCACTCAAAAGCGATATCTGTACATATCGGCGGGCCTCTAATAACTCTCAAAAGGCGGGCCCTTTACTCAATATTGATTGCTACTGTGTGTGATTCAACATTTTTTATCAGTTGATAAAAAGCGTGCCTCGCAATGTCAAGTGACATTACGGCACCCCCACGAATTCCGCCTCTTGTCGATAGTAACAGATCATACACATACATGATCAGTCGTAGCGATGATCAACCGGCAGAAACATGAGACTGCTTGGTGTTCATCACTCCAAATTAGGCGTGAAGAAGGGAAAGTATCGTAGGTTTCTATTACTTATCTCTCTACTTCTATTACTTCGAAATCATGGTGTTAACATATCAAAACCTACGACCAATTACCAGGACAGAAGCGAACTGAGAACCTACAAAAAAAATACAGACACCAAATTACAAGAACAGCAAACTCTTCTCTTCCGAGCACTGAACTGTTCAGAATGCTCGTGTCCTGACGCTGCTTTGTTTCGAGATGTTGTACGACAGAATCAATTACATACACGACGCTTTACATCTCTCTATGTTGAGTGCAATCTCTAGCTCAAGCTCTCATTCTGTTGTATTGCATCTAAAGAGGCATTGAATTTAAAGTGACTTCCAGCAACTAACATCACGGGCTTGAATGCTTGATCCGACGCGCTTGACAAACGTGTAAATGGCTCGTGTAACATCGGTCGAGATTTTTGTCGGAAATGGATAAGAAATGCATCGTTGCAGGAAGACCGACTCCCTCACATGTAGCAGACAGAAAGATCAGTGTAGCAAGACGATGAGTGATACGTGAATGCAGAGAAACAAATAGAACGACCTCGAGCATTCCGAATCCAAGTAGGCTCAGCACAGCACATGACTTGGCCATAAAGCACAGGTCACATCTGATTAAGTCAAAACAAAAGACCAGTGATATTAGAAACCTCAATATACAATGGGAAAGCCTCCTGATAGGTATAAGTCATATTCAGACCTGTCTAAGCAAGGCTGAAAAACGTATTGGACATAGTTCCACACTCCACACGGCACAGCACAGCCTTCGATCGATTCCCAAGCAAACACTCACAACATGCAGTGACGGACCTTTCGGAAGGAAGACAACAAAAGGTTCCAAGAGGCAGAGCACACATCCAGACTGGGGGTGGAAATAGATGTTGCATATGGCTACGGATGTAGCCTGGAAGCAGCTACAAGTGGGTTCTCTTCGGGCTTCGACGTGTCAGAAGTTTACAGTATGGTAATAAAAAAAATCTCTATTGTTTGCAATAGCGGGTAAATTGCCGTCATGCTTTCATACAGGGAATAATGCGATTCTACATTTACAACATTTGATGGCCGAGTAAGCCAGTAAGAGGTACTCTAGTCGATGTCATTCTTGACGTTTGCAGTGGTGTTATGGGGGTACGATGGCCACATCATATCCAGCGTCCCACGTGATCCAGCAGCTCAGCAAATCCTGCTCCGGTACTCTCTCCTGCTTGATGAAGGTTTACGCGCTTTGTCTAAGGAGAAGCCTGAGAGTACTTATGCTCGACTCGAAGACCACGCAGCAAGTCCGTTGATCCTCTTCGAAGTACGTTCTTCCCAGCCCCTTGGCAAAAGAATCATGACGGCTGAAGGGAGTCACTGTTTCTGAATAGTGATCAGTGCTTCCGCACGCCCAGGCTAGTTGTAGACATGTCAAAATTTGCCAAAACCAACAGGCGACAGTTTCGGTTCAATCTGGACTCCCTTGGTCACGAGGGAGATAAATGAGATCTAGATGTCAAGAAGTGGGCAAAAAGCAGGACCATGTAATAAGGGATAAGCTCCAACACATCCCACGCTGAAACACCTGCCAGGAAGACCTGCCAGCATAGCATCTCCTTCGCCAAGTTGCTCTTCATAGACGTGGAAATTGCATCAACTTCGCATCCTCAGAAGTCTCTCCTCTGTCCAGATTGTATCTAGTGATATGATGAGCCAGATTTTATACAAGGTGAGCAACATTGCGGGAACTGCTACTGCCTTCGTGGAGGGAGGTTGTAGTATGACACCGTTTTCTTGAAGATCATGAAATGACCCGGTCCCTGAGCTCTGCTCCTCCCAAGCCCTGGATTGCGTGCTTGAAATGCCTCCTTCCGGGCTTGTTCAGACAGTGCCTTCGCCCTTGCGACGGACTTCTCCATTTGGGTTGAATATGCCTCCACAAAAAATGATATCACGACATTGAGCGCAAAAGCAACTGTGATCAACCAGAAAGCAATAAAATACACTCGGGACCAATCGCTTTGAGTTGCCGCGGCGTAGCCTTCCATAATGATGTACCAATTACCCACAATGCACAGATTCAAGGAGGTTGCCATTGCTGATGCGTAGTCGTTGTAGTTGAGTACCCAAAGGCCAGATGTGGCGTACTGGGTTCCTTCCAGATGTACATTATCCTTGTATACGACGCCTTCGAAAAGATGAACACCCAGAAGAGCGAAGATTGAGCAAACACAAAATTGCATCCCGAGAATGGGGGCACAAGCTGAGACCATGCGAAGAAGTGTCTCTGACTGAAGTTTCCATCGGTTGAAGTAGCTGAAGATGACAACGGCTCGGAACGACCGTACAATCAGCAGTATTGGCACCCTACAAGTTCAAAGACCAATTCATGGTGCATGTGAGGATACAACAACAATGGCTTTTTCTTGAGAAAATCCGTGTAATCTTCATTTCTCTCATAAGCAGGTAAATGCCCTTACGCAGACTCCAGGAGAGTGAAACCAAAAGTCGGACTACTAGAATGTAGAAGCAGTCGGAACTTCATGAAAGTAGGATCTGGATCGTACCACTCTCCGGCCGCAGGGTACTCATATGCTGCCAAGTGAGTTCCAACGATCCCCGCAGCGAAAAGGAAATCGAACCAGTTCAGTGGGCTTTTCCAATACAGCCGCCTACCCAGCACCAGAATCTTGACAACAGCATCTAGAAGGAAGAGGCAACCTGCAAGATGAAGTCAAGTCAGCGATGACCCAGAACCTCATTCGAACCGTGTGAAGATAAGATTGGAGTTCCCATATCCAACGTCATTCGCACAAAGGAAATTGAAAATGATACATACCGAAAAAGAACTCCATGTTCACCAGCACGTTGAGCGATCCGGGATTATTTACCTGAACGGACAAGAAACACACCTGTAATCATGGATATCTTGCTTCTTTCCAAGCTGTCAGCTATTTCACAGCTCAGCTCGGAAGAATAGAAGAGAACTAACTTTGCACGAGATCGATCCACCAATCAATCACCATAACATTAGCTGCACATGAAGAGGCTTTTCCTTTTTCACAATTATAACTTTTATCTTATCGCACAGCTTTGGGGAGTCCACTCACACTTCTCGAGGAGATTGCCACTGCCACTGAAATGATTGTTGCCACCCAAATAAAGTAGTCGTAGGCTGTGTTTTTCACAAATTGGAGGCAACCAAGAAGCCACATCATCTCGAACTGACGGTATCTTGAAAAACTTGCAGCCTTCGGCCGCCTCTGGACCTCTTTAGCTATCACATCACAAAGATCTTCAAAATCGTCCGACCAGATTTTAAAATCCCCCCGCTTGTTAAGAGCCAGAAACAGCTGGCTGGTGCGCGAACGAACATCTGGGATATGTCTGCAAAACGAGATGACGATAGAAGTGGTTACCCCTTTCCACGTCAGGTCTTCCAGACGCCCATGATTCGAAAGAGACATAAATCTTCAGTTCGCGTGACACAATTAACAGTGAAAATTTAGTACTACTCTGAGATAGCATAACAAGCAGCTCACCTATAGTTCCCAATGGCTAAAAACAATGCAATCATGGTTGGACCATCGATCCACTCTTGGTGGCGTGTATCCAACAAACTAAATGCTGCTCTCAAGCTTCCCTGCCGTGCTGTAACTTGTTTCTTGGCTTCGACTGCCATCTGCCAAAAAGTTCATGCCATCCGGATGAGTTCTGATAACGACGAGGGAGAATAACAAAACGCCAGGATGATTCAGCATTGCTTAGGTAACTCTCAGAAACGAGAACAGTCATACTACGACAGACAGCAGAATGCCACGTGAAGGAAACAAGTATCATGTATACGTAGAACAGTTGTATTTGTGACCTGGCTGGCATGTTCAAATCTCTAGCCCAGCGAAATCTCAAGTGAAAAAAAAAAATTAGTGAACATCAGTGGCACGACAATTACCTGTCTTTTGAAGTTGGTATAAATGACAGCGAAGGCAACATTCATCAAAAAGAACAGTCCAACGATGAGGTATATGAACAAGAACAGGACTGCAAGACGATGAGGATAGGCTGAAGACCAAACATCGGCATCGTTAGCTGCTGTCAACAACGAGAAAAGCTTCAACAGAGTCGATGGATAATCTTCAAACTGCTCCTTCATTATAAGTGTCCCAAGCCAAGCGGATAGAAGGATGTACACCAGGACCATAATCTGCAAAAGACACATGCGATTTTGCACGAACTTAACACACAGAGTAGGCTGTGACAGAAGAGCAGCGTGTACCTTGCTAATGCAAAACACTTCTGAAACCATACAGCCCTCGTAATAATGAGGATCCAATTCAATACTCATCTCTCCGCAATCACTAAGGACACTCCGAGGTTAGAGAACAAGTGCTTACTCCAATGTCTACGAAAGCCTCCGCAATGCGTAACGCTACGCGAAAACAGCCTCGCAAAGCCCTGCAGTAATTTAAGATTTTTGCAATTGATCAACAGAAATTCCATCGACGAGTCATCGTCAGCCGTGAGAAGGAAAATACTCAAAACCATGGTATCCTCCGCTTCTCTCAGTACTCCCATATATACACATCCGACAGGTAAAGTCACTCGGACAAGGGAATACAGACCAGAAGATATAGGTCCAATGTTTAGAGCACGAGGGCAAGCAACGAGCACAAGCATCTTTAAGTGGTTAGCTAATCCATTCCTGCTTCAGAAGTCAGGTATACCTGCTGAAAAGTATAGGAATTAATACACGTAAATACATTGACACCTTTCTTCCTTGCAGCACACCCATCCACTGCACCTCGGCCACCGTGATAGACATACTGATGGCTAGCGAAAACAGCAACACCACCTGTCCCACAATCATTCTCAGGAATCTGCGTTCTTGAAATTATGCAGCCTAGGTACCAATCACTTCTACAGGAATCAAAACTATTGAACGAAATTCAGTACAATAGTGAAGCAAATATATCCAAATTAATTCTCCAAACTGAGCACAAACTGAAAAATAAATTTTATTAAATGAAGATTCTCAACAACTGCCGTCGATAACTCAAGGAAGAGCCTAAAAGATCAGTAGCACACCTTTACGATAGTGATATGATTACTCCAAAAACTCAAAAACTTGAAATACCGCTGCAAAGCAACTGACCATGCCAGCAGAAGCAAGCACACAAGCTGTACATTTCACAAACAATTTCGTGTTAAGTATAAAACGCGATCCAAAGCATACCATGAAACATAATCCGCGCAAGACCCAAAAGAAGGTGTCGGCACAGTTCAGATAGCTGAGCCAATCAACAAGAAAGACTCCTGGAAAACTGATGCTCTCAACGATACAGGTAGAGAATCACACCTCCACCGCAAGAGTAAGCCATGGTGGCAGGTACCAGATACCACTCAATAAGAATCTGTCTGCATCTCCACAGGGATTGTCTGCAGGCCCCTTACACCATTCTGGCACCTAGCAACAAAGTTACATCGCAAGATTTAGGTGTCGATATTGACTGCCACCAGACATGGCCCATCCATTCACATATGCTAATGCTTCCCTGTTCAGAAATGAGAGCTCACACGAACTTTCAAGCCCCAATTCTCGTAAAAAGGTGTATATCTGTTCAGCTGTTAAGTCGCCCACTCTTTAAACCTGCATTATCTTCGAGGTTATCAACAACCAGAATATGTCCTTGAACCGCGACATGAAGGTAAAAAAGGTGGAAGGAACTGACCTCGAACAGCGAGAGCCCGATTAAGGTCACCAGCACAGCGCATCTTGGATAAGAAAGGTGATGATAGAGTAGAAACGCCTGTTTCGCACTGAGGTAGTCCTTGTGATGGACAACATCTAGAGGCATCCAGCGACCTAACATCGCCTGCAACTCCACATAGTGATGATCAGCTTCGGTTTAAATAATGCACTGTCACCTTCATTGGCAGGTCCGGCTGGACAAAGAAGATGACTATCCAACAGTTTCCATCAAATCCTAAACGAAAGAGACTTCCGCAACTCCGCAGAACACTCCAGACGTCAGCCGGGTACGTCATGACACAAATTTCAGGGTCAACCCAGTCTAATCTGCTCTTCACTGAAGACTCACAGCCCTGAGAGTCTGGGAGAGGTTCGCGCGACTGCAACGCTAACCCAACAGCACGCAGTTGCGCGTTGTATAGAGTTCCTATGACCTGACGACTGCTGCGTTGACAACGACGCCAGTCAAAGTAATAAATGCTCTTTACTCCAGAGCAATGGTATGGAGATCGCGAGGCGTCGATACGGGGTACGCGTTATGCACACTGTGTATGGCATCCAATTTTCGATGGATCGTGCTTGACACTGGCGGTCCCTCGTACCGCTGAAGGATTGTTGAAAATTTCTGCGAGTTACTCTACAAAGCTGTATACCGGTCAGGAATCGGAACCCTGCGATGTCTCGTAGATATTCTGGATCTCATCTCAGAGGTAAAACAAGCCAAATCGATCATGCGTAAGCCCGCGTGGTCACAACTGTCATCGAGCTTCGCTGAATGGAACCGACGAGAAAACCGGACCTTAAAGAAAGGCAGGGCCAAGACAGGTTGAAAATGCACCTGATCGACAAGAGCAGCTGCCTTCTGAATATTGGAAGTCAAGTGACTGTCGTGGTTGACATCTGACATCGTGGAAGCCGATCCCTTCACGTCGGCTGCTGTTTCTGCGCGTATGCGATGTAAAAGAGGGTCCGCCAACGTTTCTTCTTCGATTTCGGGAAGAGGACTCCTCTTCCGTCCCTTTTTATACATCTTGGCCCTCATCGGCTGCCAAGGTCACCGAGCCTTGTCAAATAAACTCCTCTTGGGGTCAGAAGTCAGAGTAGCACAATCCAGAGGAGGCGGTCCTGTCCGCAAATCACCACTTGATCCAATTTCTCATCTTCTTCAAAATCTCGACTCCGCCACAAATATCTAAAAGACGGTGATATGCACTAAGCTGTTGGAGGTACCAGTAATTTGCGCTTGAATACTTCTCAGATCCTAGAAATAACCCCGATCAACTGGAAGGACTTTCGTTCTCAAAAGTTTGAAGAAAGTTGAATTGTGTGCTTGAATATCGCGACGAGCCGAATCCAGATAGAGCTGCCAATTCAGTCAATTTCAATCTCATACACTACCGGGATCTATCTCACAGAGGAATAAATTGTCCGCTCTCCCCATTTCATACGTCCACTCTTCAGCTCCTTCACGTTATTAGCACAAGCTAGGTCACTCGAGCCACACAACCGGGGCTTTGTCGGCAGATCGATGTAGCCCGCGCTAAACCTTCAATCCAAAATCACCATGGACACAATCACAGTTAGAGACAAGGAGGCTACATGCTGCCGGAGGAGGAGGAGAAGGAGGCCGTCCCCAACCTACAAAGAAACTACACTGTATATATTCGTGGAGATCCACAGGCTCAAATTTATCCCACAAGCCGGCCACATCCAAAAAAATGTGTACAGAGATAGAAGAAATTCCTGCCAAAATACTCCTGGCTTCGGGTTCGCAAATCCCTAGGAGCATATAATCACACCAAATGCGATCGTTTCCAGCGATGAAACACGCTCACCCTCGTTCGAACAAAAGCACTGAAATACATGAGACTCATGACGTGCCAACAGACCACCTCGCTTGCCCTTTACACACCACTGGCTCCTGTCAAATTACCTCTCCGCACAATATAAACACCTGCCGCCATTACTAAACCGGATGTTTCTTCATATAGTTCTCCATCAGCCAGATGGATTCCGCGCGACTGCACCACTCCTCTTCCTCTTCTTGTCTCCTCTCCTCTACATCCAGTCCAATTACTCCTCTTGCACATGACTCCACACCACCAGCACCTCCTTACCGTTTAGATTCACAGCCCCATGCCGTAATCCCCTCCTCTTTCTCTCCATTATTACCCTCTCTTGTTTTATATTCCTCTCTCTCTCTCTCTCTCTCTCTCTCTCTCTCTCTCTCTCTCTCTCTCTCGCCTCCCTTCCACAGCAGCACTCCTCTCTTTTCCTCTCTCTCTCTTTCTCTGGTGCGCTCTGGCTCTCGCCTTGGCGTGGCTTGGCTTTGCTTGCTGGTCTTGGTTTGGCTTCTCAGCTTCTCAGCAGCAGCAGCAGCACCTCATCGGCACCACCATCATATCATAGCTCTCCGACCTCCATCTCCGCCCCCTTCACTTCTCTTCCCGGCCCTTCCCTTCCGTTCCCCGCCTTCCTTCCTTACCGGCCCCTTTCTTCTTTTGCCCCGCCCGCCCCTCCCTCCCTCCCTCCCTTGGCCTGCCTTCCTGCTCTGCCTTCTCTCTCAGCAGAACGAAGACCGCAACATCCAACACTCGATCATCCCCAACTTTGTCGATCTCTGCTCCACAGCTCAGCACTGCAGCGCTCCTCCTCCTTCCTTCCTTCCCTCCTCCTCCTCCTGCTGCTGCGATGTCCCAACTCCCTTCGCCCGCTGCTGCTTGGCTGCACCAGCTGATGCTGCTCCTCCTCCTCCACCCTCTCAACGCCTCTCGCCTCCCTGCGCCCTCCTTTCCGCTCCCCGCGTTCCGCTGCTGCGACTGCTGCTCGGCCGTCCCTCTTTCCTTTCCTTCCTTCGTCCGCCCTCTCCACTCCATCCCCACCACCTGGTTCGTTACCTGGTACCACTCTTCACTCCCTCAAAAAGCCAGCAGGCGACTCCCTTCCCTCCCCGGGATTCCGCCTTTTTTTGTTTTAATTTTTCTCGGCCTCGGGCAGGCAGGCAGGGCGGCAGTCAGTCCGGCCTTCAGGAGGGAGGACCGCCCCAGTCCGCCCGCCCGGGACTATTCGGGAATCTTGCCCTTGCCTCTCTATGAATTATGGTCGGTAGGCGATCTTTCCTACTTTCGGTCGCGTCGGTGCAGATTCAGCAACAATGTTGTTGTAGAACTGTAAAAGGACGGTGCCTTAAAAGTCACCACATGACAAATTCAATAGGAAAACCCACCCTGCGCTTTGCGGTCGACTTCTCTGTGTGTTTACGAGATCATCATCTTTCCTGATGCGAGCATGATTCGCGTAGTCGAAAAAGAGGTGGTCTTGTCAGCCTCCCAGCCAGCCTTGCCTTTGCCTCGCCGCGCCTGGCCTTGTTTCGTGGACCACACACGCTGATCTCTTTCCATCGGTAGACAGGCTTTGCTTTGATGCTTGCTTGCTGCCTCGCTCCCTTCCTTGGGACGGTGGGTGGTCATGGGAATCAACCATTGAGATATGGGTGACGATGACAAATAATATAAATTGCAAAGTATTGATATTGTTGGTTGGATACAGTTTAGACGATGGGTCCTGGCAAAAAAGATTCAGCCGGAGAAATGTGATGGATGTGAGCTACGCATTGCATTGTAGATCTATATTCGATCCACCTAACAAATGCTGGAGCACATACATAGTCCTAAGGGTTTTCGAGGAAACACACGTGATTTGTTCCTCTGTCTCTACTTTGTTCTGCGGGTTCTAATCCATATGGGCCAGTGCTCAGGAATCTGTATTGTTCTGCTCCAGTATCTTAGCTTTCACATAAATATAATCATACTCCTCGTCTCTCTTGCTCTGACCGGCGTCACATCGCAGAGGTTTCGAAAATTATCGCCCACGTTCCAATATTGAGTTTTACTATATTCTGAAATTTCTGCAAAAACCACTTGTGTCTCTTACGTAAGCTAGAAATAGGCCACATCTCCAAGCGGCAGCCCTACTCCAAAGATTTACACTTGGAGAAGGGCAGATGGTATCGATCGATCGGTCAAAGCAGCTGCGAGTCTTTTGAAAAGGAGTTCATTCAACCATAAAATCTATGTAAATACAACTCAACACCAGACGATTGGCCTTGTCGAGGTATGGGAACAAAAATAAAAGTCATGGATTGCTATGTTGCTATTTTCCTCTTTCATCTGTCACAATTTTAATTTTTCTTTCTTCTTTTGCTCTTGTCCTAGTGACATCGAGCTCTGACAATGAGAGTATAGCATCCCTGGGTAAGATTCATCGGTTATCAATCCACTGCTCTAAAGCACATGTGTGGGATCGACCTCCGGGATAGCGTAACTCACCTTGAGAGACAGAGATATACAGGGCTAGGGTTGTTGCCCCTTTTTTGTGATTTTTCATGTCTAATAAATAGATAGAAAGAATTTCTGTCTCGCAAGACATACATGGAGTGAAGGCACTGCAGGGCCTGAGACATGGGGCATTGGGGCATGTCAAGTTTATCACATACGGAGGGGCTCATTCGATACAGTGATGGGCATTGAGCAGACCGGTGGGGCTGTCAAAGTCCTGTGACAGTCCTGGTCCAATAGCGAAAGCGACCGAGCACAGTCAGACACGTGAAATCCCTTCCGACTGAGAATATACAAGGAGCTAACCCCAATGAGCCCACGACCGTGTAGGACAATAGTCACCTTCTACGTGGCGGTCACTGAACTCCTGAATCTTAGAAAGCCACCGGCTCTGTGACCTGTTCTTATTCGGTGTGGACCAATGGTTCCTTTGTCAGGTAGCCTGCTCTTGTAGGCCGTTGACGTCGTCCCGTGAGTCACCCCTTCTCTCGTCGATCTTCCGGTCGCGTACCGTAGGATAAGCAGATGGAGGGCTCTTGACCGGGAAATCTGAATCTCGGGCCGGGAGTCCCGGACTGGGGAGTGGGACTCTGGTACACACGAATGGTTAGAAGAAAAGCGTTCACACTTACGGGACACAAAATCAGGCTTGACCAAATCATCAACCGGCGGGTAAAGGTGACTTTGATGGTAACTATGTGGCCTGGCACCCTGTACCTGATGAGGGGGATGAGAGAGCGGGGCCCGAAAATATGTGGATCACCAACGGGAAGGAGCAAAAGTCTTGTAATTATTGAGATGGGTCTGCGTGCTGCTGATGCATGAGGAAGGTCGGATCTCCACGAGTCCACAAGCCTGTAGTATCCGTTCCTTGTGAGGAAATACTCGTACCAGTCCCAACAAGCATGAGTTTAACTGGCAAGCACACTTATCTACTATACCGAGATTTGTCATCTACTTGAAGACAGACATCTAATCTTCCACAGTCGTTTAAACTCGAGTATTATAATGCAAGTGTAACATTTTCTTCCAAGGTGAAATTTGTAGGAAAATCTCAATAGAGACGACATGCAAATTATCTACTATTTGTTTTACGGACTGTGTATTGCCTTATCTTTTTTGACACTCAATCGTCTGGAAACATTTTGATTTTTATACTGACTGTATTGTGGTTCGTACACTTATTTATTTTCCATGTGAAAGTCACTATCATTTCTCGTTACCTGCGGTCTTATTTTGCTGCATCTTCCTTGACAACTTCCTTCAATCTAGTGAGTACCTTACTTCTGCGCTATCAATGAGACAGAATAGAATCAAGGATTCTGCAGAAGGGAGCCGAGAGAGACACTTGTAGGTTGTGTAAAGAGCGTATGGTTGCTTGGAATTTACATGTCAGTAGAGTTCCAGTCACATCTGACAGTAATTGAAATGCAGCTTGACAAATATTGGCAGCTTGACTTACCTCCATCTTAAGGAGAAGAAAAGGTACATCATCTTTGTTGTTGTTGTTGTTGTTGTCACAAGGTGACGAAGCCTAGAGGCCGAGATACTATGTGCATGATCTGCTATCCACAATAAACGAATTGCAGAAATCTCAAAGTCACGTTAGAGCCGTAGGGAGGAAGAGGAGCCCACTGGTGAGCTACGAAAGGAAGGAAATCCAAACAGTCCAGGTTCTCATGCTTCAATCCAAACAAAAAAGAAAGGAAACAAAAGGTAATATGGCAGGGATCCTTTTTACCCCATCCATAATGTTGGAATTTTGATAAGTATCACTAACATACCGGTGCTATGACTATACGGAAGACAAAAGACTGCAATCTCCACCTGTGATGCCTAAGGAATGCAACCAAGTAGTTTGCAAATCATCAACTATAACCCTTAAAACTATCCCCAAACTACGAAAATGGGGTTTAAGAGAAGAGTGAGTCAACCTTTTACAGAACAATTTATGCTTGCCCGCTTCAATAACTTTTGGTCGATTAAACAAAAAAACAAAAAAATTTACCCAAACCTGCTTAAACATCGCAAATTTTGGTCTTGAGATAATGGTATTAGTAGATGACTTTCTCTATATTTGCAGTGAAAGCCAGCTGCACTTTGCGCCGAGAGAACTACCAAGTAAAATAGCAAAAAGGATGGGAAGGCCCCATCAAGTCGTACAAGGAATGAAACCAAACGGGTAGGATGGGGCTAGGCCCCAATAGCATCACGATGGGAAATATGTCCTACTGCACCTTTTGCATCACTGCTATCCAGAACCTTTTCTTCGCCCCTCAAAGACGAAAACGTGTGAGCCACAATAGGTCGGTTTGTCAGAAATTTGCTGGCGTCTTTTACACAAGTGATGTACCTTAATAAGCCAGCTAGTAAGCAAGATATAGCCAGGCAGCAATCAGTTGGTGAATTGCCATGTTCTTATCTACTCGCATGTGGAGATGTGATTTTGGACTTCTCGTTATAATCTAAACGCCCAAATATATTGGTCCGGTTGACACGAGGTCAGACAATCATATAAACATCACTACTACATCGATGTATATTTCAACTTTCATTAATCTCTAAACTACCCGAGGACAGATCCTTTTGAAATTTAGCACTTCTCGTAAACGACAAGTGCCTAGATGAAGAGAACGAGACTCAAAGTTGATAATGAGTCATGTACGAACACAAGAAAGACTAGCTTTAACCGATAATGGTCTCCCAGTTCCTCGAAGCTTTCTTGAGACAAGATGAAGCTCTAGGGTCATTTGGGATGTCATGCAAGGGTTCAGAATATCAGCAAAGCATCGCACAAACGTTTCATGATTAAAGTTCATTGCGGCAAAAGACACATTCTTCAAAAATGTGTGGGAAGGACCTCCCCCAAAAGCCAAGAAGGAACTTTGCGCAAAATCTACCAACCGAGGTAGATAATTCTTATAACGCACCATAAAAGTCAAGAAGCAAGGGAAAATCTTCTCCCAGAGTTCTTAATGTGAAAAAGGACTCCGACGGATTTAAGGAAACGATAGCAAAGTTACTCATCGCATAGCAAAGATGAATCGGCCTGAAAACAGTATAGAAGAATTCAGGTTGAGGAGCACGACTGTGGCTGCTATGCATTGCTCGTCAGCTACAATGAAGGCGAGGATTGAGGCTAGGAATCATTCTCTTCCCAGATCCTCTCAGCTGTCTTGGAAGGAGAAAAGTTTGGAGACTACGTACGTGAAGAAGAGTAGCAGAACAGTAGCGAAGGTACTTACTACTCGGTAAAGAAAGCAGGCACGAACGTGACCTGCAGGAGACTCGAAGTACGATAAATGGTACTATACAGTATTATCACAAGACCTTTCTCTTAGAGGTTGCTGGTCTCGACATCACTCACAGTCACTGCTCACCATGCCAAGAACAAGCCGCTACCATTTGTCAATAATCATTCTCTTCCCAAATTCTCTCAGCTGTCTCGCAAGGACGAGATCTCGAGATTGCGGTCATTTGAGGAATGACGGAATCTTAAAATAAAGTGCTATCTGGGCAAAGAAAGACAGAAAGCAACCAACGAACCAAGGACGTGTGTAGTTGAGGTCTCGTGGTGTGCTATGTATAACCAGAACGCTGTTTCTATGGAGTTACGATAGAAGAATCGTCCCCTCAAATCGTCATCGATCCCCTAAATGCTAAAACGCCATCCTGTAAACAAGGCCATGACTCTACTGGTTTCTGTACTTACGAGTATCTGTATAAAACGAAATAAAAGATAGGTGGCACTGTACAAAAATTCAATGTTTATCCCTCTTGGTAAATCTTCGATTTCTTGAAAGGAAGGTTGAATCCTTGATTTGAAGATACAAGAGAGTAGTACAAAGAAAAGTAGTCCTTTAATTTGGAGTTTCTAAAGTTATACAAACGTATGTCACTGATTGAAGAAAGAGCTTAGGGTACAAGGATACGTGTGCTGGTTAACCTCTAGGCCTGGAAATGGCGTGCCCGGGCCCTGGCGGCCCAATTACATTGTTTGTTGGAATGCACCGTGGATGCCAATGAGTCAAATTATGGGGATAATGAGATTATGCAAGCGCGGGAGGTTCTCCACATAAAGACTTTTACAACGCCCTCTTCGGCCCTTGCACTTTTGACTACAACCCCAAACCACGTTATAGTGTAGAGAGATAATTACAAGCCCCATGTGGTAACCCTTGAAGTGGGATGTATAACCCTTACATTAAGCCTACACATTCTTAGATCGTTAAGAGTATTAATAGGGATGAGTACTTTGATTCTCGCTATCTAGACACATCAATTACCAATGGTATATTGTATGTATATGACCTTACTTTACCAGAGGCGTTTTATGTATTCTCCTCTAGTATTGCTATTCTATCTATTTCGTGAGGTTTTTATTTCACTTGTATTTTTATCGCTTCGAGTCTTTGATATGATGATAATGGATGTATTTGGTGATATCCTCAGATCATGAACCTTTGAGTGTGTGATAGAAAATTGGGCATGGAGATATACATCTTATCCGATTTTGTATGGGGGTATATTTATTATCAATGGAGTAGATTGCAACTCTAACATTTTTTTGTTAGTTGAATATTTTCGGCATCTTTTCTATACTCCTAGTTTTTTATTGTTGATATATCCATCCTTGAGATCCTTGTCAATTCTCTTACATTTACTATTACGACACACCATATATACTTTTCCCAAAGTCACGATATGAACTCATGTCCTTCTCCTCTTTATCCACCAATTGGATTAGAGGCATACAATATGCCCTAATGGACCCACAGTTTCTTTTAGTGGATCCGGCCATTCCTCATACTACTAAAGCTCGTTTACGCTCTTGCTTTGATAAGTATGCATGCTTGTGGGACCATGCATTAAGAATTTCCGTCTTGGTTTGGTCTATCCATCTACATCTTCAATATTCACATGCTTTTAGTGGATCCGGCCATTCCTCATACTACTAAATCGTTTACGCTCTTGCTTTGATAAGTATGCATGCTTGTGGGACCATGCATTAGGAATTTCCGTCTTGGTTTGGTCTATCCATCTACATCTTCAATATTCACATGTGGTATTACTTTAGATGCACAAGGGGTCCATATGACTAGTTGCTAGAGGATAGCTACCCATGATTCCATTAGGGATGTGGTGTTTGCTATGGCACGAGATGGTGGATACATCACATAAAGGGAGCATTGGTATACCTTGCAGTCGACACTGATTAGGAAAAATCTCTACTTTTTTTGGGAGTACCATGTTATTGTCGCATACGTTGTGGTTACAAATCTACATATGACATAATCTACATGTAGATTTGTAACCACAACTCTACATATGACATAGTTGCGGAGGGGGTGATTACACATCCTCCTTTATGTGTGACGAGTGGAGAGGCAATGGATAAAGTCTCCAATTATAGGGATATGAAGTGATATCACCTCTTTGTTACTCTAGCCTTGGATTTATATAGAGCTCCATTAATATGTTTATGGAGTATGGAGTCGGTTTGAATAGATAGTTAAGATATCTTAGTTGCAATAACACAGATTTCGCATTGTGATGCTATTGGAGTCTACTCCCATCTTACCCGGCTGGTTTCATCCTTGGACGACTTGGTGGGGTCTTCCGTTCCTTTTTGGCTATATTACTGAGTCTTCGTTCATTGACGTTCCCAAACTTGGGGCCTAAACAGCTATCGTCGTAAGCTACAAGATTGACGAGCATATGATTTATGATGATGTTATAAACAAAACGAGTGGTAGTTTTGATGAGAGCGGCAGCAGACACTGGCCTGTATTGCAGACATACTGCCTCCATTTTCCTCCCTTGCCTTCCCTCCGCTTGGTTCATTCATTCCTTCCGCTTGGTTTTGCTTCCCCTCGTCTTCCTTCTTCTTTCCCCACTGATAGCCCCATCCCTTCCCCAAAAAATTGGAAGTGGGGAGATAATGGCCAATCAATTGAATGCAGAGCAGCAGAAGGGGTCATTAACTGCAAGATTCGCTGTCTTCGTAGATCGTCCTGAACGTGTGTTGTCGGAGTCTGTTGACAAACCGGGCGGGGGTGCTCAGGGCCTCAGTGCTGGCCGATCCGGTGGCTAAGCTCAGCTCAGCCAAACCTATTCAGCTTACTCATTCCATCATCCATGTAGGACTTGATGGGTAATCCATCCTTTTTGTTATTTTACTTTGTACTTGGAGTTTCCATCATCCTATGAACTTTCTTAATTTGGCTCCTGATGACCCTGTAGGCCGTGGGGACACGAAGGAACGCGCAATACGGCAATCTTTACCCAGTTTGGTGCAAAACAAAACGTGGTTCGGTTTGTGGATTGTGTCTGCATCACTTAATCCACCCCTAGCAGTTAGTCGATCATCTCGAACGCGCTGCATGCCTTTTACCCCGGCGATCAAGTAACTGGACGGGACAGGATAAAAACTGCGAGACACAATTCTCGTTCGGTACCACAACCTCAGGGACAGGAGAAAGTCGAGAGTTGAGAAATGACCGAGTGACTGAATGGATGGAACACCGTCCGGTCAACAAAGTCGAAAACAAGTTTAGGTTAGGGTTGGGTTTGTGTAAATGGCGAGGTGACTTGGGAGATAATGAAGCCAATTTTAGAAGGCTCGGTGTTTCGAGTTGGATTACAACTATTGAAGGATACATTCGTGGATTGCGTTGGATTACCACTATTGGCTGTGCATACAGCGCAGGAGAAGCGCACCGGATCGACGGTTCGACGGGCTTCGTCCGTGCGAGAAACAGCTGTAGTTCGTCGATTCGGCTTATGCCTGACAAACTCGGAGCGTGCTGCGGTGTTGTGGGCAAACGCGAATTGCTATAAGTCGGAACGTCAAGCTAATCAATCAGCAGGAAAAGTGCTTGTTTACATTGCAGGTTCTTTATCTTAAATGAGTTGACTCGTCTTCGTTTGTGCCTTCCCACAATGTGCGCTGAAGCCTCCTACAGGGCCTGTTGGGCCTTGGCTTTCAAGGTTCCGTCAAGCTCCTAAAGTCCTCGCTTTTATCCTGGCCTGAAAATTTGTTAACTTCATGTACCGCACAAAAAATCTCACCGTTCAAGCAAGCCAAGATTAAATAACTTGCATTCTTGAAGCTACTCTAGGTCTAGAATGTATTGCAGTGTATATTCCTTTTGGCATGCTTTGGAAAAGGGATTTGTACTCAGAAGAACCACAAGCCGTAACGAGCCCCAACAACACCACGAAACGTTTATGTAGATACGTGGAAAAGCCTCTTTGAGGAGGATTTATCCTTGCTCCAACCTGGATAGGATAAACGAGTACCAAATTAAGAATGGTCTTTCGAGTTTCAGAAGGACAAGAAGTTCTGATTGCTCGATTGACTTATCCCACAGAGGCAATTGACATGGTGTGCAGCTTTTGAAAGCTTTCGATCGATCAAAGCGTTTTGCAGCCCCCACCAGAGAACTTTTGCATTCACGAATTCTGACGCTCCAATATGGATATCCTTTCCATGTGTGGGGGTTTTTTATGAAGTCGAAGGGATTCTATTTACTTTTCCGTGTTATCACTCCACAGACAATGAATGTTCATTTTCTCAAACATTTTCATATTTCATTTTTTCCTTTTGAGTTGGACATAGAATAGAATATCATTAATTGTTAGCTTATAATGAACTTTACATGCCGTCTAATAAGTTAGTCTTGAGCCGTTTTCATAGTAAAGAACAATTGCAAATGAATTGAATCAGCTGTTGATCATCAAAGATACAAACCAATTTTACACAAATGGAGCATGACACACAAGTAAAGAAGTTGTTATTATTTTCATTGTAAAGACTTACTTTCAAATTTTCTCTACATTAGACTTAATTAATAATTATGTAAAAGAATTTCTTAAGTCATTGGAAAGTTCTCTCACTTACCACTTTGAACGATAGAGAAATATGATTGTAAATCAGATAAATTGTTAGACTTTGATTTCAATTGATATGGATACTTTAATGCATTCTTTGAGATTACCAACAAAATCATTTGAGCTTCACAAAACTAATTTACCTGTAGTGTTGCATGTATTTTTTTATAAATAAATTGTAAATTATATTATAAAAAATCAAATCGTAAGAAATTAAAAATAACATCCATGATGTACATCATTTGATCATAAAACCCTACCATAAGCTACGTTTATTGTAGGGTTTTAAAATTTATGTCATAAAAAAAATCTTTTTAAAATAAAATAATTTATTATAATATTATCAAAATTTCAATGTGATGTACGATGGATTTTTGAATATTTATCATGTAATGTTGTTTAAAATTTTGATGTTACATTTAAAAAGATTTTATCAATGTGATATATATTTTGTATATATATATATATATTTATTTATAATGTATTATTTTTATTTATCTTTAAATATTATTTTTGAATATAATAATTCATGTTTATTTAAAAAATCAAAACAATATGATACACGTATTTGAAGATTTGAAGTGGAAGTTTATAATATCAAATCTTCATTGATCGTTTCAAATGGTTAATGAAGAGTGATAAAAAGGGACCAGAACAAAATTTGTTTTTCATTATCCATTTTTACAATTTCAGGATTCTAATAAAAATTTTGAAGAAACTTTTGAAATAGCTTATATTACATAGTACAAATTCACAATCTTTTTAGCTTATTATATCTATTTTTTTAGAAGCGTAAAACCCTAAAATAATAAGTTATTTATCAGTCTGCATTAGATGAAACCAATATTTTGTGAAGATTCTTCTACATCTATCCACGTCACTTTCAGATGTGTGAACATGTGTCATAACATAAGATTGAAATTTCACATGTATAATGGTGATTTGTTTGCAAATCTACATGAAAAAGTTAACATATTTCTTAGGTGAAAAACTGAAATGATCCAGAATAGAAATCAGACATATATACTTTTCATGCATTATACATATAAAGTATATTTGTCAGGTGTCTAATACTAATTCATATATTTTTTAATAAATATTTACTGCAATGGATACTCTAGACCAAACACTTGAATGTGAGCTTTTACAACGACCTTCATCTTCTTGAAATGTTTCACCCGGTTCATTTCTTCTTGCTGCCTTCCACATTTTTTGTCCTTCACATCTCGAAAACTAGTCAAACGTTATAGGTGATTAATTTAGTATATAACACACTCTTAAAAATCTAATGGAACCGATACTAACAAACTATCGATTACGATTTGGAATTGATTTTTCACAGTGTGTTGTTCAGTAAAAAATCTAGGATTTATTAGTAATTATAGACATTTAAATAAAAATATTTCATAACTTAAAAAAATATACATGAAAAATAGATTTTTTTGCCAAGAGTATTCTTATAGAATTAAAATGGTGGACATCTATATGTGTTTTTCTAAAGTATAATTCTAATCTTGAACAAGTGAAAGTTGTTTACGAACTAAGTTTGATGAAACTAAGGCGTCAAGCAACAACTGGAGTCGTTACTTCCAGAACTCATTTCTAAATTGTTCCAAACTACAAGATGCTCGTACATGTTGCGAAACACATAGACATAAAACGGTTGAGTTTCTTGCTAGAATAGAGCGACACAGTTGCACTTTTCCGAAAATGCACATAAAAGCTACAAATCTACAGAGCTTCGGTCCAACGAGTAAGCCTTCAGATGCACCCAGAAACATGAGGTCACTTGTACTGACCTCGTGTTCCTCAATGAACAGAAGGTGAACCCTTGAGTAGAGCAGCAGTAGAGCAGGCCCCGTCGCATTTAGGGTATGGTACAAGGCCGGCGGGGCAGCAAGTGAACGATGAGCTCAAGAGGCTGAGAAGAGTTGCATGCTGAGGCATTGGTGCCTGAGAGATATGGGTGGGGCACTGGGGCTTGGAAAACTGTCGAGTATGTAGCCACACGTAAAAGGAAAGAATCCTAACCGGCAAATTTAGTGGACGGGTCCTTTCGTACTTTGATTCGTTTGAAGGCATCGAGGAAGATATCAACGGAATTTGCGGAAACTTGACGTTGTTAGGTACAAGTTCCTGCCTTTAATTGTCAGTAGACTTGCACATATCCGTACGTGATTCTCCAATTTTTGAGTTGAATTGTGGGAAGAATCAAAATACATAATATGGTAACGGGAGTCGTTGACACCTACGAAGTACGAACTTACTTTTCGACGAAATGACCAATCCTGTAGATTTCGTTTTTCTGCCCGTAGGTTACAGAGAGGTCAACATACAGAAAACTACGTCGATGATGTGTTGGGCTTTGTGATCTCTTTTCCTCACCAAGAATTTATCCAAAGGTTGATGCAGATTGACATCATACTGAGATATATCTATTCGTTGGACCTGAGGACTGTATACATGTTTGAAGGTACTCTCCGAAATCAACCATTCTTGCAGAGTCTCAAAACAATATCGAGAGCGACATGTATTTAAAAATGGTTCGAAATGATTACGGATGCAGCCATAGTTTAGTGGTAAGGATTCGTACTAGACCAGGAAAACACCCTGTCTATTGAATAGGTCCGAGACATTCAGGCCATTTCTGATCTGGAGCGTAGGTCCTCGTCAAATTAATTCACTTCAGAGTGAGTTGGTGTTTGGAGGGGGCAGAATCCATGTGGCGGACAAGAATGTAGCACAACATCTGTGGCCAAGAGACCTGGATATTTTGACCAAAAAGCTTTATTTCTGAAGTGCTGAACCAGCATTGTTCTGGTGGAAGTGGTGGACACAATGCTCCCTCGTCGGTTGCATTCAAAAGTGACTAGACCAAGTTGTAAGCGCTGGCTGAGTATTACCTCGATAGCCGCCTGTTGGTAGGATCCATCTCTCTCTCTTGGCGTTAGATGTACACCCCACATATCACCTCTATGAGGGATAAAACCTTTGAAGAATGTGTTGACTGTTGCTAAAGACAAGGTCAAGGATAAGACGTCTCACATATGCGGCAGCACGAATCTATTCAAGCCCATTCAGCTTGGAAAGTGGTTAAAGCATTGCTATATCACCATACTTAATAGTGATAAAGAGAAGAAACCAAAATTTTGCTCGAAACGATTCCTTCTTCTCGGTTTGGTTTCTCGATTCCATACAAATCCGAGGACAAAGTCGCCTATAATAGTTTAATCAGTCAGTGTTTATAAAATGCATAGTTCCTCGATTGAAATCAGATGATCCGCATTCTCAGTCTGCTGCATGCCTGTCAGGAAGTTCGAGGCCTTAAAATTTATTCAATCCTTGAGAGAAACGTATAAAATTATTTGAGCTGCCATGCCATCTCTGATTGCATTGTACACCACGTTGGGACTTTGGTCCTACACTCCAAACCTGCTCGACCGTAAGCTATCATATAACACTGAGTTAGAAAGAGAGACGTGGATGAGTCGAGAAGATCTCCATTTGGAAGTCCGTGTGAGAAACCAAACCCCTATCGCACATCACATCTATCGGATGTGAAACACTGCTTTCTCTGCAACTCTCAAATAGGTTAGGTGAGCTAGAGAGATCATCATTCACCTGGAGATAGTCATTGCCTGACAGAATAGAACCTTGCTCTGCATTCAGGTTTCTGCCTTTTCTGCTGAGGGTGACAGACTTGACCGGAATAATATGAAAGCTCACTTCTCCCACTTGACTTGCTTCTGAGACAGTGGTCCTAGTTTAAAATTGCCCAATGTCAGGACCATGGCGGGTCACAGTCAGGTGAAGAAAGGCACCTTGTTTTGTTTCTACGGCTGGCTAATTCCAGTTGACCTAGCCGCAAACCTGGTATCAAATCGGTCTGTTTGACATGGTTACGTCAGAAAACCACCTGCTCGAGTTTTTATCCCAGCCCATCGATCTGATCGAAGTGACAAGATTGACTTTCGATACGGCAGGTCCACGAGAAGTCCTGCTTAATCATGTGCGAATTCACCTGGGGCCCAGTATCCACCGATGTCCCAAAACATGGCAATGCAGTGGACGAGGAGTTCAGTGTGTAAGCAAGACCTAAAAGGTGTGGCTTAAGAAACCGTTTCACTCTGGAACAGGGTTAGCGCGAGGACCGACCCCGACCGACCCTTCACTTCAGCGCGCCAAATTTGACACCGCCAGCTCCAGAATATGTAGTCGAGGTTGCATTCTATTGTCGCTCAGATTGTGACCGCATTCTCGTTCAGGAAAGAGGTTCCGTCCTCCTTTCACGTTGTTATGGGATAAGTTGGCAATGATGATGGATGGCCCTGGGAAAACTAAGTTGTTCGCGGCAAGATAATGTCGCAGCAGTATGCCTGAATGGCTGGTGAAATATCCGTGCTCACTATCAGTAACTGCTCTGGGGCTTCCCAGCACAGCAGTGGAGTGACTGAGAGCATGAGACCGTGTGAAGAACAAGTGAAGGTGAGCAAATTATAGTCATGCGAAAAATGCTGAGAAAAACCAAACGAAGTTCGGGCAAAGTTGTAAATGTTATACAGTGGGTTAGCGTCCCGACCACATCATGAGGACTGAGACAAGACGAGCCGAGCCAAGTAGAGCGGCCAAAGCTCTATCTGGCCTCGACAGGTGATTACACGATGAAAATTGGTCCTGTCAGGTTGCGCATTCAAATAAGCAACAAATTACGCATTACAATTTCCAGCAACTGGCCTCACTCCAGGAGTACGTACCAGCGGTGATGTCGAAAATCCGTAATATTTACAATCTACGGAGAAAACGTGTTGTTTAAGTTTCAGATTATGAGAGAGATCCATCCATGTCAAGTGCTGCTGCTGCTGCTGCCGCTTCTATTTTCAAACTTTCATGTTCCTCACGTAAGAGAGCGAATGGCGACAGAAACAAGACGAAGAAGAGGAAGAGGAAGATTAAGGTGAAGGAAGGAAGGAAGGAAGGGGAAGGTCGACTGGACCGCTATGGAACAAATTCGGCTACAACTCTAACGACACGAGACGAGACCTGGTCGGGCACAGAGCTTCGACGCTGGCCGGCAGGTTGTCCAAGTACACGAAGGCGGGAGGCCGCGGGGCGTTGGACCTCGAGGTCCAGAAAGAAGCAGAGAAGGAGGAAGTCGGAGACATGGAGTCCGAGCCCGTGGGCTCCATGGCGCAGGAGCTGTCGTGCACGTCGAAACTCCTCTTCATGAGCACGGCTTCGGGGCTGCAGTAGAGGATCCCTCCCTCGTCCGCGTAGTACTTCTTGCGGAACACCAGCAGCGCGAAGAGCTCGTTCTTGACGGCCACGCACGACGAGACGTACTGCTCCTCGGACCAGCCGGGCGACACCATGGAGTGCGATTGGATTCGAGTTCGCTTGTATCCGAACGGGACGTCGTCGTACCTGAAGATGGCATCCTTGGTCACGTCGCAGATGCAGGGCGGTCCGTCCTGGCCTTCCAGCAGGAGCAAGGCGCCCTGCGGGCACAGCTTAGCGAAGTTCTCAACCTGCCTCCAGCGGTCGCTCGAAGGATTGTACGCATCCGTGAAGTCGGAGTCCTTCATATCCTCGAGGTCCTCGTAGCGGGACCATCCTTTGGGCCTGGCGTTGCCCCCGTACATGTACAGCTCGCCCCGAAAGTCGACAACATTGTGGCCGATTCGCCCCAAGGGCATGGATTCGACCGAGCTCCACTCGTTCTTGTCCGGATCGAAGACCTCGGAGTTGGTCCAGATCTCCCTGTCGCGATAATACTCGTATTCGTACTTGTCCGCGTGCGGCTCCAGACCCCCGAAGACGAAGACCTTGCCATCGTACGCAGCGCAGCCGAAGCGCTCTCGGACCACGCCCATGCTCGCGCATTGTTTCCATGTGCTCTCGCAAGCTCCCAGGTCGAGCATGTGCACCTCGTCCCCTTTGTGGAGGACCTCGCCGCTCTTCTCCTTGAACAGGCCTCCCAAGACATACAATCGCCCGTCCAGAAACACGGTCTCGAAGTGTCCCAGGCGCCACGTCTTCGCAACTCCATCGGCAGGGCTCGGCAGGAAATGCCAGGCATTTCGGGCCGAATCGTAGAGCGAGAGAGCGAGTTTTTTGAAGTCGTACGACTTCTGCAGAAGGCTCACGAGCGAGGGATGGCTGAGCACGAAGAGGGTTTGTGTCGCTCCGCAGCGCGCTCGGGCATCGTACACTTGCCGGCTGCGGAAGGCATGCTGCCAGCTGCG